>CM045900.1:6062500-6097500 GCA_025169545.1 Anguilla japonica
GTGGGGTGGGGTACTGCACCTCAGTGCCAAGGGCTCAGTACAGCACACAGCACCTGATAGCTCTCTGTGAAATAATTACACCCCACCCCCTTCCCCCCTGACCCCCAAACCCCTACTGTATGGGGAAGGAGTGGCAAAATGAACAAAAGCTTGTTTGTCAACCGCAAGGGGGGAAGATTAGGAACAGATGTCTAAACCAGCGCCCGAGGCAATGCCAGCTTACGCGTGCAGTGGAGGCTACGAACACGCGAGCGGGCGGTTTCGCTGGGCCCCACCCCTCTCACCTTCTCACTTTTTTATTCACATCCTCATATCCCCTCTCACCTTCCCGTTTCTTATTCACATCCTCATATCCGCTCTCGCAGCGCTTTCCTGCCGCAGTGTCGTTTTTTACACACTCAGCGAAGTGCAAATGAGTTCGAAAGAGAGCGACTGATAGGGGGCGGGTTTACGTTGTCGTGTCACGACTCCAATGTGGGCTTCGAACCCGTGACCTCCTACACAGTACATAGCGCAGCACCCTTGTTGCAGCTCTGAAGCTCAGGTTTCAGACCTGTTGCTAGGTCTGATCCCTGCCTGTCAGGCTACGCTACGCTACGCTATGCTATGCTATGCTATGCTAGTCTGAAAGCATATATTTTCAAGGATAGCTTATATTACAGAGTTTCATAGCATTCTATGATTATCTTTGACATTTCCGTCTACTTTTATCAATCAATCAAACTCTTTTTATACAGCACAATTCATGCAAAAGAGGCAATGGAAAGTGCTTAAATATAAAATCAGATAAAATACGGGACGTAGAACTAGTTTATATGCACATTACAAGGACATGAACACAAGCCTTTACAGCCTGTGGGTGTCTGGAAAGCGCTCTCTATATAAAATACATTATTATCATCATGAAGGTCTTTTTTGAAGGAGAGTTTTGAACGACACCTCGTCATGCAGAATCAGCTGGACGTCCCGCCACGTGGGAGCAATGTCAGATGGAGGGAGACGGAAGCCCCCCCCCCATCCCCCCCCCCCATCCCCACCTCCAAATGGTTGCCGTGGCAGCCGCCCGCCCGAGCCGCGAGATCAAACGCGGCGGCGCGCTGTGGAGGACAGAGACGAGCAGAGAGGATGAGTACAGCGAACCAGACGGCCGCGCTGTGGCGGACCCCCCCCCCCCAAAGATCCCACCCCCCGCCCGCCCGCCCGCCCTTTCTCTCTTTTCTCCGTCTCCCTCGTTCTCCACAATTACAGAGGGCGCGGCCCGCCTGCTTTCTCTCAGATAAAGGAGGAGGACAGGAACAAGGACTCAAGGCCGAGGGGGGGGGGAGAGGGAGAGAGAGAGAGAGTGAAAGGGAGAGAGAGAGAGTGAGAGAGAGGGGGGGAGAGAGAGGGAGAGAGGGGGACGGGGGAGAGAGAGAGTGAGAGAGGGGGGGAGAGGAAGAGGGAGAGAGAGAGGAGAAGGGAGAGAGAGAGAGAGAGAGAGAGGGGAAGGGAGAGAGACAGAGAGAGAGAGAGAAAGAGAGAGAGGGAGAGGGAGGGAGAGAGTGAGAGAGAGAGAGAGAGAGAAAGAGGGGAAGGGAGAGAGACAGAGAGAGAGAGAGAGATAGAAAGAGAGAGAGAGAGGAAGGATGACCTTGCCTCATCACTCAGTACAGCATAAGAGCACATGAAAGGCCTTTTATGGGGAGTCAGCTGTTAGCCGTCTGACCTGGAAACATTTCTCAGTGTCTGAATCTGCCCCATTTGGGGTCCGCAATACTTATTTACTTTCCCGGGTACACAGGCTTCAAAGAACAACGAGTTCTGATCACAGCAGCACTTGAAACGAGCCTTTTGAAGTATGCATTGAACTTTCTGTTTGAACTGTGCGTGCTGACCTTGGTTTGCGCTGATTAATTTCATTATTCCACACTCTCGGAAAGTGGAGGTACGTATTTGCTCTTCAAGGATCTTCTTCTCAAAGGTACCCTGGAAGTACAATAATGTTCTATTTGGTACATTTTACAAGCAAAAAAAGGTACAATTCAGTTATTATTGCTGGCTATGGGAACCAATTTTACGTACCTGCTGGGAACCGCCCCAGTGACAAACGTTTGTCCTGTCACAGGAACTTTTTTGCCCCCATTTTCTGCAAGTGCACAGTTTCCCACAGTTGAGTAATGTCTAGTGAACCATAAAATACAATTAGTATGCTCACATAGTTTTATTATATCCACTAGTTTGCATGTTGCAGTCAGGTGCTTGTGCACGGTACTGTACGACCCTAATGGATTCACACTAGTGAGAATTAAGCCCAATTTGACACAATCTAAAAATCACTTGCTAGATTCCCCATCCTGATGAAGGCTCTTTTGGTGGCCAGATGTGTACATCTACAACATTAACTACATACCGTATATATGAACAGTATCATAAATTGTATTGTTTTTCAGATGATCACATGTCCAGAGAATATTTGATTTTCAAGAATGAAGACAGCAATCCGCATCCCAGCGGGTTGAATATCAAGAGCAGAAATCCTCTGAATTCTTACTGCACTACCTGATACTGGAGAGGCACGCAGGAAGAACCCCCAGTTTCGGTTGCCAGGTTATAAGATAACGTCGCGTAATAGCACTTCTGCGGCGCTAGCTGCTGTACGCGACGAGTGCTGAAGAGCTAAGCTAGCTAAGCTAAGCTAAGCTAAGCTCAGCCGAGCCCATCTGGAGGACGGAGTGTAGCACAGTGGGTAAGGAACTGGGCTTGTAACCGAAAGGTCGCAGGTTCGATTCCTGGGTAAGGACACTGCCGTTGTACCCTTGAGCAAGGTACTTAACCTGCATTGCTTCAGTATATATCCAGCTGTATAAATGGATACAATGTAAAATGCCATGTAAAAAGTTGTGTAAGTCACTCTGGATAAGAGCGTCTGCTAAATGCCTGTAATGTAATGTAATGTAATCTAAATTCCGATGCTGTGCAAAGGTCCAGGCGTGACATTCGAGGGCGGTCACGCCCCTCGTGAGAACACAACGGCGAAAACATTTAAACGCGGCGTGCAGAAGGACGCGGACAGAAGGGGACGCGCCAGCCCCCCGACGCCGCGGACCTTAATGAGCTGGCCCAAACGTAGAGGCTACTGCCCAATTAGTGAGGGGGTGCCAAGTGGCTCACAGAGGGGTGAGGCATTCGCCTACGGGACGTCCCACCATGGGTAATGGTATGCAGCCCAATGACCTTGGACGGAAGAAAGCAGCACAAGCGTTTTAAGCAGCCTGACCTGATTGCACAGGCCCTGTTCTAATACAGCAGAACGAACCATAGGCCCCGCCCTGACCCTATACAGGATAAAGAACCATAGGCCCCGCCCTGACCCTATACAGGATAAAGAACCATAGGTCCCACCCTGACCCTATACAGGATAAAGACCCATAGGCCCCGCCCTGACCCCCCCGCCCTGACCCTATACAGGATAAAGAACCATAGGCCCCGCCCTGACCCTATACAGGATAAAGAACCATAGGTCCCACCCTGACCCTATACAGGATAAAGACCCATAGGCCCCGCCCTGACCCTATACAGGATAAAGAACCATAGGTCCCACCCTTTTACATTGCATTTACATTGCATTCATTTATAGAGCTGGATATATACTGGAAGCAATGCAGGTCAAGTACCTTGCTGAAGGGTACAGCGGCAGTGTTCTTCCCAGGAATCGAACCTGTGACCCATCCCCACACAGGAAAAAGAACCACAGGCCCCACCCTGTCCCTACACTCATTACGGAACAATAGATTCCACTTTCTCCCTGTGTGGGTAACAGAACCATAGGGCCCCCCGCCCCCCTGCTCTTCACAGTACATGTGATTGAAGGCCAGGTCCTCCAGCTGAAGCTATTGACTAATAGCCCTGAGAGCTGGCGGGGGGGGGGGGGGGGGGGGGGGGGGGGGGGGGGGGGGGGGGGGCTGTCGATACAGAGCTAGCCTGGATCCCCCCTTCGGCTCTGTTCCGCAGTGTAAATCTCTAATCCCTCAATAACTCTGCGATCCAGTGCGCTTCCCACACCGGACGGGCTGCCAGCAGCCGTCCTCATCGATTTGGGCTCACGGGGTGACTCGCTGTCGCGTTCGCGCCTCGCGGAAGGGGAGCGGGCGTGCGATGTGAAACCGCTGGCGGCAGCGGGGACCGACACCGGCCTCTTCGTCTTCGTCTTCGTCCGGACTGGGGCGTGCTGGAGGAAGCCGCGTTTATAGACTGGAGGGTGTGTTCACGCGTTCAGGGAAGGGTTGAGCGGCATAAAATATTCAGTGATTTTCAGGGTAGGCGATCTCATTGGGGCACCATGGCTCTCCTACCAGAACAGCTCCTCCTTCCCAGAATGCAGTGCTTCTTTTTATTTATTTATTCTTATTAAGATTTACAGCCAGGAGACTGAAGGGGCAAGACAGCAGGAGCCTGTAAAAAGCCAATCTCCACGGTTCACCAGTTTAAAAGGATATAGAGAAACAGATCGGAGAAAAGAACAGAACACGTAAAGGACATTACGTTAAAGAACGAATGTCAGTTTATCCTGAGGCAGACCAATACTAAGGCGGCTGCCCCATCCTGCCACAAATACCCACAATGCCCTGGGGCTGTCACTCACTAGTGCCCGGCACAAATCTGCTCTCAATCCCACAATCCACCAGAATCAGAACACGCTAGGGCAGCACTTTCAGCCACTCTGGATGAAAAAAGGCTATGAAGGGGGGAAAAAAAAATCGATGTTTAGGCCATGTTATAAATATCACAGAGACAGGTCGTGACATCAGCACAATCAGCTAACGTCCCATTCGCCCGCCAAAGGCACGCACGCGTGTGACTCTGGAACCTTCGGTCAATGTGACAGCCTCCCCCCCCCCCCCCCCCCCCCCCCCCCCCCATCCCTCCTCTCTCACTCCCCCCTTCCCTTCCCTCCTCCACCTCCCTCTCTCCCCCTCCCTCATCACCCTCTTTTCAATCGGCCCTTTATTGTTCCGACAAGGCCGTGTCATTCGAGACCTTCCACCTGAACGGGCGGCCCAGCCCGTCATCGCCGGTGGGGGGGGGGGGACTCTGTCCGCACGCCAGCTGCGCGGACACGCCCCGGCAACGAGCTGCCGAGAGACGGCCCGCGCCCCGGCGACGCCCGAAACCCGAGCGCCTCGTTCCATGCGCTGCGGGGCGGGACAAGAGAAACCAGCAGCGGTGGCGGCGGCTCTGGCGGCCGGACGCTAGCCCGCGCCATTGATGCCTTCGCCAGCTGTGCGTGAGCCCCAAACTGAGAGGGCCTGGCCCTTACGTGCAGGTCCCCAGAGCGTTGGCTGGTTTTCAGGGGGCTGCCTCAAGGTGCTTAAGCAGTTCCAGAGAGACCCATTGTTCCCAAAAAGAATCTTAAAATACTTGTTAACCACCCTGATGATATCTTCAGGAAATTCAACAAAAAAAAAGTTCAGTCATTATTTATCCAGAAAAAGAAAGTACAAGAAAGTAAAAAGTAAAGATGCCCTGGGCGGGCTTTGATGTTGAGCTTGGCCTCAGTCGGCCCCCTAGCAATGACCCCGTGACCCCTGACCCCCCCACTCCCAGTGACCCCCGAAGGCATACATCACGACGCAGGAAGTGTGCGTATTCCCTTAACGGCTATAGAAAGATCTGACAGGTCGGTTGCCGCTGACGACCTTTTCTCCACTGCACTAAATCAAACCTGTGATTTAAAGGCCAGGCCCACATTGCAGCATTCGTGCTTTAAAGTAGTTCTTCAACTGCACCCACCCCCCCCCCCCCCCCCCCCCCCCCCCCCCCCCCCCGCCCCCTCCCCAAAATCACAGCATCCTTCCTGCAGCGGGGAGACCAGCTCTTGTCTGATGTGTCCTGGGTTTACTCAGTGGGGCTGATCAAAGAATGGCCGTGTGTAAATGCTGGCTTTGTGTCTGCAGCAGGCGAGCGTGCATGTGGTCATGCAGGAACTCTACTGCTCCGTCTGTCATGGAGTCTCGGGGTCAGGCTTTGCTCTAAACCAGAAGTTCCCAAACTTTTTTTGGCCAGGCTTGCCCCCCTTTGGTAAGAGGAAACTTTTTGAACCCCCCACGACAACTTGGATGTTATTTTATTTTTGGTTCCTGATGGAATTCCCCCCCCCCCCCTTTCAACCCTCACTGAGGACCCCCCTAGGAGGTATACCCCCCACTTTGAGAACCACTGCTGTAGAAACAGATGAAGACACACACATACACAGATACACATACACACACCCATGCACGCAATCACGAACAATGAGAGGAGGCAGGGAGAGAGAGAGAGAGAGAGAGAGAGAGAGAGAGAAAAGAAGAGAGAGAAGGGTGCTTACAGTGCCTACTCAAGTGGTGCTCCTTGGCACCAGACTATTCGAATGGCGAGGAATGTGTTCTTTTTTTCCCCTCTCCTCTCCTCTCCTCTCCTCTTCGTTGGGGGGAATGTTATTGTCCAGCCTGAGCAGAATGGCTGAGGTCTGCCTCCACGGAGAGCCTGAAAACAAAAGGCTCCTTATGTGTAAGTGTGCTGCCACCTGCTGGTCGTCTGGGGGAAAGCGCCTGGCGTTCTCCTAAGCTTTTAATCCACCCTGGGGGGGGTGTTTTCTGTCTCAGTCAAGAGGCTCTTACCGCCGTCTGCGATCGGCAGGGCCCCCCTGGACAAGAAGGCTGAGGACCAGGCGTCCACAGGGGCTGGGGGGTCGGAATGGGGGGGGGGGCTTACAAGCGTAGTCGGGAATAGTTTGTTTCTGCAAACTGTGGCAGGAGCTGCGATGATCCATGAGTCTCTCCTGTCATGAGAACTGACATCCCTGGCTGTCCTTATGACTCATCTCTGTGGGGGGGTCGGGTGGGGGGGTGGGGCGGTGGATGAGAGGATAATGTAGAGTATTTCGGCCTGACAGAGCAGCAGTTTACAGCCGTCCTCATTCTTCGTTGCTGGTTTCTAAAAACTGATATCAGGGGGAGATAAGAGACCTGGCAGTAGGTTTCTGTTGTGAAGTAACATCGTCTGTGAGATAGAGCAGATGCAAAGACTACATGGCCGCAGACGATTTGAGCAAGACCATGGGAAAGAAAAGCGAACCGTCTGAGTCAACCCAACACCCCCAAAATGTCCACAGATGACCAATCTGCCCCAGGGATCACAAGCAAAAACACTAGTACGGTCCAGAACGGAAAAAAATATGAACACTCTTCTCCATAGCAGAGAACCCATGGTACATGGGTAAAGGGAACTATATGCTTTCAAACACTGACTCATCCCAACAAGTTTTCTGACGTCACGGACTGTATCTTTCCCATCGCGATGCCCCTGCCAGCGCAAAAGCGCCCCCCCCCCCCCCCCCCCGGTCTCCACTCGAGCTCTTGAAGAGAGCAGCAGATTTGGGGGTGGGGTGGTGGTGGGGGGGGGGAAGGAACGATTCTCAGCGCTCTTTCCTATAGGCGCATAAATCCTGGCCGGGCGCCCCTATCTCTGCGGCTGCAGCTCCTCGACCTGCTTTCAAACCCGTCCAATCTTGCCCTTCACCAGCTTCCCTTTCCTGAGCTCCGTGTGAGAGGAAACAGGGCTGGGGGGGGGGGGGGGGGGCGGGGGGGCCAAGGGGGGGTGGGGGGGGTAGGGCGATAAGAATTCCGGAGACCTGCCAAGAGAAATGGACGGCTTCCTCGACCGGACTCTCCAGACCTCCAGCGTCTCCCCGGTCCAAGGGGGTCCGAGGGGGCTGGGGGGGGGGGGGGGCGAGCAGGCCACTGGAGCATTGTTCCAGGAGCCTACGACCTTTCCAGTGGGGGGGGGCCAGCCCCCGGTGGGCGGATCGTTTCCGATGATTGTTGGAGGGCTTTGAAACCTTCCAGAGGAGAGGAGAGGAGTGGAGTGGAGTGGAGGGGAGGGGAGGGAAGGGGAAGGGAGGGGGAGCAGGGGAGGAGGAGGTGGAGGGGGAGGGGACTCTCGGATGTGGAGAGGAAGGTTTTTGGAGAGGGGGGCGGGGAGTTTGCAGACGCACTTTGGAGCAGCTCCTTAAAACAAAAAGCCACCCCAGAGCAGGGCTCAGATTTTTTTTGGCAGCTACGGAGGAGGCTGTAGAACATGGCTGTGAGGACCCTGGTTATCCTGGTCGGGCTGGCGTTGGGGGCGCGGGGTGACATCAGGGCTCGGGACCCCGGGCTGGAGGACGAGCCCGGGACCGTCCCGGGGCAGGGCGGCTGGGACCGCGTCATCCCCGGGGTTGTTTTCGGGACGCCCCGTCGCAGCGGGACCCCCGGACACGGGCACCACGGGCCACCCCAAACGGGACCCGCTCCGCCCTCAGGGCCACGGGCCTCCCCTGACGGGACCGGAGCACCACGGGCCACCCCCTTCGCGCGCCACCCACAGGAGTGTTCGCCCCTCAGGAGGTAGGTACCCCCCCACCGGAGAGGCCAGGCCACACCACCCAGCTCGCATGGGGTGAGTCCTCCACATCCCCATTTTGGCTGTAAGAGGGTCCGGCACTTCAGTTTCAGTTCAGGTTACATCAACGCCCCCCACCGTTAGACAGTAAACACTCACGGGGGCGGGGGCGGGGGGGGGGGGGGGGGGGGGGGGGGGGGGCAGAGAGAGCGGGACGTGCAGAACTACACTTACAACTGCACGTCGGTCAAATCTTCACAGTCCCTTTAAAAATGTTCAATGGTGATCGTGTCTCTGACTGTCACTGCGCACATAAGGACAGCACGTGGATCTGGGGAGCTTTGAACACGCTGATGTGCTTAAGCTGTAACTCGTATGAAGTCTCCAGCGCTCTCTCATGTCATCCGAGCCGTTTCCCCCAATGTTGAAACTCCGTTGGGCGCGTCATGTGGACTTCATTGATGTCTTTTTTCCCATCTTCCATAATCGGGACAACCTGCCGAGAAACTAAACAGAGATTTATTTTCTTTTCTTTTTTTTTTCTGGTAAACATTTAGATGAACCAGCATCGTACTCTCGACTACATACATAAACACCGCACACGAACACACACACACACAGACTCAACGTACTTTTCCTGATGTTTTTGGCATCATGTCCTCCGCAATCCCAAGTGTTGGACCGCAAGCGTACACAGAAAATTTTCTTCCAAGCAGGAATCAATGCCCAATTTTGCGGTAATTGGCGGAAAACATTGGCAGGGTTTCGGATTTCCTGTGCTGGGACACGGACCCTAAACTCCTAAACTCCTGGCACGGCCCGATCTCCGATCTCGCTCGCAGTTACCGGGGACAAATTGTTTTAACCCAGATGCGCGCATTACACCCCAAATTGCAGCGCCACCAGCCTGATTCTCAGATAAAGCTCTCCCCAGAGGAGAACTCTGGAGAACAAGCCACGATTAGTTCTCTCAGCCGACCCAGTTCAGCGTTTTTTAAACAGCTTTTGCTCATGGGGGGGGGGGGGGGGGGTGGTTTCTGTGTCACCACCATTACTGTAATGGAGAGCACATTTCCCCGGTGTACGCGAGGTAGTGTTTTTGTAACTTTTTTCAGTTTCGGTTTTGACTGGGGGGTGGTATGAGGTCACAGGTGCAGCAGGTCGGGTCCTTCGGGGGTGGGGGTGGGGGTGGGGGGCATTTGCTGGTTTGTGGCGTCCTGATTGGCTGCTTGAGTGGGCAGCGGGCCAGGCAGCTGGTGCGGAACGCGGAATGTCTGAGTGGGCCCCCACCGAGAGTGTGGAGGGGGGGCGGGGGGGGGGGGGGGGGGGCACAGGTGAAACGGCGACAGGCAGGAAGGGTTTTCGAGGGACATGGCGGTAGTTGTGGAAAAATGGCGGTTTGAGCGCCGGCCCTGGGGGTGCAGGCGCGTTGGCCTGTACCTTCGGGAGCCGAGCCAGGTGTCCGCACACAGTAGCCGGGGGGGGCGGAGTCAGAACCTTTCCTGAGTCATTCTGAAACCTATAAGTCTGGCTTGCTGCCATGGAGACGAGAGCATTGGAGAGGAAGTGACCGGAGAAGGACAGGAAATGGAGAGGGGCAGTTTGGGGGAGGGGGGGGGGAGGGGAGGGGTGGAAGCAACCAGCTATTCTAATTAGTGATATCAGGCACTCCTACCGGGTTTTTGGCAGTCAGAGAGGGGACAGGGCGATTTCCTAAACAGTCGTTCGTGTCTCGGCCTTCCGATCCTGGCGGCCATCTCTGCAGCCAGATGAACGAGACCATCCCAGTTCCTCTGAGGAGACCTCCTCAACCCGGGCAGGAGGAGCTCGAACCAGCGGGGCACCTCCACGCAGGAACCGTTAGGGGCCCGGAAACGGCTGTCCCATCGAAACCTCTCCGTCTCCGCCTCCCATATCAGGGACAGAGACTCAGAGCCAAGGGGTGGAGCAGAAAGGCAACCTTACTCCACCCTTGCTGCTTGTTTTAGCATCTCTCATGTTAGCTTGTGCACTACACTAACTGTTGGAAGGCACTGAAAAGCTAAAAACAAACAAAAAAAAAAAACGTCTGCGCCAAATTCGATTTCTGGGTCATCCGTGACTCCGAACAGACTCTACATTTATGCCGTTGTTTTTTTTTTGTTTGTTTTTTTTTTGTATCTGGATCAACACAAACTGGAGCAGTGCTGGTCCCCCCCCCCCCCCCCCCGAAGAGCCGAAACACTGTGAATAGAATGATAAAATGTGGCTTTGCTTAAACACACCGAGAAACAACAACTGCATAATGGAGAGCTTGTTGTGCTTGCCAGATGTAGCATGTACCCAGCAACAAAGCGTAGCCTCAGGAATGCTAAATAAATAAATAAATAAATAAAATAAAGCCAAACGCACTTCAGGCCAGCAATAGGCACAGCCTTAGTTTGGACCCCAACAAGAAATAAGAATGGAGCTCTTATATTTCCTTTCCTTTTTCCATTTATCGCAGTAGAAAAAGCATTCCCCCTCAAGGAAAAGATTCAGCATCTCTGATCAACTCCACGCTAAGAATTTAGATCCAAAACAGTCACTGGTGAGCAAAGGGGAGGGAGAGGGAGGAGATACAGAGAGGACACACACAACCTTTGGGGCCTGCACTGTCGGCCTCTCAGTATTTCCACAATTGAACCAGAATCGGTGGAAAACACCATCGCCGTGGCCACCGGCATTGTGATGTCACCTGTCAGGAAGCGGGTTGGGGGGGGTCAGCAGCAGTAGTGTCGCCTTGCCGTCCCGAGGAGGGCCGGGGGTCAGCGACGGCGTCCTGTCTGTGTGCGGCCCGCGTGGGAAAGGGTTGCCGGGACGCCTGAGGCTGTGGAAGACCGCCAGACGCTTCCTTCCTCCCGGGCAGCAGGAGCCAATCAGCAGTGAGTAGATGGCCGTTGGCGGCTAAAGAGACACATTGTGTCGCTTTCCATGTCTTTCTATGACATCAGTGGGGCATGGAGTCTTCCAATCAGACTGGTCTGCACTCTGGCCAATTAGGTCACTGTCTTATGCACCTACAGTCTTGGTGAAGTAATGGATGGTCTTTAATCAGACTACCCAGTTATAGATAGCAGGAGTCCAGGGTTTCAAGAAAATACTCTACTTATATGCCAGGGCTAGCTGACCCTGATCTTGGAGAGTCACTAGGCCTGCTGTTTAAAAAAAAATTTAAATATATGATGAGTTTACTGGATAATCAACGCTTTAATTGATCAATGATCAAGTGCTGAGGACCAATGAAAGCCAGCAGCCCCTGTGGATCTCCAGGACCAGGGTTTGTCTCTCCTGTGCTATTCTGAAGGCCTGTTGGTCTTCGTTGGAGAGTTTTTATAGGTGTGTTTCGCAATTCGTGTTCTTGCAGAGGCAATGACCTCGATGCACTCTGTTTATCAGAATAACCCTGGAAATGAACGAAGATGTTTATTGCTGCATTTTATTGCCTGGAGTTGCGTATAAACAGTGCTCGACTGCAGCGGAAGTGAACAGCGGAGGTTTTTGTTTGTCCGTTTGAAAATATAAATATTGAGCAGAGTTCCAATGACCATTTTTTTTTTTTCACGCTGTTTCTTCATCAGTTGGGTTGGATGCCAGGTTGGCTGTCGCCATGCCAACGTGACACAGGTTCTAAAACCCATCTGTGGGGGGCGTGGAGAGGCCCCGCCTCCCTCTCTGTACATGCAGCGCCACTAATCAGATTATCATAACGCCGACCACGTGTGCTCAGACCCAGGTAGTCGCACAATGATGATGTCACTGGCTGTGGCTGCACACGGGCCTCAGAAGTCTGACGTAGCGGATTTCCGGATCAAAGCGCGATTTCTCGATGGAGAAAATGAATGGGGGTCTCACATGACCATCCCTGTCACAGTCGGTGATTTAAACTGGCGTTTAAAACTTGGACGTTTTCATCCGGACACAATATTCTCTTAAATGGCGCTGGATCCACTAAATGCTGATGCCGCTTTCCAGCCAGTTTAATTATTTCGCTAACAGCAAGCCAACAGTGCTGCGAACGTTAGTTACGTTACACTTTTCAAGCTGGTCAAAGCTATCATTAGCCAGCAAAGAAATTTAAAGTAAGTACTCAAATAACTTAAGGAAGATACTAACAGGAACAGCAACAACAACAACTACAACAACAAAGATATTTAGTGATATATACAACTGTATAATAATAATAATAATAATAATAATAATAATAATAATAATAATAATAATAATTATAATTATAATTATAATAATAAAACATAATTTATTACCCCAATGGGTAACAGCAAACTTACTTGCGTGAATAGTAGCTGTGTGTGATGTTGTAATTGTGTGACGGGCCAAGATTGGCTTAGCCGTTAGCAATCTCCTTTATAAATTAGAAAAGATTTGCGTTAAATTATAAAAAAATTGGTGAAAAGTATTTCTTTTTTTCATATACAAACAAACAATCCAAATGCCATAAATTGCTTTGAAGGAATTAGAAAAATGGCATTCGTTTCTCCCATAGACGGGCCGTTCCTTTTTTAAGTCCTGAAAATGGTAACGAAAAGGGAACGACAGGACGTCTGAGGCCCACTGCTCCTCCTCTCTGTGGGTCCCAGAAAGATTGCCCTCAGTAGCTGTGTGTCCTTTACTTGCTCCTCCTAAATCTCAAACCCCCAAAGACCAAATAACCAGGAATCCGGCTCCACTCTCGCCCCTGACACATTCTGATCCCATCGGCTTGTTTTACTTTGCCTGGGGGAACGCCCTGATGCCATCCTGGCCCCAGCTATCTTAAACCCTGCCCCCCCCCCCCCCCCCCCCCCCCCCCCCCCCCCCCCCCCACCCCCCCCCCCCCCCCCCCCCCCCCCCCCCCACCCCCCCCCCACACCCCCCCCCCCCCCCCCCCCCCCCCCCCCGCCACACACCGGTTCTCCAGAGCCCATCAGTGTTTGTATTGGCTCTGCACGGGGATGGGGTGGGGGGGGGGGGGGGGGGGTCAATTGGGCCAGGACTCTTGCACAATGGGGCAGGCCGACCGCAGGGCCTTGTGTGTTTTTCGCGTTCGGCCGACCCCCCCGGGCGTGGTGTAAAAAAAAAAAGGGGGCTGGAACCGCGAGGAATTCTGTCCCCCGAGACGCGGCTTCCTGTAGGCGCACGTCCGCTCCCCCTGTGGGCCACGACTCCTCGCCGAGGCCTGGAGCCTTTGGGCTGGGGCCGAGGGGCCGGGGCCGGGGGCCGGGGGTCTTCCTGTTAGAGAAACGCAGCCAATCGCAGCCGATCCGGCCGGGCCTGGAGACGCGGAGCGCGTTTTGTAGAGCGCGCAGCGCGCGGGCCGGTCCTCCCGCCGTGACGAACACGGGCTCCGGCCTGCGCTCCGCGCGCTCGCTGCGTCAGCGGCGTGGGAGGCCGGCCAAAAACAACATTTACCCCCCCCCCCCCTCCCCATCCCTCACCCCTCACCCCCCACCCACGCCTCTGAGCCACACGCAGCATCTCAGGCCTTCCTCCCCCCCGTTTGGAGGTCGTCCCGGTTTCTGCGGCGTCGAACCCTTTTGGGTCGGCGTCGATGACAGCACCCGCGCGTCTCTGGGTCGGAACCCCAGGGTAACGGAGCCGGAGGCTTCCGCGCCGCGTCGGCCGGCTTCTCAGGCGCACCCGCCCACCGCGACGCGACCACGAAATCCGTCCCCCCCCCCCCCCCCCCCCCCCCCCCCCGTGTCCGCCCGCGCGGGTAATGACCGGATCCCTCGCACCGTCGCGACCCCCCGTGACCCCGCTGCCCCGCCGTTTCTCTTTTCGGCTGGAACGTGTTGCCATTTCGAACCTGGAGCAGGTTAGCGAGGGACCCCCACGGGGGGGGGGGGTGAGGGACCAAAGCCCATCAATCAGCAGGTAGCCGTGGGAACGGGGGGCTTTGGGGAGCAACGGGACAAATCATTCTTTCGCCGCCGGGACCGTGAGGAAGTGGGGCACGACGGGGCAGTTTTGGAGGGAATGGATCACTGCACCGGAATGGAGAGGGGGTCCTGGCCGTCTGGCTGCTGATAGGTTTAGTTCTGTTTCCTGGAGACTATTGTGATGTCATAATTCAAGGAGGAGCCTGTGCTGCAGACAGTGAGTATCTCTAGGTGAGCTCACCGTAATTCAAGGCTTTACACTGGACACTGTGGTATTCTGGGTGTGATGTCATAATTCAGGGAGGAGCTTGTATAGCAGACAGGGGTGTTCCACGTATGGTGTCGTCAGTTCAGGCGCAGTCAGCAAGGACTCACATTGAGGACCACCCTCTTATTTCTGAGTAAACAGAGTAAAAGAAATCGGGGTGAGTCAACAGTACTGTAATGTGACTGAGTCAAACTGCGCAGATGGCTAGCAGGCAAGCCACATTCATTCAAAGCATGGTGAAATATTGCCATGAAAATATTTAGGAAGGATTACATAACCTCCGTCGGGCCGGCAACTCAAACAAACATCCCAGTGCACAGACCTACTCTGTATCATTTACAACCAGAAAGATACAACCAGAGATTCTAACATGAACACATGCTGTACACGTATAATCACATACACTGCAGAATGCCCTGCACGCATACACTGAGCTGTTTTTGAAAAGACTGAGGACAGTATTCAAACATTTGTCCTGAACTTTAACTGACAGTTGGAAACGACAGTTCCTTTTATTCTTTGCGTACACGACGCGGCGAGTCGAACAATCGCTAACGCTAGCTCACCAAACTGAGTTTGTGAAGAAAAAGCGCACCTGCCCGCATTAAGTTGTACGTCAAAGTTTGAGGAAAAACGTTGATTAAATACAGGCCTGAGTGACCACTTGACTCAGCAGTAAAAAAAATTCCGTTTGAATTGAGCACGAATCCCAGACTGTGGTCAGCGTGAAGCAGCTGTGACCAGCTCTGACCCACAGAACAGGAAGAGAAGCCGCAGAACTGCAAACAAATGCACAAGTATGAGGGAGGGGTGGATAATGGAGGATTTCCACAGAGGAAGATGTCTGAGGACAGTTGTGCCATTGTGGGACCAGTCCTAGCAGAGCGCACGCGTGTCCCGGGACAGGGGTGTGCAGGGCTAACCGTATGCTCCTGTGTGTGTGTGTATGTGTGTGTGTGTGTGTGTCCGTGCATGTGTGTGATTTTTGTGTGTGCGTGTTATGTGTGTGTGTGTGTGGCGCCGTGCGTGTGTGTGTGCGCGTGTATATGCATGTGTGTGTGCGCATGTATGTGCGTGTGTGTGTGTGTGTGTGTGTGTGTGTGCGTGTCTGTGTGTGTCCGTGCATGTGTGTGATTTCATGGATGCGTGTATGTGTGTGTGTGTGTGGCGCCGTGCGTGTGTGTGTGTGTGTGTGTGTGTGTTCACAGGAACTGGTGTGCCTTCGTGGAACAACGAGTCCTGACCGTGGCAGTTACCTGTGGCACAGAAAAGTACATCATCAAGTCCCAGAGCCCATGTCCGAACGGCACGCCTGACTGCCAACTGATCATGTAAGTGTGTCTTAACAATCCCAGCATGCACCCCTCTCCCTCTCTCCACTGGAGCCCACAATCCCAGCATGCACCCCTCTCCCCCTCCACCGGGGCCCACAGTCCCAGCATGCACCCCTCTCTCCCTTCACTGGGGATCACAATCCCAGCATGCACCCCTCTCTCCCTCCACTGGGGATCACAATCCCAGCATGCACCCCTCTCTCCCTCCACTGGGGATCACAATCCCAGCATGCACCCCTCTCTCCCTCCCACCAAAATATCAGAAAATCTCTCCTTATGAGTATAAAAATGAAACTCAGTTTGTGTATGACAACCAAACGAACATGGAGAGGATTTCAGTAACGCAGGACGACCCCAAAGAATTATACCTATACAACGGTCATGAATTATAAACGATCTAATCTATGTCCCTATGTGTGTGTGTGTGTGCGTGTGTGTGCGTGTGTATGCGTTTGCGTGCGTGCGTGTGTGTGTGCGTGCATGTGTGCGTGTGCGCATGTGTGTGCGTGCGTGCGTGTGTGCGTGTGCGTGCATGTGTGCGTGTGTATGCGTGTGCGTGTGTGCGTGTGTGTGTGTGCGTGCATGTGTGCGTGTGCGTGTATGCATGTGTGTGCGTGCGTGCGTGCGTGCGTGCGTGTGTGTGTGTGCTGTGCCGGCAGGTACAAGCTGTCCACTCGTCCAGTGTACAGACAGCAGAAGAAGATTTTCACCTCCCTTCTCTGGAGATGCTGCAGTGGCTACAGAGGCGATGACTGTGAGGACAGAGGTACTGTGACATCATGGCGGTCCCCACAAAAGACCCCCCGACGTCACACCGCGTACAGCGCGAAGACAAACACAGGAAACCACATCTCCTCGCTTCTAAAAGCGCTCCATAACACGCCCATCACAGAAAAGGCCATTTCGGTTTCTCAGGGGAGGCTGTTATTTCAAGTTCAGCTCGATTCGTCATGGGTAGAAAGCATTAGATAGCACCACAAGACATTTGGAGCAAATCCTCTAAAATTTGGCCGAAGTCCTGTTTTCACAGCGTTAAGGGATCTAACATACAGGATCCGTGCCCATAAATGTCAGCTTCATAAGCACAAGCAAAGTGGCCCGGATTAGGATTTCATTTCCCTATTCACAACAATACGCAAGCATACGGATCCAGTACCCATAAATGTCTAATTTAGAACAGACATCCTGTCTAGTAAAAAAAAATATGTGAGAGAGAGAGAAAGGGAGAGAAGGAAGGGGTGGGGTGGGAGGTAGAGAGGGAGCGAGAGAGAGAAAGGGAGGGAGAGAGAGAGAGAGAGAGAGGTGAGGGGGGTAGAGGGGGAGAAAGAGAGGGAGGGTGGGAGGTAGAGAGGAAGAGAGAAAGAGAGAGAGGGTGGGAGGTAGAGATGGGGAGAGAGAGAGAGAGAGAGAGAGAGAGAGAGAGAGAGAGAGAGAGAGAGAGAGAGCACGCAGGCAGGCAAACGTGTGTGTTTTATGAGAGCTGCAGAAGCCCATTAAAAGTGACATCCCCGCATTCTCCACGCCTGACAGACGGAGACATCCACACCGCCGACCCCGGCAACCCCACGGCAGGAAGTGGCCTGCCCGGCCCCGGCAACCCCACGGCAGGAAGTGGCCTGCCCGGCCCCTCGGCAACCCGCCGCACAGGTACGCTTGGCTCGCCGCGTCTTCTCTGACGCACAGGTACGCCCTGACACACACAGGTACGCTCTGACACACAGGTACGCTCTGACACACGCAGGTACGCCCTGATGCACAGGTACGCTCTGACACACAGGTACGCTCTGAAGCACAGGTACACTCTGACACACGCAGGTACGCTCTGACACACGCAGGTACACTCTGACACACACAGATACACTCTGACACACACAGGTACGCCCTGATGCACAGCTACGCTCTGACACACGCAGGTACGCTCTGACACACACAGGTACACTCTGACACACGCAGGTACACTCTGACACACGCAGGTATGCTCTGACACACGCAGGTACACTCTGACACAGGCAGGTACGCTCTGACACACGCAGGTACACTCTGACACACGCAGGTACGCTCTGACACACACAGGTATGCTCTGACACACGCAGGTACGCTCTGACACACACAGGTACGCTCTGACACACACAGGTATGCTCTGACACACGCAGGTACACTCTGACACACACAGGTACACTCTGACACACACAGGTACGCTCTGACACACACAGGTACGCTCTGACGCACACAGGTACGCTCTGACACACACAGGTACGCTCTGACACACGCAGGTACACTCTGACACACGCAGGTACGCTCTGACACACACAGGGAAACTCTGACACACGCAGGGAAACTCTGACACACGCAGGTACACTCTGACACACGCAGGTACACTCTGACACACGCAGCTACACTCTGACACACACAGGTACGCTCTGACACACACAGGTACACTCTGACACACACAGGTACGCTCTGACACACGCAGCTACGCTCTGACGCGCAGGTACGCTCTGACACACACAGGTACGCTCTGACACACACAGGTACGCCCTGATGCGCAGGTACGCTCTGACACACACAGGTACGCTCTGACACACGCAGGTACACTCTGACACACGCAGGTACACTCTGACACACGCAGGTACACTCTGACACACACAGGTACACTCTGACACACACAGGTACGCTCTGACACACGCAGGTACGCTCTGACACGCGCAGGTACACTCTGACACACGCAGGTACGCTCTGACACACGCAGGTACGCTCTGACACACACAGGTACACTCTGACGCGCAGGTACACTCTGACACACGCAGGTACACTCTGACACACGCAGGTACACTCTGACACACACAGGTACACTCTGACACACGCAGGTACGCTCTGACACACGCAGGTACGCTCTGACACACACAGGTACGCTCTGACACACGCAGGTACGCTCTGACACACGCAGGTACACTCTGACACACACAGGTACGCTCTGACACACGCAGGTACGCTCTGACACAGGCAGGTACACTCTGACACACGCAGGTACGCTCTGACACACACAGGGAAACTCTGACACACGCAGGGAAACTCTGACACACGCAGGTACACTCTGACACACACAGGTACACTCTGACACACACAGGTACACTCTGACACACACAGGTACACTCTGACACACGCAGGTACGCTCTGACACACGCAGGTACGCTCTGACACACACAGGTACACTCTGACGCGCAGGTACACTCTGACACACGCAGGTACACTCTGACACACGCAGGTATGCTCTGACACACGCAGGTACACTCTGACACACACAGGTACACTCTGACACACACAGGTACGCTCTGACACACACAGGTACGCTCTGACACACGCAGGTACACTCTGACACACACAGGTACACTCTGACACACGCAGGTACACTCTGACACACGCAGGTACGCTCTGACACACACAGGTACGCTCTGACACACACAGGTACACTCTGACACACACAGGTACACTCTGACACACACAGGTACGCTCTGACACACGCAGGTACGCCCTGACCTTTCCTCTCCGGCTCCCTGTGGGGGGCTCCAGCCCCTGCCGGAATGGGGGCCTCCCTAACGGCAACAAACTGAGGAAACGAGCAGGAGCCGCCGGGCCCCGCCGGGCCCCCCAGGGTGTGCGAGCCGCTCTCGGGGTCACAAGAGGGGCCCCCCCGAGTGAGCCGCTTCCCCTCGAGCGCTCATGCGTATGACCTGGAGCACACACACACACACAAACACACACACACACACACACACATACACACACACACACATACACACACGCACACACACGCATGCACACACCACACACACATACACACACACACACACATGCACACACACACACACACACACGGACATGTGCACACACCACAGACACATAGACACATACATGCACACATGCACAGGCACACACAAATGCATGCATACGCATACACACACGCACACACACATGCACACACGCATGCACACACCACACACACACACATACACACACGGATGACGGCATGCGTGGGCAGGTTTCAAAAATAGCCTCTTGAATGCTTGGCTGCCCTTTCAAATTTCAGACCACAAATAACCGAGGCGAAAACACAGTGGTTCCCAGGCTGTTCACTCCCACACCCTGCACTGTCTACAAAGGTCTCCGGGACAATGAATCTCTCCACAACATGTGAATAACAAATATTGTACTGCACCCCCCACCCCCTACACAGCCAAAGCCACAGGGCTGTCGGGGGGGGGGGGGGGGGGGGGCGGTGTGCGGAAGGGGGGGGGGGGGGGGGGGGGGGGGGCAGGAGCTGGAGGAGTACATTCTTTTGCCCCATGCTGAATCTCATCAGGGTGGTCAGGACCTTGTGCTGTTATGGTTGGGCCAAAGCCATCTTCACCAACGTTTTCCCAGCATTACTCTCTCTCCCTCTCTCTCTATCCCTCCCTCTTTCTCTCTCCCTCTCTCTTCCCCCCTCTCTCTCACCCCCTCTCTCCAGTAGCCGAGAGACTGCTATCACAGCCAGCTGGAGACCAGACCTGGGAGCAGAATGACTTCCAGGGCCCCGGTGGTCCCCCGTTTGACCGACTCCACCCCAACACCGAGCCCAGCGCGGCCGCCTTCACCTCCGTAACCCACCGGGACCTGTCCGCCCTCGACCCCAAACCAGGCTCCGACCCCGACGCCGACGCCGACTACGACTACGACCACAGCCAGGACCACGAGCATGAGTGGGACCAAGACCATGAGCTGGACCACGACCATAGCCAAGACCAAAACCCCCACCGTAACCGTGACCACGACCATAGCCAAGACCAAAACCCCCACCGTAACCGTGACCACGACCATAGCCAAGACCAAAACCCCCACCGTAACCGTGACCACGACCATAGCCAAGACCAAAACCCCCACCGTAACCGTGGCCACGACCATGAGGACCGGGAGCACAACCACGACCACGACCACGACCAAACTGGTAAGAGGCAGAGGGAGACCACATTTGGTCTTTGGGCGGGGTGGAGGGCCTGAGTCTTGCTGTGGGTGGGGGGGGGGGGGGGGGGGGGGGGGGGGGGGGGCTGGGGAGGAAGCTGGGGAAGAAGATCACCCATCGAACACAGCTGGACACCCAAAGATGTCGGTTTGAAAACAAACTGCCCCTTCCTACAGCCCCTACCCTACACAAGCCAGAGAGGGAAGGCAGGAAGGCGCCAGCCGCAATCAAACACTAAGCAGAACAGCGCCCGCGAGTGCATATGGCCTCCACGTGTTACCCACAATGCACTGCAACAGCGGGGACCTGGCGAGACGCGACGCCGGGTACCCAGGGGGGAGAGGTGGCAGCGCCAACCACTGCACTAAACATGAATTCACCATTAGCGGGCAGCTAGGCAGACTCAGGAGGGGATCACCGCAGTGCATTGCCTGGACAGAATTCAGTGGCTGTTTCTCAGACATGAAAAGCACACAGACTTCTGAGGGTCGCGTCCCACCCCCCCCCAACGGGCTCATAAGATTAAATAACAGGCCACAGGTCGACAGCAGTACAGGCGATCTCTCAGAACCCAGCGCCATGTTCTCCGGGCGTTTATCTGCCACGGCTGCCCGTCCCCTCTTCAGACGTGTCGTAATCCGCAGTCGGGGGGGGGTTTTTTCGGCCTGTCTCCCACACATCCCCTACGCCGCGAAAACCCGGCGGGTCCGGCCTTGGGCCCCCGCGCTCAGACCCAGCCGATCCGCTACCGCCACCCGGCCCATTCTTCTGCCATAAAGCGCCGCCGCGCCGTCCCACAGTCCTTTACTGCTTCCTCCACAGGAAATCCTTTCTTTCTTCTGGAAAGGAGAGGGGGGGTTTTTTAATTTTGAAAAGGAATGATGTAATCCCCCCCTGAGAGAGCAGTGTGGGGGGCGGGGGGGGTCTGGGGCCGGGGGATCCGGGGGTGCAGCTCCGGGGGTCGAGCGCGAAAAACGAGACACCTCCCGCGGCGTTTGGTCCTGTGCTCCCCCCCCCCCCCCGTGTGCCACTCCATATTTGGGGAGGACAAAACAGAGTCATTCGCGTGTGACCCTCTGTCAGCGCACCGCCCCCCCCTCTCTCTCTCTCCTCTCTCTCTCTCTCTCTCCCCCTCTCTCTCTCTCTCTCTCCTCTCTCTCTCTCTCTCTCTCTCTGCCTCATTAAACATGCTCCCGCTTAAACCAACATTCCGGAAACCTGCGCCAGTCACAATGAACAGCACATGTATGTACACGGTAACGATTTAAAAATAACTGTTCTCTCTTCCCCTTTGACAACCGGCCTTGAAGTAATCCCGGAAATTGGGCACAATTATGCAAAATTATGCGCAGAAATGAAACCGTGTGAACCGCGCAGGCAGCCGCCGCGCGCTAATTTAAGAATTTCTCGCTCGGCCGAGCCGCACGCGTTCACGTGTCCGCGCCCTACATCACGTGGAGCTGGGTGGGAGGCCAGCCCCACCCCATAAAACAAAAAAAGAAACAAAAACAAGCAGGTAGCCCGTTGCCAGGGACACCTCGTTCACTCCGTTCACAACCCCAAGGGTGACATCACTGGAAGTGACCTCTGACCTCAGCATGTGGACCGCCATAAGCCAACATGCATCATGTCATTGTTCTAAAGGAAGCAGGCCCTGAACGCAGAAACCCCCTGCACATACATCACAGTGGAGCGTGGGGCAGGAACAGGGTGAGGGGCAGGAACAGGGGGCAGGAACAGGGTGAGGGGTGTGGAGTCCACGGTTAGGGCCTGTAGCAGATGGCAGGGGTGAGGAGATGCCTGAGGCCTTGGTGTGTGGTGCTGGTGCACATGCCCATGAGCTTGCGTAAGACAGGACAGGAGAGCAGGAGGGCGGGGCAGGAGGGCTGTGGGTAGGAGGGTGGGGCAGGAGGGTGGGGTATGAGGACGGAGCAGGAGGGTGGGGTAGGAGGACGGGGCAGGATGGGCTCAGTACTCTGTTCTCTGTCCACTGTGCTTTTGTCTCTAAGGGGCCCTGCAGTAGAGCCAGTGTCAAGGGCAATGCCTGCTGCCCTCTCCCCAACAATCGCACACACGCACGCACGCACGCACGCATGCACATACACACTTCAGTTTCTTTCTCTCACCCTCACACACGCACACGCACATACATGCCTCTTTGTCTCCCTCTCTTTCTCTCTTCTCACACACACACACACACACACACTTCTTTTCGGCATGAACAATAATTTCGAATCTTATTGCCAAATCAAGTAATTTCTGAAAACAAAGCATTCCAAGAATAACACAAAACAATGAATAACTTGTAACACGAAGAGTAACAATAACAGTGATAATAATCGGATTGATATCCGCCTCACATACACACATTCTTTTCACTCTCACTCTAACACACACTCACTTTGATTTTTAATTGAAGTATTCAACACAAATTCCATTTATGTAAACACTGTTAAAAGCTTTCACATGCACAGACAAGCACACGGTCATAGTCACATACATGCACGCATACACACACATTGATGGCGGTCACACTGCGCTTCCCTGAATTTAAGTTGCATTCAACTACGTTACATTTAGCGTACGCTCTTATCCACAGTGACCTATAATGTAAGAGAACATAAGTGCTTCCACCTGAGTTAAAAGAGCAACAGTGTCAGACCTGGTTACCGTCATTCCCCAAAACAGTGTCGCCAGACCACACCCACACCAAACACCAGCATAGCCACACCTACCGGCTGCCTGGGCCACATGACATCTGGAGTGAGTAAGGGGTGGTGGTGGTGGTGGTGGTGGTGGTGGGGGGGGGGGGGGGGAGCAGGTTTACAGCCCCAGGAGATGGACATGGAGGCTATTTGAAAGGAGAACACAGGATATCAGCAGGCCTCAGGAGCCCATTACCCTGCCATTAAATATTAATCATGCTAACATTACCTCATCCAACGCTTCAATAAACAACAGGAGTCTCCGTGCGCAAGCTGAACTTCTCGGGACACTAAAAATCGCCAAATATAGTTATCGGCTGTTATAATATTATTGGGAACTTGGCCGAAAAAATTGAGGACATTCGTTGTTTTAGATACAAGTGCGTGAAGTGCACTACGACTGATCTGCGTCGTGTTCGCCAGAACTGGGGTCAATTCCACTTCAATGCGGTCAATTCAGAAATTGAATTAGCGGATGAACTAGAAAATACCCATGACCTCAACCCAGATACTGTTTTACTCTTAGCTGGCTATAGCCTTATAGAGTCAGAGGCCCCTTCACTGATCATGTGCGTCCCACAGGCCGGGTGGAGTGGATGTCGGACCAGTCGCTTCGCCCTTCCCCGACGCCCCCCAGCTTCCGTCCCTCCCCCTCCTGATGGAGGCGCTGATGGCCCAGCTCGGGCCGGTGCTGGACGGCTTCAACCGGACGCTCGAGCGCCTGTCCCACGAGGTGGGGGGCCTGTCCCAGGACCTGGCCCGGCTGAAGCAGGAGCGGGAGGGTCGGGGAGGGGCCTCGGGGGGGCCCGGCCAGGCGCTGGAGAGGGGGGCGACTTCGAGGCCAAGCTGGAGGAGAGCTTCTACCAGCTGGACCAGGTGAGGGAGGAGCTGAGGCAGCAGCGCGTGGAGCTGGAGGACCGCATGCATTCCCAGCAGGCCATGCTGCACTACAACCTGACCAACTTCAAGACCGACACCGACGTCAAGATCAAGCGCAGCCAGAAGATGATACAGGTCAGTGTGTGGTCAATGACCCTTGAACTCTCCCATTCAGTATAAAAACTTAAGTTCGAGTATCCTCATGCAAAAACATATTGAGCCACACAGTCTCACACAAAACCTAAGACTGCACACTTCCACTTTCTGCAAAGCACTTTGCTCACATGCAAGAATAAATGTGTTTATTATTGTTCTTGCACCTCCTTGCAGTAAATGCAGAGGTGTAAGAACATCGGCTCTATTAATAAAATGCAACATTGGAGTTCCTGTGAACTTTTTTCAGCCCTTCATTCTCTTCCACAATTTGCCCGGCAGGTCAATCTCCACTCCCTCAACACCTCCTTGACCGAGGTGAAGCAGAAGCAGGAGCAGCTGGAGGAGGAGGTGCAGAGCGGAGGTGCACATCACAGCCCACACGTGGAGGGACCTGCGGTCTGGGACGCCATTAGAAGGCTGGACATCCAGGTGGTGAACAACACGGTGAAGGTCAATGCGCTGCAGGAGGACCTGGACCTGACCACCGAGAACATCCGGGACCTGCAGAGGGGCTTCCGGGGCCTGGAGGACCGCATCGTCCAGACGGGCCGCGACAGCCAGATCCAGTTCATGGAGACGGGCCTGGAGGTGGAGGCGGCCAAGGTGGTGGTCCTGGACCGCATCCAGGAGCTGGCCAGCAACCTCACCCTCCAGGACGAGCAGCTGAAGGACATGGACTCGGACATGGACTACCTCTACACGCAGATCTACAGCATAAACGCTACCAGCAAGGACTGCGACTGCAAGGCCCTGAAGACCGGCCTAGCCAAGCTGGAGAGGGACGTCGCCAACGTCTCCAAGTCGGTCGAGGAGAACCGCCTGGGCCTGGAGGAATTCGTGGAGGGACAGGACCGCTGGGAGGTGGGCGGGGACACCTTGGTGGAGGACCTGAAGCAGGGTCTGCTGCAGGTGAAGGAGTCGCTGGCCTTCGAGCAGGACAAGAGCCGGGTGCTGCACCTCAACGTGTCCCAGCTGCTGGCCTCCCACCTGGTGAGCCAGCAGGAGATCCGCGGCCTGCAGGAGAGCGACCGGAGGAAGGCCGCCGAGATGAAACGGCTGGCCAGCTCCTTCTCGTCCCTCCTGAAGGACGCCATCCGACACACGGAGGTGCTGGAGGTGCTGCTGGGCGAGGAGGTGCTGGAGTTCAAAGAGAGGCCCTTCCCGGCGCAGCAGGAGTACTCCATCCCCGTGCTCCGGGACCGAATCCAGCAAACGCTGGTGCAGATCAAGCACCAGAACGTGAGCCTGACCATGCTGTGGAAGGCCGCGCAGGAGGCCGACGTGGCCGCGGAGGACCAGGCCTTGGGTTCGAGCGAGCCGGGCTCCAGGGGGCTGAGGAAGCGCAGCAGGGGCCCCCTGGAGGAGGACATCCCGGATTCTCTTATGGGAGACCGACCCGACTACTCCGTCAGCGATTTCTGGAGCCTGGGGAAAGAGGTGGAAGACCTGAACGCCAAGGTGAGCCGGCTGGAAGAGCAGCGTTGCATCGCATGCTGCAACTGCACTAAAAACGCTGCCCCCGGTGGCCCGGTGGAGGAACTGCAAAGCGAAGTGTCTTTGCTGCGCAGGGGCCTTGAGGACCACCTGCGGGTGTTCAAAAACGTCTTCAGCGACATGGACGGACTGGCAGGCTCCGAGGGCACCCTGGAACTGGACAAGCTGTGGGCTCTGGTCAAGAGGAAGGAGGAGAAAAGGCGCAGGAGGCAACAAAAGGAGAAGAAAGCGGAGAAGAGGGAGAGTCACGGGGGCCAGAAAGTCAGCCTCCGCAGCAGGAGGGACGCCTCTCCGGAGGCAGCTGGTGAGGACTACGCGATATACTGAACAGCAACACCGTCACAACCGCTTAAATTTGCAGTTCAGTGTCTCATAGTTTAAATTAGACATAACCCTCGAAGGCATAATTTAATAACTTGTGTTTTGTTTGGCTCCGTTATACAACCACAGAGGAAACTGGCTGAGCCATTACCCAAACAGATTAAATCCTGCATTAACAGTCAGATGAACTGCACTACGGGTGAACAAAAAGATGATTCATCTTCAAATAATAAATATGTTCAGTCTAAGAACAAGGTCACAGAAGTTTTTGTTCCTACCATCATTAAAATGATAAGATGAGCAAGAACAAGAGGGCCATCAGTCATTAATTTGTACGCCAACTGAATGATTTTGTTTCTTCCTCAACCATTTGAAATATTTATAAAGATCAGCGTCTCATTATTGATTCCATTACGACTTGACCTGCGGTTCCTGTTTCTGTAATATAAAAAAGCTGGCTTGAACTCATAGCAGTACTTTGAACCTAAAGAGCTGTGGGGAATTTAATTGGCTTCTGTTTACATACCCAGAATTGGATGGACTACAAAGAACCAGGGCACTAAATACGATATGAGCGTTTCCACTCAGCAAGTGCCGCTGAAAAATGCAACACTTCCCTCTTGTGGACTTTGAAAGAATTACAACATATCTCACATTGTCAATATTACTTTTATGCAAATCGATTTTAACTATCATTTTATTTAAGACCACAGCAGGCCATAAAGAGCTTATAAATATATTTGCAGATTTTATCAACTATGATTAAAAAAAAAAAAAAAAGCCCTAATCAATCCTTCTTGGGAACTGGCACTCAAAGGAGTGCAAAACGAATTAATAATAAATAAATCTTTAAAAACACTTTGTATTGCAGTTGGAACTTTTCCTACTGATATTTGATTACATGGAAATGCAATCTAAATTAAATTATTTAAGACTTATATAAAATTACTAAAATTTATTTGGATTAATTTGGGAAGAACCAGGACAAATACGTATGAACCCCTAAACTCAGTCCCTCTCTCTTTTCTCTCTCTCTCTCAGCACTCACCGAAATCCGAGACGCACCCCTGGTGTTCCTCGCCAGTACCAGCGAGGGGGCCAACCAGACGGGGGCGGTGGTCTTCGAGCGGGCGCTCCTGAACCACGGGGAGATGTACTCGGCGGAGACTGGTGTGTTCCGCGCGCCCGCCGCGGGGGTCTACCTCTTCGCGTTGACTGTGGATTTCGGGCCGGGCCCCTCGCTGGCCCGCCTGAAGAGGGGCGAGGCGACCGCGGCCACCCTCCGCCGGGGCCCCGGGGAGCCGGCGGGGCCCCTGTCCCGCCTGTGCCTCCTCGAGCTGGAGGGGGGCGAGCAGCTCCGCCTCGAACTGTCGGAGGGAACGGTCCAGCCCGGCAACGCGGCGGACAACACATTCGCGGGACTCCTGCTGTTCCGGAACACCTGAGGCCTCGGCGGAAACTCCGCTATCGAGAGTTAAACCGACAGGTCGAGAAATTCGTCGGACAGCTGCTACCCTACAAGTGTTTCCCCCGTCATACAGAGTATATATGATGATGTAGAGGTGCCTTCGTATGTTTCCACTTTGAAATGCTTACTTTCGGTCTATAAAACATTTTCCTATGCAACGGCTGGTAAAATGATTCAGGTCAGCAGCCTGCAATCATACGGAGAGAGAAAAGGACACTCAACTGCTCAGTAAGTTACATGGGCTGACCTTCAGTGACCAGCTGCCCGGGTGTGAGACGTACACACACACACAAACACACGCGCAAACCCATGCACGCACGCACACACACACACACACGCACGCACGCACACACACACACGAAGTCCAAAACCATTTTCAGGAAACATGAATCACAAAACTGGGGGTTTCAGTGAGAATTCAAGAGAAGATATGCCAAAGTGTAGACCACAGGCTGTAAATGATGTGGTTCATGTAAGAGTCACGATAACACGCAGCTGTGCAAAACTAGCCTTTGTACAGATCACATTCTTATCAGCTGTGCCAGTACCCACACGATTCCCAGAAACTGCCCCTATTGCATCACATTCATTCAGGCCGTCGACAAACAAACTAAAAATCAACGTGGAAACGCCAAACATGTCAAACTTCACACAATAAGATTAATGTGAATAAAACATAATTAACTGCATATTGCATGCAGTTTGACTCAATGCCTATGAACACAATTTTGTTGATGCAATTACCCTTTCTATCCACCAGATGGGGCATTAGACTATATTGAAATTGAAAACTTGGCCAATTTTTCTATTGTATTTATTATACAAACTATAATTCAACTGCACCCATGCCCTTACGTTTAGAAAGCCCATGAAGTGACAAATGTATTTTCCAATACTTGGTCTTACTTGTACATTAAACCTTATTCCATTAAAGAAAAACAGACCAGAAACAGTTAAAGATGGCATTAAACACTGTTCAGCCTATTCACAGTAAGAGACTTAAAACCATGTGGTTTTACGTGGTTTCCAATATCTCAGCCCCAGTCAAAACTTCTCCCAAACACTTTGAAGCATTTGAAACAATGACCCAACACAAGAACACATTTTTTTGTGTACTAAAATAAGGTTATTTACTTAAAAATTGATACATTGGACATAATCTGTGTACAGTTTTTTTTTCCTTGGTAAACTTAATAAGGCACCTTCTGAAATCAGATGCTGTACAAAAGACACTCAAGAGTTACATTTTAGAGGTTATTCTATATAGTTTTGCATACAACACAGGCAAAGAGAGAGAAAGGTAACCGCTCTGTGATGTGATCGATTTTTTCAATTACTATGTACAACTAAAGTTCAATCAATTACAGTGATTTTTCTTTACAGACACTTACAAATTAAATGGGAGCATGGTTTCGACAAACAGACAAACTTGTGCAGAACAGACACGGGGCATGAAACAAAACAAAATGGGGGGGGGGGGGGGGGGGGGGGGGGGGGGGGGTCGTTTGTGTACCTCATTTTTAATCATGTGAGAGGTTAAGATGACATTTGGAAGTCACACAATGGCAAGAGAAACGGACACGAAGCGAGAATTACACTGGCGGGCAAAGACAGCATCCATTCATCGCGCAAGCTAGAACGGCTCGATTGTGTTGAGTCAAACACACTTGAACAGTCAAGGGTGGCTGAGGACCGTTTTATTCAATTAGAAGCCCTTTGATGATTCAGAACTTGTATTAGCTTTATCTGCCACTGTAATACGCTGTTAATAATCGAGTAAACTGCTGAGAAGTCTACAAAGCTTGTATTGATAGGACTGGTTGCAATTAGGGTTTTTTTTTTTTTTTTACACCACTTGTACATATACATTTTTCCTATGCAGATACAAAAATACAATTATTTCACTGATTCACTCATACAAGTTTTTTTTTTTTTAGTGCACAACATTTTTTAAAATGCATGTTTATTCCTAATATAATATGCTGTCTCATGCATTAATCAAACCCAAATAATGTTAACAGAAATGCAGGTTTCATGTGGAGCGAAAGTCTATTTTATTTTATTATTTTTTTTGTCAATATGTTTGTCTTTCTACTCTGGGTATTACAATAGCATTGAGTTAAAATATCCATTTGTTCTTGTAAGTTAATAAAAGAACGTTTCTGTTCTGATATCTTCGCCTAGTCTAAATTTAATGGAACATGAAGGCAACAGCTTTTTTTTTTCCGACGCTGAGCATCCAAGAATGAGAAATATTTACACGGCACCTGACGGCGGTATGGAATATTCTGGAAGACTAACCGTGCCAGGCCTCCTCGGCATGCTACGAACAGTTTGGCTTCTGACTAGATGACAGAATGGAAAACAAACACATGGCAATGCACGGTTTCAGCCAGCCCGCTGAGTGCTAAGCACATTTTCAAATCCAACTGTCATTTAGAACGCGGGGAAAACAAACGGCAATTAACGATTGTCGTGTTTTTGGCAAAGCGTTAATGTCGCGGGTGCTCACAGCATACCTGTTTCGGTGGCTTTTACTGGTGTTTTAATTAACAGTGGTGTGGTGGTTGGCTGGAAAAAACAACAACGATATCTTACAATACTGACCGCAAACATATTTGTGAGAGATTAACTCCCACTTGGTTGGTTAATAGAGCACCCTCCTTTCACCCTAAGCACCGAAACTGCGGCACACAGCCTTTTCGCAGACAGATGAGAATCATTTTGGGCTTTCAAGGAATTCTGCTAAACCATTTCCACAGAAAGGGAAGATCAGATTATCCATCAAAAAAAAAAAAAAAAAAAAAAAAAAACAGGCAGGAATTTCCAGAAAGGTTGCACAGTCCCTCCCCCCTGACCAAAGTTCAGTGGTTTGATATCCAGAGTATTTACAGAGCTTATATCAGTTGTCACAACACAATAAATAATGTGTATCCACATTTGTGCATTAGACTGTACCCCATTTTATATCTAAATGTAACCAACATCAACCAGGTCAAGTTCCCAGACTGTAGTAACAGACATGCAACATTAATAACCATAAATACGCTCCCCCTCGCCTACGACTATACGGTTATGAAATTATGAAGACGGTAGTACCAATTCGAGAACAACCCAGACTTCAAATAAGAGCTCAGTGAGTTTATGGCCTGATTTTACAGTTTGACAACAGAAAAAAATCATTGTCATTTCTTAGTGACAAGTTTGGCCGCTGCATTCAAATGAACAGAAAGAATACTCTTGGAGGCCATTTCAGATGGATGGAACTGTTAATAAAATGAAGGAAAACATTTCAAGGGAAGGTCACACACACACTTTAAATGTGTCATATTTTATTTTATATATATATATATATATTATAAATAAAAGTACTATTTGAGTTAATATGAGTGCGAGTCCTTTCTTTGCAATTTGTCAGTTGATGGCATATTTGTCAGTTGATGGGTGTGCATATTTTTCTTTTTCATATTCAATAAAAAGGAAAAACTAAAATGGCACGCTGGCCAGTGGAAGATGCCACCCCCCCTTCTAAGCCGAGGTTCTACTGGAGATTCCTTCCCACTGGGGGGTCTTTTTTCTCTGCACCGTTTGAGTATTGTCCCCCACCCCTTCCCACTAAGACTTTTTTTTCCTTTTTCTTATTAACCTCTCTTACTTGGATTTGAGGGCCCAGTCTTCCACAATTTTTCCACTTCCTGTTTTTCACGTGAAGCGTCTCAGTGACAGAGTCTCTAAAAAGTGCCATACGAACGAAACTGAGCGGACGTCCATTTGCAGCGTGCGGTGGAGGTAACGGTTGTGCAGTAGCCGGAAGCCCGTGATTGGCCCGGAAGCTTTCAGAACCATGTTTAAATGAACCAAGCGTACACACGCACCACAAGAAACTACCTGCATCTTGCCTGTCCTTACCGTCCTCTATTCAAATGCAGTTTTTCTCCCACAATAGATATTACAGAACAAAGGGACAAAAAAAAAAAAAAAAAACAGGTTGAAGACTGGACAGGATACGATATTTTACAAATCAATTTTAGACAAGAAAAACCTTCCATTTCATTCGCCATATTCTTCGGATCTTGTTCTTTTTCTTTCCCTTGATAAAACGTGAAAAAGTTTGTTTTGTATACTAGGCGTATCTTGTACTGGATGAGGTCTGTTGTCTTAAACACACTGAGCCATTCCTGTGATTCAGGCACAGCCCCACTGTCCCAGGATGTCCCATGATGCACTGCACACTGGAAACCAACCATAGACGTTTGCAGCATAAAGTGTTTTTTTTTTTTGTATAGGCACAGCATCTAGTAATGATTTATTTACATATTAAATACAAATTGATTCCTGTTACCTTCCTTTATAATTACTATACTTAAGAGTCGGAAATATATTTTAATATGGCAGGAAAAAGACATTGTCCTGGTACAAACAAAGACGGCTTGCATGTAAACAGGCAACAAAAAAATGTAATTGGCAGGTAATGTCTTTTGCTGACTTGGTGTCGCAGATGAAGTGCTCCATTTCCTGTTTATGTTGTTTCTTCTTTTAATCCCACCTCCCTCCAAACCACCCCCCCCCCTCCCATGTGATGTAGTCTATGGCTTTCACAGAAAGCACCAATCACAGCTCTTCTCTTCCAATTTCCCAGAATTCCGATGCTGAAAGAGCAAGGAGAACCAATGGCAGGCTGTCTGTGAGATTCCATTAGTCTCAGCACTGTCTCTGAACCAATCGTCTGTCAGTGATCGAGTCTGAGGGGTGGGGCTGAGCTCTTTGTCCCTGACCCACCAGCTCCGCCCCCTTCTCTCGAGGTGAAGCAATAAACTCATAATCATAACCTTAGAAACGGCAACGAGTTCCTCCCCGGTGTGGGTGCGAGGTCGTGAGTCGCTCATATTTTGATGTCCTGAGATTCCACCATTTTGGCGAGGGTCTTCTTTACCCGCAGCACCGTGAGTCGAGAGGCGGGGCTATGGGCCCAGCATTCAGACATGAGCTTCAGCATGGCTCTCAGACACTGGGGTGAGAAGGAGAGAGAGAGAGAGAGAGAGAGAGAGAGAGAGAGAGAGAGGAAGAGTCACAAAAATACCGCACTACAAAGACGTATTAACAAAATCCCCAAAGAACGCACTTCTGAGAGAGAAATTTACTTTCGTCATTTTGTCTTTCCAGTAAAGGTAACTAACATCAAATGAGCATCATCTTCATCCCATTAATTAATATAAACAGACCTCATTGTTTCTCCATTTTGAACGGCGGGTCCTCTGACTCACCTCGTCACTGTTCCAGCGGTTGGACACGGTGGGGCGCAGGCACTTCACGCACACCACCTCCCGCATGTCCTCGTAGGACGGGTCCGTGGGCACCATGTCGTAGTACGGCAGCTGGTACTCCTCCACTATACCTGCGGAGAGGTAGCGAGAGGAAGGGAGAGAGGAGAGTGGGGGGAGGGTGGGAGGGAGGGAGGGAAGGAGGAAGAGAGAGAGAAGAGCCGGAGGGGAGAATTGGTAATCCCGGGAGGGAGAAAGGGGGAGAGGGGGAGCTGAGAGAGAGGAGAGAGGCAGGAGGCGGGAGGTAGGGAGAAGGGGGGGGGAGAGGGGGGGAGAGAGGTGGAGGAGGAGAAGGAGGAGGAGGGGGGAAAGAGGGAGGCAGGAAGGGAGGGTGGGAGGGGGGAGGGAGGGAGAGAGGGAGGGAAGAGGAGGAGGAAAGAGAGGGATGGAGGGAGGAGGAGGAGAGAGAGGAAGGGAGGGAGGGGGGAAAGAGAGAGGGAGGGAGGGAGGAAGGAGGAGGAGAGAGAGAGAGAGAGAGAGAGAGAGAGAGAGAGCTCACATCACATCAAGCCCAGCTGTGTGCAGTCCCAGGGCCGGCACCGTTCAGACCAGACTAATCAACCCCAGCACACGTCCAGGGCAGGCAAACGCACCTCCAGTGATGCAGCGCCGAGCCATCTCCCAGATGAGCAGGCCGTAGCTGTAGATGTCGGCCATGATGTAGGCCTGGAAGTGGTTCTTGTTGAGCGACTCGTCCAGGACCTCGGGAGCCATGTAGCGCTTGGTGCCCACACGGGTGCTCAGGGGAACGTCCACCTCATTGGTGTCACTGACAGGGGGAGGGAAGAGAGAGGAGGGAGGAGCCCTGGGTGAAATGGGTGTGGTTTACGGGGAGCCCAGCCTTGGCAGTGAGTGGACGCCTGTCCGTTTATGGCAGGAGTGCACGACTATATGTGAATGCCCGTTCTAAATTTTTGTACCAGAAATTCTATGTGGTTGGCTTGTGTGAGTGTGTGTGTGTCTGTGCGCCTACATGTGAGTGTGTGTGTGTGTGTGTGTGTGTGTGTGTGTGTGTGTGTGCGTGTGTGCGTGTGTGCTTGCATGTGTGCGTGTGTCTGTGCACATGTGTGTTTGGTTGGATGTGTGTGTGCATGCTCATGTGTCTGTGCACGTATGTGTGTTTGGTTGGATGTGTGCATGTGTGTGTGTGTGTGTGTGTGTGTGTGTGCATGTGTGTGTGTGCTTGCATGTGTGCGTGTGTCTGTGCACATGTGTGTGTTTGCTTGCATGCGTCTGTGCACGTATGTGTGTTTGGTTGGATGTGTGCATGTGTGTGTGTGTGTGTGTGTGCATGCGTGGTTGCGTACACGTGAGTGAACTCAGCTCCCAGTCACACACGCAGCGCTGAAGACCCCTCTAAGCAGGATCAGTACCTGTTGAACTTGACGGCCAGCCCCAGGTCCGCGATGCAGCAGGTGCCGTTCTTCTTGATCAGGATGTTCTTGCTCTTGAGGTCGCGGTGGGCGATGGCGGGCTTGCCCTGCGTGCCGTAGATCTCCGTGTGCAGGTGGCACAGGCCGCAGGCCGCCGAGTACGCCAGCTTCAGCAGGGCCTTGGTGTCCAGCGTGGTGAACTTCAGGTAGTCGTACAGCGAGCCGTTCTCGTGGTAGTCCGTGATCAGGAAGAGCTGCGTGAACGAGCCCGTGCCCTTGATGTCCGCCGCAATGAACCCTGGGAGGAGAAAGCAGATGAGTACGAAAAACATATGAAACACGAACATGCGAAAATCAATGCGCCATGAACTAAAAACATCAAACCACA
>CM045900.1:6102500-6107500 GCA_025169545.1 Anguilla japonica
CGTTCTACAAAAAGTGATCATGGGTCATTACATGACATTACATTAACAGCACTGAGCCAGACACTGTTATCCTTTTGCAGAGTATGCATTTATACAGCTGGATATAGACTAAAGCGAGCCAGGTTAAGTATCTTTCTCAAGGGTACAACGGTAACGCCCTTTCAGTTGCAAGCCCAGTTCTCCATCCAACACCATCGCATTGGCACGTATGCCGGTTGTCGATGAGTGGAGGATGCAACGGTTTAATGTCTCGTTCGGCATCGCTGGCACGGATGCCTGGCACGGATGCCCGGCTGGCACGGATGCCCTGCTGGCACGGATGTCCTGCTTCCACACAGCCTGGTTGCCTGGGTAACAGGGGACCCGGGGTTCGGCCGTTTAAATTTAACCCACTTTACTCATTTACCTCCAAAGAGACCCGCCAGTGCCTCTGAGCCTGCAGCCTCCGTCAGACGACCTTTCACCTTTATCCTGCCCAATCAGAGGTCGGGGGGGTGGGGGAGAACACCAGTTCATGCGCAAACCCCGCTATTTTACCTCCAGTAAGACACAGGGCTTTTCCAGCTACCAGCTGCACATTCGAATGCTGGCGGAGCTCTGTGTTTCTAACGGGCCGAGCAGCCGGACCCGTATAAGGCCGGGAGGCTATTTATAAACCGCGATGCGCTCTGGAGGGGCGAGAGCGTCCCGCGCGTCACGGCTCAGCGAGAGGCCGCCCGGCTGCTGCTGCTGCTGCTGCACCGGGCGTCTACCGCCGGGATTACATCAACCGCCACTGGCCTCATCGTCACCAAGGCCTCATCGTCACCGAGGCCTCATCATCACCAGCCTCATCATCACCATCCTCATCGTCACCAAGGCCTCATCGTCACCAGCCTCATCATCACCAAGGCCCCATCGTCACCAAAGCCTCATCGTCACCGAGGCCCCATCGTCACCAAGGCCCCATCGTCACCAAGGCCTCATCGTCACCAGCCTCATTGTCACCAAGGCCCCATCGTCACCAAGGCCCCATCGTCACCAAGGCCCCATCGTCACCAAGGCCCCATCGTCACCAAGGCCTCATCGTCACCGAGGCCTCATCGTCATCAAGGCCTCATCGTCACCAAGGCCCCATCGTCACCAAAGCCTCATCGTCACCAAGGCCCCATCGTCACCAAAGCCTCATCGTCACCAGCCTCATCGTCATCAAGGCCTCATCGTCACCAAGGCCTCATCGTCACTAAGGCCTCATCATCACCAAGGCCTCATCATCACTAAGGCCTCATTGTCACCGAGGCCTCATCGTCATTGGCCTCATCGTCACCGAGGCCTCATCGTCACCAAAGCCTCATCATCACCAAGGCCTCATCGTCATCAAAGCCTCATCGTCATCAAGGCCTCATCGTAAACAAACTTGCTCGACTTGAGGGTCCCGATAAGGTTGACTCCTAAGTCAGTTCACGTTTGAAAACAGCAGCAACGACAACAAAAACAGAGATTCTATTTTTTAAAAGGCACTAAAAAAAAAAGGACGCACAGCCCTTAAAAGCGTGGCTCTAAAACAACAGACACTAAAACGACAGACGCAGCACAGCCAAGGCAGAGTACCGTCAGGAGAGACGGCCTACTTCGGGAAGGCAGTCGTTTGTCGTGCAAATAAGTACACGGGTTCAACAGAACATTTACAACGCAACCTGACTGCTTAACTCAGCCAAATTCCACAGGTTATGACTGTGATGCCCGCTGCATGCAACTATTACGCATTTAAGAAATAACTTAAATGTGTGAAGGTAAATTACATAACTTCATATAATAACAGAGCAGCATTTAGGTGCCTAATTGGCCAATGGGAGGCAAAATGCAACACAATAAGTGCTGAGTGGAACCGGTGGAAAAGAGGTGGATATTTTAGTACTCCTGCAGTAAGAAAGAGAGAGAGAGAGAAAGATGGGAGAGCAGGAGGAGAAGAAAAGACCTGGAGACGGAGGGGAGGGGAGAGGGGAGGAGGGGTAGGGTGTGAAACCTGAGCGGCCACTCCCTCCTCCTCCTCCTCTCCTCCCCCCATCCCTCCCTCCCTCCCTCCCTCCCTCCGTCAGTCTGTCCGTCTCGGAGGAGAGCCGGGGGAGACGTGCGTGGAGCCGCTCGGTCCTGAAGCACAAAGCGGCGAGTGTTCGTCCAGCGCCACGCACCCCCCCCCCCCCCTCTGCCCCCCTCACCCCTCTCTGCCCCCCTCCCCCCCCCTCCAGCCCAGGCATGTCTGCGCAGGGCTAATCACCCACAAACCCACACTTTTAAGAAACCTCTCCGGCACTGTGCTCCCTTCTTTCTTTACCCCCCCCCACCCCAGCTTCCTGTCTCAGGAGCTGCATTCCTTCGCCAGATTCCATTACCAGCGAAGGACGTTTTCCTCCGAAGCGCGTACCTCAGTGATCTTAAAGAGATCCACGGGTGCCCCCTCGTTGAGTAATTCTATTTGAAGCCATTAAAAGAGAAGGGCAGTTTTTTTTTCCTTTCTTTTCCTTTTTCAAAAAATTTTTTTTAAAAAAAGGCCTTCTGTTCTGGAAACTCAGCTCGTAGAAAAACGAGGTTAAAAAACAAAAGACCGCCTCCCCGACCCCCCCCCCCCCCCCCTCAGAGTACTCCCGCGAGTCTGATAGGAATCAGAGTCCCAGTGGATGCAGAACACATACCTGCATTATGAAAGCAAAGGAAAGGGTGGAGGGTGGGGGGGGGGGGGGTGGGAGGGGGGGGACCTTAAAAAGTGATAAGAGCCAACTTGTGTGGAAATTCGCGATGCCGTTTCCTGGCTGGGACAACGAGACTGTTTGGAGAAAAAGAAAAAAAAAAAGAAAAGAAAAAAAGTGCCAGCTTTCGCCTTAACACAACAAAAACATGGAAACAGATAGGCCCGTATCGTTAGCCAAAGGGAGGGGGGTGGTGGGTGGTGGGGTGGGGGGGGTTTCAGTGGCACAGAGCAAACAGCCATTTGTAACACAAACAAGGGGCCGGGGAGCTATCTGTGCCGGGAGCCGTGGCAACACCCTAAGAAAATAAGTAGTGATGGAGGCCGGCCGCTATCTGGCCAGAGAGCAGCTAGCGGTTCTGCTTCTGCTTCAGGAGGGAGGGAGGGAGGGAGAGGGAGAGGGAGAGAGAGAGAGAGCAGCTAGCGCTTCTGCTTCTGCTTCAGGAGGGAGGGAGGAAGAGAGAGGGGGGAGAGGGAGAGAAAGAGAGAGAGAGTGAGAGGGAAGGAGGGGGGAGAGGGAGAGAGAGAGAGAGGAGAGAGGGGGGGGAGAGAGAGAGAGAGAGGGAGAGAGAGAGAGCAGCCTGCGCTTCTGCTTCTGCTTCAGGAGGGAGGGAGGGAGGGAGGGAGAGAGAGGAGAGGAGAGAGAGAGAGAGAGAAAGGGAGAGAGAGGAGAGAGAGAGAGAGAGAGGAGGAGAGGGAGAGAGAGAGAGAGGGGGGGAGAGAGAGGGAGAGAGAGAGAGCAGTCAGCGCTTCTGCTTCTGCTGCAGCGGAGAGAGAGAGAGAGAGAGAGGGAGAGAGAGCAGTGCGCTTTGAACTCTGCGGTTCGGGGCCGAGGGAGAGAAGGGAGATTATACAACTCTGAGCTTTAATGAAGCCCTCGACCGGGATCTCCTGGGGAGGGGGGGGGGGGGGGGGGGGGGGGGTCACTGACTCACAACCTCTCACACATGACTCACTCACCACACACACAGGCGCGCGCGCACACACACTCACACAGACGAGCACGCGCACACACGCATGCACATACTCACACTGACATGCACACATATGAATACAGACACGCACACGCACACACACACACAGACGCACATACACACATACACGCGCACACATGCAGACACACAGACAGACAACACATTCTCACACAATTCAGAGTCGAGAAGTCCTTATAATTGAAGAGTGATGAGACAAACCACTTTCTCTTAATCATTATTGAAATGAGTTTCAAAACAGCACTGTGAAGAAAGTTCTATATTTTCAATTGTTCCTTTATTTAGAGTTTGGTACAGCTGGCTAACTATATACTAATACCATTTACTGTAATGCAAGGGACCAAATATAGATCATAAATCTCCATTATTGCTCACTATTTCTTCATATTCTGATACCTGGACGAGACAATCTCCCTCATTAGGACGTGTGATGAACTATTCTCCAAATAAAAAGCAGTAATGCCATGGGGGGGGAAAAACTACAAAATTAATCTAATTTGTATACTCCTGCTCTCTTTGTTTCCATTTGCCTCCAATACCCAGAATGCACTGTGCAGTTAGCCCAATCCCATATTCCCGCTAGCACAAGGCCACAAGCAAGACGATTAAAACGTCAGTTCCACACAGCAAGAGACAAACCAGCTTAGTGAACGAAGGCCAGACTGCATCGACTGCTTAACTAAGCGCTTGGAGTCTGTATTTATGCATTTAAGCGAATGAGAGCGATTTTTAAAGAATGAGTTAGCGACAATACGATTTGCAAATGCAATTTGCTGCCATCCACAGAGAGGCGGAGTGCTGGAGCAATGCATTCTGCTCTTGGTCAGAGGGTTATAGAGCCTGCAGCAGGTTATGAAGACAGAGATTTCAAGTTAGCTTGGATGAATAGTCACTCAAACAATAACTTAAGGGCTTGTCCACACACACATATATATATAACATATATATTAATTCATAGTCAGTTATACAGCGCTTGTAAAGGTAAGGAGCAACGTATGATGTGTAGATAGACTTGGTGGTGAAGCTGCCTGTTGGGTGGAGAGAGTAACCGTGGTAACCCCAGTGAGAGGGAAAGCGTGGAAAGACTAACACATTGCGGACTGGAACCAGATCAAAGAGTCGCCCTCGACAGAAACCAGGGAGCTTAAGGAAAACGCTCCCTCCCTCCCTCCCTCTTCCTCCCCCCTCCCTCTTCCTCCTCCCTCTTCCTCCCTCTCTCTCCCACTGCCACTTCCACAGAGAGCACGGACACACATGCAACCCAAAGCACGACACACGGGAAC
>CM045900.1:6110000-6207500 GCA_025169545.1 Anguilla japonica
GGAAAACAACGACCGGTACAAGACAGACTAATAAAGTTTTTTTTTCCCCCCCTTGGCGCGTGTTTTATTAAAGCACAATGTTAATTGGGTCTGAAACACCTCTAGTGCCAGAGAACAGTCTGGAAACCGCAGGTAGTTGAAAAAGTGAGCACAACAGACACGTAAAACCCGCAACCCCCCTGCTAACCCCCCCCCCCACCCCCCAACACCGTAAAAAGACCCGCTCATCTGTGCTGAAGTATATGGCAGTCTACCCCCTCACACACACCACTCCACCCCCAGCTCTCTCGCTCACTTTCCCTCTCTCTCTCTTTCTCCTTCCCTCTCCCAACTATCAGCCTTCGCGGGTGAAAGCCAACCAACTGAAAAAAAAAAAAATGAAAAAAAATTGGTGGAGGAAAAAAAAAAAAAAATCTGTGACACATCTAAAACGTTTCCGGAGAACAATGAATGTTTGGAGCATTTGTGTTCCGTAGTGACTCTGACAGAGTTATAGAGGAAACAGTTAATGTGTTTAGGAACACGAAGCGCCAACAATCGGCTCAACAGCTTCCTGTGGTGGGGCCTATCGCAGCAGGCCTTGAAGCAGGGCAGTCTGGGAGTTAGGACAGTGGCCGTCAGCTCTGCCAGGGGCACATGTCCGGCCGCCCGGCCGGACCCCGGACCTTCTGAGACCTTGCAAATCAACTGGGGGCTTCGGAACTGTCCCCCCTCAAATAAAGTGCTTAAATATAATGGTGTGGTGTGCTTAGCTAATGCTACCAAAACACAAGGTGCCCCATGCCTCCTCTCTGCGGGGCTTCGGATCGAATGAGGAACTTTTTTGGAAGGTTAAATGGGGCAGGTTTTTTTAAGTTTGTCAGGTATTCAGAAACCTGGTCGTCTGCAAGATTCCAACATTCAAAATGGCAAGAATGAAAGCTTCAGGTAGCACCAGAAACTGTTCCAACATTGTTACAGGTGTTTAAAGGAGAGTTTCAAATTATTTTTCCAAGACACTGCATTTATGTTCTAACAATAAAACACTCCGAAAAGCTTTCAATCTCTGAGGAACAGAAAGATGTTTCTCGTTGACTTCCCTCCTAACCTCTGTCGCCACTGCTTATCGCCTAACCTGTGGTAAAAGCCTAGCCTTCTCCAAATCCACCGCCAATATTAACTCTCAAATCTCATTCGCTCCTTAAAGGTGACCCTTTTCCCAAAGTCGAAGACACCCTTTTACGAGTTTGGTTTGCTTTACAAGCCGCTCGCAAACCTCGTCCTCGCAGGTTACAGCCGGAAACCACCACAAACAAAAACGTCGCCGCCTCCACCCGACGACGGTATTTTAACAGGTCACTGTCGGCCAATCGCTGCGGCCCCACGCACCTGCTGATAAAAACAGGCGAAACTTAACACGGCGTTGCTCACGAAGAACAAATAATACTGAACACGGCCATGAACCAAACATCCCTTCAGCGGGGGGGAATTTCAAACGACCTACAGGAACTGTCTGGCAGTTATGACTTCATGAGAGATGGACTTCGATAGACTCACACTTTAATAGCATTCAATACAATTATATAGGATTCCCAAGGAAGTCCTTCACTCATTTTAACTGGGGGAAAAAAGCCTAACCTAATCTGAAATTATCTTGTGGTCAAGATGGGAGTTCCTTGTCGCATATTACATACAAGCATTTTCATATACACAATAACCCAAAAGTATCGGGAACCAAGCACTTGTGCACAGTCTGATCCCACCTGACGGTATTAAAACGTGGTATATACAGTATATAAATTTTGAGGGTTAGGATTGAATCCTGCCATTTTAAGTCAGCTGACTGGCCCACTGGAACAGGAGTACAGAGGAGACTTTAGGCCCTATGGGGTGGTCACTCCTGCCAATCGATCCTGCCTTATGCAGCGGATCATTCGATCAGCGAAGACAGGTCTCGCTGCATACAGGATCAGCTGACCACTGCGGCAGCCAATGGCTGGACAGGTCTCGCTGTATACAGGATCAGCTGACCGCTGCGGCAGCCAATGAGCTGACCCCGTCGCCCTTGCCCCCGGTGAGCAGCTCGCTTCTTCCCGAAAGCAGCGACAGGAAGCACGGGCGTGTGGAAGCGCTCGAGCCGACCCCCCCCCCAGGGGAAGGCGCCGGATGACAAGGACAGGAAATCCAACCCCGAGGCCGGAGCCGGGTGCGAAGTGCGCTATCGCTCGGGGGGGCGGGGGGGTAACTGGATCCACCCTGCGGCTTACGGCCGCGGTGCTGTGCTCGCCGAGCCGAAGTCCGGGCCTTCTCCTACAGAACCCTACGCATGGTGCCAAGCTGTTGGGGAAAAAAAAACAAAACAAAAATGCCTTGCTGTGCTGGAACCTCCCCTCTGAAAACGCACTAACTACGCGGATCCAGTCAGCGTTAGCGCGTCGTGCGAAGAGGATCACGTGCCGCCTGCTTCGCTTCTGTGGTTTTTTAAAACCCGTTTCGGCAGGTCTGCCTACCCTACCGCTTAAAAAAAAACACGTCTCCTTCTTCCACAAACAATTCCGCGCTCGGTCGTTCTGCCGCGCCAACCTTTCCGCCGCCCTTCGCGCAAACTGCGATCGATTAAAATGTCTCCCGAGCGGGATTCCGCTCTCAGAACTTTTAATGCTCCCGCAGCAGGGGGGCTCGGAGCCTTCTGCTGATGTCATCGATCCTGCGGGATAAGTGCACGGACCTGCCCGGAGGCTAGACTCCCGAAGCATTATCGTCTGCGATGGATCGTCTGCGCCGCCCGATTGATTTGCTCCAATTAAATTGATTGCGCAGAACACACAGTCTGCTCGGCCGAGCTCCGGGCCAGAACGTCTCTTGGCGCTCGCTGGGAGTTCATGACTCCACAGACCATAAAGCAGGATCAGGACCAGTAAAACAAGTCCATAATATCTATCTATGAAGATCCATCGCCATATTTGTAAAGGAATGAGGGAATGATGTCCTTTACAAAATAAGTGTCCTTGTTCCCCGCTGTGGGCCAAAAAGCTCAATTTGGTCTCATCTGACCATAACACGCTGTTCCAGTCAACGGTCAACATTGGAACTTTGATAGGAAATACGCATTCTCTAAAGATGAGCCCATTTTTGTGAACAAAACTCCCTGCCAGGAAGCTCAATGTTGGCTGCAAACGGAACTCAAGCATACAAAAATCAACCAAGGAATGGCTAACAGACCACAAAGTTCTAGTTTTTTGCAATGGTCATCTCAGACTCCAGACTTGATCCTGATCGAAAATGATTTTTTTGGCAATGAACTAAAAAACTGAAAGATCCTGAAAGAAGAATGGCCAAATACTCAGTAGCATTCAAACTGAAGAAGATAAACTCGGTGTTAAACCGGTGTCATTTTCAATAAATTTTCAAAAAACATGCTTAAAGAGAGCCAGTGTGATCACATAAACATGGAAAATATTATAACTGGTGAAACATGATCATTAGTCTGCAGCCAGTAATCTATGTTTATGGAAATCTAGAAATGTGACCCAGAAGCCATCACAAAAGTAGCTGCGTGTAATTTTAAAAAACAATTCATAATGATTTTCAGAACCAGGCCTGCTGAAAAAAACCAATTCGTACTGATACATATTTTTAAAATATATTTGCGCAATAAATGCACAACGAAGTCTCATTCCTTTCTCGAAGGGATTCAGAGCAAGTGAGGTTACTGTACCGTTACAGATTACCATGTGTTTGCTGTTCCACGTGTTTACTCTGCAGAATTATTCCCGCATTCAAACAACTTGTCTTGGCAGGTGAGGGACATTAACTACAAATTACAGAATTTTTATATTCTGCTCCAAAATCGCCTCGAACGCACGTCTGGAACATATTACAAATAAACAAATCTTCCATTCGAGTTCACGTCAGGACAAAACCGGTCATGCAAATTTCCTCCCTCATGCAGTAGGGCATATACAACTACTCTGGCAAAGCAGGATTTAAAAAAAAAAAAAAAAAAAAAAAACACATTTGAATTGCTGTAAGAAAGAATTCCCTCCATAAATTAAATTTGGCGTGTTGAAAAAAAAGTTTAAAAGAAAGTGCTTTCGTGTTCTCTTATATTTAATGACGATAATGAATATAGGTAAGGTGGCGGTTTAGTATTATGGTTTATAACTCAAAGGTTGTGGGTCTGTCTCCATCGATTCAACCATCATTCTTTCTATATCCATATTTATGCATCACAGGAAACAAAACTATTGACCGAGCTCCAATTAGTCCCTCAAACTTTGCATCTACAAGGAGGAAAATGACTGTAACCCTTGAATGCAATTAGATTTAGAGGAGAGTGCAGTTTTACCAAACCTGTCAATCGCTACTATGATAGAGTGGAAATGGAGATAGAGAATAAGAGTTTAGGAAAGAGAGATGAAGTGAAAGTAAGAGAGAGTGAGAGTAAGAGAGACAGAGAGAGAGTAAGAGAGAGTGAGAGTAAGAGAGACAGAGAGAGAGTAAGAGAGAAGAGAGTGTGTGTGAGAGTAAGAGAGAGAGAGACAGAGAGAGAGAGATGAGAGAGTAAGAGAGAACTGTGGGAGTGACCTCACCTTCAGCCCTGAGGGTGAAGAACAGGCACGCTCCCAGCAGAGTGATGCATGCTGGGAGTCGGGCCATCCTGGTGCGGTGGAGGGAAGGTTCCGGAACCCTGGCGCTGGAGCCGAGCGTTCCCGGCGAGATCCCGTCCGTCCCGGCGGGGGTGACTCCACGGAAGGGGTGTCCACGCTGTCCCGGGGGGTGCGTGGAGAGCAAAACTGACGTACGGGACAGAAAGGGAGGGGGCGCGGGCAGGGGGTGAGGGGGGGTAGGGGGGGAGGAAGAGAGGAGGGAGGGAGGGGGGTGTGGCACTCAGAGTTTAAACCGCCCTTCTCACCGAACTCTTCTGGTGCTCAGCCCTGTAAAACAGACAGAAAAAAAGGTTTTCTTTAGCGCTTAGGATTCCTGCAGTTAAACTGAAATCACATGCTTTAGTAATGCAGTGTCACAAAGCTGAGCAGGTCCCCTCTTCAAAAGAGGCAGTTTGTTCGTCTTTAAAAAGATGCCACTTGTAAATGTAAAAAAAGTAAGACAAAGAAACCTAAAAAATAAAACACACAAAACTGTATACGCTTGTCTCCCCCACCTAGGTGTCCTTCTGATCAAACCTTGTGACAGTAACACCATCGCCTGTGACAGCACTGAAGTGCAGACCGCACAAAAGTTCCAAGCGCTCACTCAGCGAATTAACAACATCCTCTAGCACACGATCGCACCATCTATACATTTCACACTGCTCACAGAGTCCTTTACAAAACTGTGGAGTAAAATGTCGCTGCTCGTATCTGATGCATAGTGGTCAGTACCGGTATCCTCGATTAGGATGTGATGTTCCAGCCGACAGAAACGGATGATTTTCCAGAACGCCATGTGCAGCTTGAGAGCATCTGTAGGAATGCCAGACCTGGCAATCAAAAACAAGCAAGATTGAGCTTTAAGGACAAAAAGACAAAACTAATTGTCCTGGAGGACGGAGTGTAGCACAGTGGGTAAGGAACTGGGCTTGTAACCGAAAGGAAGAAAGTATATATCACAATAAATGGATACAATGTAAAATGCTATGTAAAAAAGTTGTGTAAGTCGCTCTGGATAAGAGCGTCTGCTAAATGCCTGTAATGTAATGTAGTAATAATGTAATTGATTCAGGAAGAAAGACAACATGCCATCACAGCTGGTTGTTTAGCTCAGGTAAATGGAAGTCGCACTTGCGTTGTGTTGCGCTGGTTTGGAACATGGTCTTTACATAATGCTATGTGAAATGTTGTGTAAGTCACCCTGGAGAGTGTCTGCTAAATGCCTGTAAATCTAATGTAATGTCATGTCTGCCCCGTCTTAAGTGGGGGAATGTTGAGGATGAGGCGACGGCCTATTTCGCGCAAAAACCTCAGGAGTCGCGTGCAACGGCCAGAAAAAACCAGCCACTGTGGAAGCCGGACGAGAGACAGGTAAACTGCCGTCACGGCAACACCACGAGGGGCGTCTGTGAGACACGCTCAGCGAAGGACGACTCGTCTTACGCAGCTGCAGCTGTCTCAAAGGGAAACTCACTGCTAAAAAAAGTGTCACTCATCAAAATTACTTCCATCATTAAACGGATACCTGTATCACAATAAACACGTTTTTTTCCCCCGCAAAGGACGACTCTCGATTTCACCGAGCTCATCTGCTCCGAGCATCACCTTCCCATCCGACAAAATAAAATTACACAGCCAGCCTTTCATGCACACGATTCAGAACTGATTGAAATTTACGTTTCTCTAAGAAAACCGTAATTGGAGTCTGACAGGAGGAGAGAGATAGGGCTCCAACTTAAATCAGGGAAAAACGGGCAGAGAGACAGAGGCTGTTTCTGTTGAAGACCGTTGGAAGGCCGCTTTTATCTTCTGTGTGTGTGTGTGTGTGAGTGTTTTTATGTGCGTGTGTGCGTGCGTGCATGTGGCTTTGTGTGTGAGAGAGTGTGTGATTGTGTGCATGTGTGTGTAAGTGTTTGTGTGTGTGTCTGTGAGTGTATGTGCCTGCGTGCGTGTTTTGATGTGTGTGTCGCCCGCCTATGCCCTCTTGTTTTTCTGCAGGCTCAACCCCCCCCCCCCCCGCCCCGCCCCCCCCCCCCCCCACCCGACCCCTATCAGCCTGGCGCTATTCTTGAATGGCTAAACATGTCCGAATTATTTGTTCTGGGATGTTCCGCAATTACTCGCGTTTGGCCCCGTCCAGCGTTAATAACTCGATGCGTCTGTTCTCATGCGGCTCTCCGCGCTCCGTCGCAATTAGTGCCCCGAGCGCCGATCGGGAAAGGGGGACAAATTAGTGGCAGGGCCCGGCCGGTGTCCGTCACTTTCAATTTGCACGAGGGGGACAAAGAGGCCTGACCTGTGCCCTACTTTTCACACATCCGTGACTTCTGGGTAATGAGAGAACAAAAGGGGGGCTTCCTCAAGGCACAAGACTAGCTAACCAAGCACCCTTGGTGAGGTGGGCTGGGGCGGGTTTGGGGGTCGGGGGGGTGGGGGGGGGATGGGGGGCGATTCTGTGCCCGCTGGGACAGTGTGCCTGAGGGGGTGCGTGTCGAGAGGGGGAAAGGGGTTCTGGGTGTATCTGGCCGTGAACTGCATGTCGTCATGGCAGATCCGATAGACACACACACACACACACCCACAAAAACACACACTCCCTCTGTGGTACCAAGGCAGGACCAAATGTACATCCACCCATACATACCCACACACTCACAAACTGAAACATACACAACACAAACACAAACGCACACACAAATGCAAACACGCACGCACAAAACACCACACGCACACACAAACTCAAACACGCACGCACAAACACCACAGGCACGCACAAACTCAAACAGGCACACATACCCTTTCTATGGGACACACCCTTCGTTGCGGGGACAATGCTGTCAGTCCATCCAACACTTTGGAGTCACTGTACAACCAACTCCCGGTGCCTCCCTTCCCAAAAAATCCCCAACGTGCCACGCATCGGCGCACGCCCGTATCGAGGTCCTTCACACTCCGCACGAAAGGAGTCGGCCACAGTAACCGCCTGTTTCCCCCCCCCCCGGCTGTCAGGGAGGAATCCCGTCAAGTGAAAAGAAATTAACTTTATGAGGGCCTCCGGACAGACGGGCGCACGAAAGGGAGCGGGAAACCAAGACCCTGGATCCCGGCTCCCGACACCCTCGCCAGGAGAGAGAGGGATGCCTTGTCTCTCCCCCCCCCTCGGGACACACTACGCGCTCAACTCATGAGCCCCCCTCAGGCTCAGGAAGCGGAGCCCCCCCCACCCCCCCCCCCCCCCCCCCCCCCCCCCCCCCCCCCCCCGTCCTGCCTCGCGCTACCCATCCATAAACACACGCTTTCTTTCAGCACGCACTCGAAACACACACAAGCGTGCCCCACACAAACTGCCAAAATGCAGGCACTGTTACTGTCGTTTTTAACAGACACAACGTGGGGAGTTCATTTTGGCGATTTCTGAACACAAACAAGCCGTTTGTGAAGAAGAAAAAGAAGAATTTTTTACTCTGAATCCCTGCTTTAGCTGCCACAGCTACTTCGATGAGCGGAAAGCCAAGCTCCTCCTCCATGACAGACCCGTAAGGAGAGGCGCGCTCGTCTTACGTAAACAACGCCGCCCTGGCTGCCGCCCGGCTCGGCGCTACGGCCGTCAGCAGCAGTGCCACCTTCCCTTCCGCGGAGCTCGGTCATCGGCGTGCGGTAAAGCAGAGAGGCCTTTCGTCTCCGAGCTGGGGACGCTGAAGACCGCGCTCACGGTAAACAGGGGAAAGCCAGCGTTAAAAGACGGAGCGTCGATGATCGGGTTCCACGGGACGTCAGAGTCCTGAAGGCAAGGACACGCCCTCTAGGACACGCCCCTCCCGACTGACTTTCAGCCTGATGAGCCAAGGAGCTTTAATATGTTGGTCACATGACCTCATCATAACACAGCTTACCTTTAGAGTAGGACAATACAGCACAGACTGCTATACTTGTATTACATGCTGCACTGTGTGCGTGGTATAGCACAGTTCACTCTGCTACACCCTTACAATATCATGCACTGTGTGTGGCAAAGCACAGCTTGCTCTGCTACACCCTTACAATATCATGCACTGTGTGTGGTAAAGCACAGATCGCTCTGCTACACCCTTACAATATCATGCACTGTGTGTGGTAAAGCACAGCTTGCCCTGCTACACCTGTACCATATCACGCACTGTGTGGTATAGCATAGCTCGCTCTGCTATACCCGTACGATATCAAGCACTGTGTGTGGCAAAGCACACCCCACACCGGATTAGTTACAGATACAGTATATACACTGTACAGTGTGATACCACAGAGCTCACCAGAAGAACATTTACATGCCGATTTGAATATAGCGCAACATAGCCCAGACTACAACAGAGGACACTGCCAATGTTAACAGCTATGTAGCCTAAAAATCTTTTTAGTCAAACTATCTTCCAGTCGAAATGCCTTCAGTTCTTCAAAAACATACAGACTACACAGCCAAACTACACAGAATTTAAGACATACATTTCAATCAACTTCAAAAGAAATAATCATGTCCATTCGTGAAATAATCACGTTACTCAAAAAGTGTTACAACAAGCATCCCAAATCAAGTTGAGTCTGTTTGAACCAAGTGCTGGCGATGGCGAAAGGCCACGTGTGGAGCAGGAAAGACCTTAATTACTGCCAAACATTTTGTGAAGGCATGTTTTGTTTCTCACCATCCATCATGCACTTCTTTAAATGGGAAAAATGTGCGGTTGAAAGGCAGAGAACACCCACTGGAACGAGATGCAGTGCGTTACTGTATCCCTGACCTAACAGTCAAAACAGTCAAGCCACACAGTAATAACCATAAAATGCTATTTTTAAATCTTAATTATAATTATATTTAAGTTATAATTAAAGGCAGACGTATCACTTCCCTCGATCCACATGCGGATTTCTATAAACATGAAGAAGACAAACACTCCCTCACTTGTAAGGTTTTGATAGGCTAAATGGCAGTTGTAGATGATGCGCACAAAATGGCTACTTAACTCTGCCAGCGTCCAAAGACGACGTCCACAACAATGCGCGAATCACGCAAAAATGTGCCTCTACGTTACCTTCCTTATGAAAGCCGCCACGCGGATCTGGGGGGATTGGCTCGGGTCGGCGAACGGGCCGTGCTTTCGGCTACCCACGGCAACGGGTGAGAACGCGAAGAGGAGCTCAAAATGTCCCGGAACTATCCCGTCCGGAGGAGAGGTCAATTTCGCGGCTGCGGCGATAGGGAAGCCGCCACGCTCCGCGGTTATCTTGAAGTTCCTTTCCAGACAGACACAAAGCTGCGCGGAGGATGCCCCCGGGGCTTCTGGGAAATCTCAGATCGCAGCGAAAGGCTTCGGCTCCTCCGCGGGTCTAGGAGAACTCTGGTCTGCTCTGTGTCACTGGGCTCCGACTGGCTAATTCGCCGTGTCAACGGTCGCTCCTGACCAGCGGTTTGTGGTTTTAAACGTCCAATAAAAAAAAGAGAGAGAGAGGTAAACACAGGAACCGCAGCTCGGGCCGCTAGCTCTGGTAGCGACAGTGGGTCAGACCAGTGGGCCGGACCAGGACCAGGGCACGCTCCCGTCACCCAGCCCGTTCAGGACTGGGCCCACGCCAACTCCCGCGTTTCGGGAGAGGGCGTGCGGGAGTCCGAAGACAGCGACCCTCCGAAGCGTTCGGACTCAGAGCTAGCTCGGGGGACGCCGCGCCGCAGGCAGGGGGAATCTCGCGGATCTCTCTCCCGCTGGCCCGAGAGCCCCGACAGCAATGAGCAGCAGAGAGCCTCGCCACTTCCTCTGCTGAACGAAGGCTCCGATAAACAAAGCCTTATTACCAAAACACAGGAGCGCTGCACTGGCTGAACCCGGCGGCTTCCGTGTTGAGAAACACAGGGCCCCCCCCTTCCCCTCTCCCTCACAACGCTCATACAAAATGCTAATGGGATGCTAACGAGATGCTAACGGGACGCTAACGAGACGCTATGGACGGGATGGCGGCTTTATTCCGCACGCAATGCTTTGCTGTCAACGGTGGGAAAACGGAGGGTCTGGGTCTGTCGGATGAAGTCAACGCAAACACGCAAACACTGTGGTGCGTGCACGCACGCTCGCACACGCATGCGTGCACATACACAGACGCGCCTCACACACGCGTCACGCACAAGCAAACAGACACGCAAGCATGCGTGTGCAGACACACGCAAATCGGGCAGGACACACACAGGCCCCCACTCTCTCTCTCTCTCTCTCTCTCTCTCACACACACACACACACACACACACACCCCAACCCACAGCACAGCACTCTTGTTTCTCAGTGATCTTGGCCCTGCTCCCTGGCTCGTAAAGTGAAGAGTGTGTGGTATGTGTGTCTCTCTCTCTCTCTCCCTCTCCCCCCTCTCTCCCTCTCTCCCCTTCTCTCTCTCCCTCTCTCTCTCTTTCTCCCCCCGCCTCTCTGCAGCCCTTCCAGGGGCCCCTACTTGCAGCAGCCCCTCTCTCTCTCCCACTCTCTCTCCCCCTCTCTCTCCTTCTCTCTCTCCCTCTCCCTCTCTCTCTCTCCCTCTCCCCCTCTCCCTCGCTCTCTCCCTCTCCCTCTCCTCCTCCTCTCTCCCTCTCTCTCCCTTCTCTCTCTCCTCCCTCTCTCTCTCTCTCTCCTCTCTCTCTCCCCTCCCTCTCCCCCTCTCTCTCTCCCTCTCCCTCTCTCCTCTCCTCTCTGTGTGCAGCGCGCAGCCCGGCCCCACATGCCACTCCAGGCCTGCCAGACTGCGCTGCAGACTTTCTGGCTCCAGCGCTTTTGTCTGCTCGGCTGCTTCGCGCTTCGTCCCGGGCTGGATTAGCATAAGAATACCGAGCGGCGCAGCTCACCCCCCTCGCACCGACCCCCCCCCCCCCCGCCCCCCCCCCCCCCCCCCCCCCCCCCAGCGCTGCCCCAATCCTCCTCCTCCTCCTCCTCCTCCTCCTCTTCCCTCCGATCCCTCCTTCACTGCTCCCAAGGCCCCCCTCAGAAGGACCGTAGGACAGACAGACAGACAGACAGACAGACAGACAGAGGCAGTGCGCCTAACCGCCAAACAGTGCTAAAGCTTCAGGCCTTTTTAAACGGCCGACGGGCCAAAGCTCTGCTGTAGGGTTCAGCGTCAGCCCCCCCCCCCCCCCCCCCCCCTCCAGGCCGGGGCAGAAAGCTACACGGGAACGTGTTTAGACTCCTAAAAACCGCTGGATGCGTTTAGACTCCAAAAAACTCAAAAACTCTGCCGCGCTCGCTGCTCAACACGGGGAGAGTGATGGAAACACACTGTGGGAAGGCTTTCCTTTCAGCCCATACAAAGGCTGCTACTTCTGCCAAGAAGTCACAGACGTGCACACACACCTTTCCAAACACACATGGACATACTGAGTCAAACAAAAACTTTTGTGTTTTTAAAATTTATTCCCCCCCCCCCCTTCTCCCAAGAACTTCGGGACACAATTCAAATTTGTTGCATCCAGATGGGATTATGCAGGAGATTTCAGGAAGAGGCGTCCTATCCGATAGGTTCGCCATGCAAGATGGAAGAATTAGATACGACTAAAATTTGACCTAATTTGTTAGCCAAAACAAGGATAACTGTGTGAACTGCCACACCACGCGGTATGAATTCAAAACACTGCGTCTTTCTGTTCGTCGCTTGTTTGAAACGCATTGTTTCAAATAAAAAGATTATTTTGAATACTTCAAACAACGGCGACTTCAGACAACGCTGGCATCAGCTGTACATCACCCAGCGGGACTTCTGGCCACAGCAGTGGAAAGGTCCAGATATCCATGGGGGCCCATCCATGCCCTGGAACAGCACTTTAACACGATGAGCCACACAGCAGCCCTGCTTGCGCACAATTAAAGCCCTTAATGCAGCACTCTGTAGGCCAATTATTCTGACAGTCTGTCTGCATTTATTTCTGTGATTTTGTTGTTGGCTGCGTTAGCCCCCATTTGCCAGGGCTACGTGATGATTCCACTGGAAAGATGGGAAACAGCAATGCATTTAAATTCGCTGACCATGGAAAACATTATTATTTTTCTTTCCACGCCAACTTCCAAGTTGAGCAATACGGGAACATGGAGCGCATGCACACGCACACGCACACAGGCCTGTCTTCGGTTGCCAAAGACCCAAGCTCATTCCAATAACACACTAACATACTACACGCTACAATCTAAACCCCAGCTGTCCTACATGGCCCAGCCAAAGACTTCCAGTAGCCTTCAATTGTAAAATCAGGTCAAGGCAAAAATAAAAAAAAAAAAAAAAAATTTCAACTTCAAGAAAATAAAGTTTTTATTATTCAGTTTTTTTTTTTAAACAGACCGGCGTTTGATGTGTCGTTCCCTCACAGGCCCGTACTTCTCACGAGCGTAACCGACGCCAGGCAGACACGGTCACCCAGGTTCTGCGGCTCCCTCTCAGAGACGCACCAATTACCGCCACTGGGGCTAATGCGGCCTCTAATACACCATCGTTCCAGAAGCACATCTCTAATAAAGCCCGGGCTAATGTCAACAGTGATTAGCAGCAGCAGCAGCAGCGATGAGGTGAGCCTCGCGGCGACGTGTGAGAGAAGGAACACGTAGGCCTCGTCGCCGTTCACGGTTAGGACGTGGGATGGTGGACGGGCGAAATTTGTCCGAATCCACAGGTCTAACAAAGCCCTCGGAAGCCAAAACTCAAGGTTTATTCAAAGCAAAAAATAAAGCTTGCGTCAGGGCTGCCTAGTTTAGTTTTTTCCCCCCAAACTTTCATTTATTCATTTATTTATATTTTTACGGAGGTTAAAGCAAAGAGCCACAACTGGCCTTTGTTCTCCTGTCTCTGCTAGTAGGGCCTCCTGGTGGATAAGAGGCGGTGGGGGTGGGTTCGAGTGTCAGCCAATCAGATCACGTATAGACATTAAAACTCGGAACGTCGAAAACACAACCTCCATAGACACCCCCCACCCCCAACAGACACACGCACACACCCGCACACTCAGACCAACACACACACACACACATTCATACAGCCACACACACCCACACATATAGACACACAGACACATTCACAGACACACACAAATACAAATGACCCACATGATCACAACCCCTTCCAGCTTCCAGATACACAAAACTCCTGATGGTGGGGGGTGGAGTAGGGGTGCGGAGGAGGGGGGTGGGGGGGGGGGTCAGGCCAGAAACGCTCTTTTCCAGTAATCTCTCCCAAATATCAGATCTCACTTTCCCTCTCGGTGCCGCAGAGCGTTCCCGCCTCACACTCCAGAGCTTGATTTCACACCGCCGTTCCAGCGGTCATCTCACACCCCCCCTGGGGGTGAGGGGGGGGGGGGGGGGGGTGTGGCACAGTTCTGCTCCAGCTTATGTAACCTCAGAGCGACCCAGCCTGGAGCTGGAGTCAGTTGGACCCCTGTCACGTCTCAGGAGAGGTGGTGGTGGTGGGGGGTGGGGGGGGTGGGAGTGTGTGTGTGGAAGGGACGGGGTGAGTTTTTTTTAGGCAGGGGAGCTGCTAAATCGTTGATGCTCAACAGAACGGAGGCCCAAAGCGAGGGACAGAGAGATATCACGTGACTCAGAGGGACGCAAACACAGTCAAAGACAATAAGCGGGCAAGACTACAACTTGGCACAAGTGCCTTTCTGGGTCTGATGGATCTTTCTGGATATGAATGCTGATTTTAAATATTAAATATAGGCTACTGACAGGACTTAACATGTTCCATTTTGGCCACGTTTACTACAAGTGGAAAATATTTTCAATTGTTTTCCAATTATATTAAATACAAACATATCTTAAAAACATATTCTTATGTTTTCAGTATAAAAAGAAGAGAACAGCTGAGCTGGAAAATAAGGACATCAGTAATACTGTATTCAGACAAATGGAGCTTGAGCGCACACAGTGACAAAGGCTAAAAGGAACGCTTCGTTTAAAAACCAAACGAGCACAGAGGCAATGAATCAAAATTAGCAGAAGGCTTTTTTTGGGGAGCTGTACTAGCCCGCTTCCAAACTAGGCCTGGTCATTATTATTTCAAGCAGGGTAATTTACGACTACATTTCCCACAGTGCACTGTGAACATTCCTCATAACCCAGCAGAACGCTGTGTTAACAACACCTGGGATGGCCACGCAAGTTCAAGCGCACGTCACAAACAGGAAAATCTGGCACGAGGGGAAATTCTGTTTTCGTCTCGGGTGTCAAGTCTAAAAACTGCCGAAGTGTGACAGCCAGACGTACGGTACCATCTGCGTCCTCGTCCCTCAGAGAAAAGGGTGGGAAGAAACTCCTGGCAGATCCCGCAGTTTCTTTACGGTTTCTTTTTTGACCGTCAGCCAATTCAGGCCTTGGGAATTAGGCACGTGGACAGCACTCAGTTAGCCAATCAGTGACTTAAACTGGCCACTTATGTATGAAAAAACACACTAAAAAACCAGACGATGCTGCGGCCCTCCAGGACTGGCGTCCTAAAATCGGGTCTAACGTGAGCCGTTTCATGACCACTGCTTTCCATTCCGTTGTCGACAAACAGCGACAGTCACAGACTACAAATTTGAGGAATGAAACCAACAAGACAAACCAAGAGAATTTCATCTGTGTTTGTGCCGAGGTTCGGCCAAGTAGAAGATGAACGCTAACATATGGTGCAGCAACTGCGGAGCTAACACAAAAACAATTTTTTTTTTTTGAAGGACAAGAGTAATGAGGAGACGCGCATTCTTGTGTCCTCAACGGCTCGCCTCGTTCATTTCCCTCGCGCACCGTTCAAACGTACGGCTCAGCCGCACCCCGTAAAGATAAACAGCTACGCAGCTCCCAAGACAGGGGTGTCAAGAAGCCATTTCAACTCAACCTAATGCTTCTCTGCACTCGAAAGGCCGACAAGCGCTGGCATAGATTTTCCTGATATTTTTTTTTCTAGATTTATCAACTCACCCACACTGTTTTCTTTGCATTTTTTTTTTTTTTTTTTAAACTTTCTTTTTGAAGTTCACCTGGCTGGTGCCAACTATCACATTGTGTTCACCGAGGAGCTGCCGCAAGGGTCTGATCTGACGAGATTATCTCCCTTTACTTTGCTCACACGTTTGCCTGGAGGAAGGGGAAGGCGAGGTGAGGAGGGACGATTTTATGATTTTCACACTCAGCCAGGATTCGTTTTCGAGGAAGAAGGTGGAACCATTGTAAGGTGGGGGACCTTACAATGGTTCCGCCTTCTTCCTCTAAAACGGACTCATCTGATATCTGATTCACGATTGGCTGTCTGACATTTACCTCTGTCAAGAGTCACACCATCAAGCTGAAGGGCAAGAGCATAACTTGGGGGGGGGGAGAGGGGTGGTTACATTTGGGTATCCATCTGTCAGACATGAAATTTATCAAACCACTGGGACAAATAACTTAACAAGCAACTCCATCCTAAGGGAGAAGTAAAAGCGCCGAGCCGCTTCTGTGTGTTCAGGCGATTCCCTGGAGATAACCATCCCACACCTCCTTGCACATTCCTCTTCACAAGCCCGCCAGCGAATGCAAGCCGGTGGTCCTGGGGGGGGGGGGGGGAAAGAGCTCTGCCTCAAACCGAGCTCTCTCACGGATCAAAGTCATTCAATTCCAAAACAACCAGTTTCCTTACAACCACCCCCCCCCCAGTTTGGTTTCACTTCTAAGCTCTTTAAAATGCTCTCCTCTCAGAACTATCAAGCATTTGCACAACAGAACCTCCAGCTCACCATAATTAAATAGTCTCTTAAATTCACAGTCAAGAATGCTGTGGTTCGAGGCGGTCTGATTCAAAGTCACGGCTGAAGAGCCTTTCCTAGAATGTATTTGGTTATGTGACTACATAAGCAGGTAAACAAACCGTTAAAATCCGCCTCAAAACAAAGAACATTCACCCCATGTTGTGGCAAGTGCATTTTAGCAAGAAACAAGCAAAAAAAAAAAAAAAAAAAAATGTCTTCCACAAATCCTGTTTCCGCTTATTTCAACAAACTTCAAACATGACAAAACATTCCTAGCAATATCTCAGCCAGTCTTATTCCCAGAACTAAAGCTCACTTACCCACAATGCACTGTACAAAACTACAAAAGGAAAATTAGTCAGAGAATTAGGACGAGCGCCTAATTCACTTACCCAACCCATGAGAAGACATGACCATAAGGAAGTTGTATTTAAGGGGAACTTCGCAGAATATAACCTAAAAATAGATTTTGTGGATAAAAATACGGGCGTATAACGTTTCTGCATTTAGCACATGATGCCTGTTTACCCTGAGGAGAACTGCCAGTTCACCCTAGATTAAAGGCACTTCTTGGTGGGAGGGGAAACTGCTTTTTCGTCCCAAAGACCATCATAATTCATGTGGCCTAGACACAACATATCTTCGCCGGCTGTTAGCGATCTATCGGGCTAGTAAACACTTTCAACTTCCGTTCCCCCCTCCCCTCCTCACAACAAGTCTCACTGATTAGAATGCTTCGGAAGTCCGCACAATACAAACTACCTTTTCAAATCCTTTCTCAAATTTTCCTTGGCATCATCGCTCGTGAAGTGTGGGCTTCTGGGTTCACTTGGTGCGGACAAGGTTTTGGGCGTCATGGCTGCCCTGTGGAAAGCCGGTCTCTGTGTCGCTTTCCACCGAGGCAGTTTTCTCAGGTCAGGGTAGCCCACAGGCAGCCTGGCTGTCCTCCATTACGGCTCAAACTGTGTTGCAGTCGCTCAGTTCCCCACACACCGGTGATGTAAGTGGGGAGCGAGCAGGGAATCGTGGGATAGCACACGGAGACGGCGGGAGGAGCCGGGCTGCTGGAGTGGCACTCTGAGTGTGAAGCGGAAGGCCATGATGACGTGGGACACCAGTGGTGGTGTCAATCTAATGCGTGTGTGTGTGTGCGCATGCATGGGAGTGTGTATGCGTGAGTGTGTGTGTGTGTGCGCATGCGTGGGAGTGTGTATGCGTGAGTGTGTGTGCGTGCATGCATGGGAGTGTGTATGCGTGAGTGTGTGTGTGAGCATGCGTGGGAGTGTGTGCGCGCGAGTGTGTGCGTGTGTGCGTGTGTGCGTGTGTGTATGCATGGGAGTGAGTGTGTGCGTGTGTATGCATGCGTGGGAGTGTGTATGCATGTGTGCGTGTGTATATGAGCGAGCTTCAGTGAGTTATGACAGATTGGACGGACAGACTGGAAAGTTCTGGGACTACCCACAGGCGAGGTCTTGTTTAAAGTTTGGCACGTCAAATAGTTTGGTTCGGCTCAGCGTCCTCTGCAAACATATGGCTGCAATTTGCTAAAATAGGAAATTCGTCTCCCGTGCTCTTTCTGAGGGCTTCTCCTACAAGCCTGCACTGCAGTTTCAGCCACTCCTGACGCCTTCTCCGTTTTAAAGAATGTTTTTATGAAACAAAATCAAATGAAAGCAATTAATCGGGTAATTAGCAAAAAAATTAGGGCTGGACCAGCTTTGCTGCAGCAACCACACACTACCCCCCCCCCCCCCCCACCCCCCCTCCCCCCCTCTCACCACACCAGAGAGGTTAAAAGCTCATCTTGGCAGAATACCCTTCTCACACCGTCATCAGTCACATAAACACAAACTACCCAGAGAAGCTCACGTAAGTAGCCTTTAGCATAGCCACACTCCGGGATATTAATCACTGGCCAGACAGCTCAAACAGGCCAATCAGTCGGTGCAATTAGCAGACAGGAAACCTGCTGATTGTCCAGCTCTGTCTGCTGCACTGGGTTAGGGGTTAATCTCCACTGAAGGCAAAAGGTAATCAGTTTTCAGTAATCACGAGAGAGAGGGAGGGAGGGAGGGAGGGAGGGAGAGAGGACAAAGAAAGAGAGAAAAAGAGAGGGAGATGGAGAAAGGGGGAGAGATAGATGGAAAGAGAGATGTAAATAGAGCAGTTTTGGTTTACTTTCAACATATTTAGTGTCAAAGTTACTACTCTGTGTTATAAATATAGACTTTATGTTACAAAGGAAGCCTTTTTTTAAGACAGACTGTGTAAGTAGCACAAAATTCTTACCTAGACAGGAAGGTGTGTTAAAAAATGACATGTTATGTGTTGTTTTTAACACATCTGTTTTCAGAGTGAGGGAGAGTTTTTGATATTTGGCAAACCCTTATTGTTTAAATCTTCTCCACTGAAGGCAAAGGTAATCCTATTTCAGTAATCACAAGTGAGAGGGAGGGAGGGAAAGAGGGTGAAGAAGGAAGGGAGAGAAAGACAGACAGAGAGAGAGAGAGAGGAGAGATGAAGGAGGAAGGGAGAGACAGAGAGACAAACAGACCAAGAGAGACAGAGAGGTGAAGGAGGGAGGTAGAGTCTGACAGACAGAGAGAGAGAGAGAGAGAGAGAGAGAGAGAGGATGAAAGGAAGGAGGGAAAGACAGAGAGAGAGAGAGGTAAAGGAAGGCGGGAGAGACAGAGAGAGAGAGAGGTAAAGGAAGGAGGGAAAGACAGAGAGAGAGAGTGAGAGAGAGAGATGAAGGAGGAAGGGAGAGACAGAGAGAGAGACAAACAGACCGAGAGAGACAGAGAGGTGAAGGAGGGAGGGAGGGAGAGTCTTACAGACAGAGAGAGAGAAAGAGAAAGAGAGAGAGGTGAAGGAAGGAGGGAGAGACAGAGAGAGAAACAGAGAGCTCACATCATACCAAGCCCAGCTGTGTGCAGTCCCAGGGCTGGCACACTCCTTCCACACTAATCATCTGCAGCAAACCTCCACTGCAGGGAAAAACCTCCTGCCCTTCTGTGAGATTACCAAACAAATGGGAATGTCAAAAATCACAGGCGATAACCAACAGCACCTTGGCTCTTCAAAGGGAAGGGGGGCAAAAAAAAAAAAAACTTCTTCATCACGTGCTCCTAGTTAATTTCCAAATTAATTCAACATGACGCTACCCTGGGTCTTCCACAACACCAACTTCACAAAAAAGGTCTACCGTAGGCATAAAACAAATGTGCTTCAGTCGAGTATAAAAACGGAATCTACTCGGCCAGCGCGCTGGCAGCAGGGAAAATAATGACTTCACATGCACCCGCCCCCCTTCTTCTTCTTCTTCTTCCAGAGGCCGCCGTGAAAGGCACGCGGTGTTCTGGCCGACTGCAGCCAGGAACCCGCCATTACAGTCAAACGTTAGCGGCCGAGAGCGCCGACCGCAGCTTCTCGAGCAGCTACGAGTGCTAACGAGCTAGCGAGCGCTACGAGCTAGCGAGCGGCTTGAGTCGTCCGCCGTGAGCGGAGGAGGCGCAACGCGCGACAAGACGTCGAGACGGGATCTAAAGGGCTGCCGGAGAACAGCGAGCGGCAAGTCTGGGTGGAAAAATCGGCCAAGGCAGAGGCAAGGCAGTGTCCACACAGAAATTTTTTTTCCCACCAAAATAAGCACGGCAGTGATGGGAAAACAAAAAGGTCACAAGTGATGCAAGTAGCATCACCCCACGAGCATTCTAACGATTTTAAAAGTTCACCATATATTGATAACTGTAATCTTATCGCTATGAAGCTGAAACATTCATATTTGACATCTTACAAATATTCATGAAGGCTTGTGACCAAGTACACAGGGCCACAGAGAGGACCCGAGGAACACAGGAGTTAACCATCTGGGTCAGGTCTTTGGAATCTGCGGGAACTTTACATGAACTGAGCACAGAGGGATCTGAAGGCCGACCCCAACAAATGAGAACGAATCGAAGAAAAAAAAGGGCGTGGGGGGGGGGGGGGGGGGGATCTGCACGCTGGCCTACCTCACAGCTGAATCCACGGTGAAAGGACATGCTGAGGAACCGGGCACAGGTGGCTGCTGTAGTTGAGGGTCATTTGTATCCAGACTGATGTGAGTCCCACTGTGGCTTAAAGCACAGGCCCAGCATGGCACCATGGAAACCTGAGCAGACAGGGGGCAAGAGAGAGGGTCAGAACCAGCACAGACACCCCAACATCAGTACCAGCACAGACACCCAGTGTCACCCAACATCAGACCCAGTACAGACAGCCAACATCAGTACCAGCACAGACACCCAACGTCAGTCCCAGCACAGATACCCAACATCACCCAAAATCAGTACCAGCACAGACACCCAACGTCACCCAACATCAATCCCAGCACAGACACCCAACATCAGTACCAGCAGATACCCAACATCACCCAACGTCAGTATCTGCAGAGACACCCAACATCACCCAACATCAGTACCAGCACAAACACCCAACATCACCCAACATCAATCACAACACAGACACCCAACGTCAGCCCCAGCACACAAAATTGGCACCATTTGTGTTGTGAATATACTTCATTGGTGCTCATCCAATGAGCTTTTGTAAGATTCTGTGTATAAGAGAGTTTGCTAAATGCCAAAATGTCTGCTTCCAAAATCTCTGCAGAACAGTATGGATGGAACAAATCTGCGCAACAAACAGATGATAGGCTTAAAAATCAATCCTAATTTTGAGTTTGTTCAGAACAAACCCCGGGAACATTATCCATCTGCGCTTTTGCCAAACAAGCGAGATAAACATTCTGTTCAAATGCGGACGGCACTTCCTTCAGAGACTTGTACGCCCTTCAGATCAATTAATGGCCAGTGGTGAGCGCTGGCTCTGGAGCACTGTGCTTATCAGATGAGGTCACAGCTACAGCATCCGCCATTATTTCACAGCTATTAGCGGTCAGAGGACGAGGTTTCATGCGCTACACCAGTTATGCCCCCCCCCAAGCGCTGGACAGGGAATCGAAAATGAGGGTCATTACACTCAAAGGCAAGGTTCCCTGCTTCAATTCTGGGGGAGACAAATACAGATTCTTCTTCTTTTAGCAGAAGCCAGTGGAACAATTCTTGACTCGAGTACAATATGTAATTCAGAGCCTAAAGGAATAAATAAAAGAGGAAATAATTCCCTCGAAGGAAAATCCAGGATCCAGTAAGCCCTCGTTATACAAGCAGCTGAATGTATCACCGTTTTTCCCCCAAACACGGGCCACGAGTAGGGTCCCACAATTTGGGTGCGAGGGTAACGAACACCCCAGGATTCCCCAGTTTAAAGCAGTCATTAAAGCACACTGCTCCCGTTTACTGGTCACTTCCCCCTACTGAAGAGAGATCCTCACGGGATAAGCATGCGCAGATTGAAGTATGCACTGGTGTCTCAGAGCGTAAAAATAACGCGGTCCTTCCTCTCCTCACTTACGAGACTGGATCGGCGCAAAGCGGTCTGCTTTCATATCAACCTCAGAATCGGTCAAGTGTTGTTTTGTGAGTTGCGTTCCTGGAATGATTTACAATCTTCATCCAGACTGCATTGAGAGCGTTTAAAAAAAAGTCAGATAAACGCCGGCTAGGGACGATTACATTTCAAACATCAACACTTATATTTATTTTTTTTTAAATGATACCACGAAATACAGGAAAGCCATTGCATCTTACAGGCAATTTACAACCGCAGCAGCCTAGACAGATGTGGATCACAGTGAGTAACAGAATACCCTCCTCGCCTTCCAAAACGGGAAGAAAGGAGGAGGGGGGGAGGGAATGATTTCACCCCCCCCCCCCCCCCTCCCACGTCCCCCCACAGACTCAGACAGAGTGTGGCGGTGGTGGAGGCTGAGAAGAGGTCTGGCATGGCAACCCGGCGTGGGGCGGGGCGGGGCGGGGTAGGGGGTGTCGGGTGGCGGGTCTGAAGTCACGGCGGGGCAGACAGACTGTCCCAGGACCAGGCACTAAGTCTCCCTCGAGGGGCTGGGGGTCAGCACAATGTGACCCTGCCCCCCCCCCCCCCCCCCCTTTGAGAGAGACAGGATTATGGATCTTTTCCCCCCAAGTCGGACCCCTGCTCTCCACTCACCCGGACACAGCTGGGTAAAGGGGGATTGGGGACCGTGTCAGTGACTGGAGGAACTAGCCTGAGTGCTTTCAAAATCACTGACACTAAAATGCTGCTTCTGCACGAATCAATGAAGAAACGGCCATGACAGAAACATCACAGTACCACAGAGAGAGGCAAGACATAGCCTATCTACAGTCAAATTTACACTGATGATTTGTATTGGTATATTTAGTTTTTATTTAAAGCCTCGTCTTCATTACAAGGCTTTGGGAAGCTAAAGGAATCTAACAAAATAAAACGCAGAAAGCTGAAGCAAGAAAACATTCTGTCTACTTTTTCAGAGACCCTCATTGCTACACCTTTCGTGACACTGCTGATTAACTGTCAATATATTCAATATATATATCAATATAAGACCCATGGGGTATGATGTTTTAAATTCAATTCAACTGTATTTGTATATAAATATTATACAACTTTCAGTATGTTTTCTGAGATTTCATTTTGCACATACCATGGGGTCAATTCCATTTCAATTCAGGAAAAGAACTAAAATTTAATTCATTATTCGAACAATCTTCATAGGATTTCATGGACATTTTTTCAATTCATGATTTGACTTTAAATTAATATCCTGAACTTTACTGAATTGAAATAGAATAGACCTCACCTCAACGGGACATGTGTGTTGACATACTACACATAAACCTGCACAAAGCCAATGTAAAGACTGAACAGTTTACCAACCATGATATGACCTACTTATATGTAGTTCTTTTTTCCAGAACGTTCTTTCAAAATTTTGTGAGTCAGTGTTCTAGAATTTCATTTTCTTCAATTACCAGTAGAGATTGCTACATTATCGTTACATTAGTGTTCGAATGCACCAAATGGCCAAGCTCCATTAGATATTTCCCAATTACTTGTTAAATCATGAGACAAGTAGGCCTCTTAGGTCATATGATATTCACATCCTAGGTGGTCCCGAGATAAAGTCATAATCTGGAGAAATGGCTTTAGTCACTACGCTCCTTGTCATTGGAACATGGTACCTCTCAACTCGTTTGTATTTTTACTTTTCCTGTAATGGTCCATTATTTTATTTTTATTTTTACTTTTTTAAAAACATCAATATGAAAAAGGTCAGGTTCAGATTGAAAACCCCTGAAAATGAGACATCGCAATGAGACAGGTCAGGCACAGTGTAAGAGGAAAAACCACAGAGACGAAACCAGACATTCATACATCATCACAGCACACCAGGGAAAATACCATCACAGCAGAGTGAGTGGCCTAAGGTTTGAACAGTTATTTAAAACATGCAGAACAACGAGTGAGTGTTCAGCGAACTGCGCTTTCCGCCGCTGGAGTTTCCAGTCCTACTGCAGGGGAGCGTGTGAGAGGGAGACCGCACGGACCTCTCAGCACAGACCTCTCAGCACGGACCTCTCAGCCAGACCTCTCAGCACGGACCTCTCAGCCAGACCTCTCAGCACGGACCTCTCAGCCAGACCTCTCAGCACGGACCTCTGAGCCAGGCCTCTGAGCCAGACCTCTCAGCCAGACCTCTCAGCACGGACCTCTCAGCCAGACCTCTGAGCACGGACCTCTCAGCCAGACCTCTCAGCACGGACCTCTCAGCCAGACCTCTGAGCACGGACCTCTCAGCCAGACCTCTCAGCACGGACCTCTGAGCCAGGCCTCTGAGCACAGACCTCTGAGCACGGACCTCTCAGCCAGACCTCTCAGCACGGACCTCTGAGCCAGGCCTCTGAGCACAGACCTCTGAGCACGGACCTCTCAGCCAGACCTCTCAGCACAGACCTCTCAGCACAGACCTCTGAGCCAGGCCTCTGAGCACGGACCTCTCAGCCAGACCTCTCAGCACAGACCTCTCACCCCAGACCTCTCAGCACAGACCTCTCAGCCAGACCTCTCAGCACGGACCTCTCAGCCAGACCTCTCAGCACAGACCTCTCAGCACGGACCTCTCAGCACGGACCTCCGAGCACGGACCTCTCAGCCGGCCAGCGAGCCGCCCGCCCAGCAGCCAGACACCAAAACCGCAGCCGAGATGGTCCGGCAACCTCTCGAGCTCCTGGGAGACGGGATGCTGAGCGCCCGGCAACCGAGAGGCTGTGTGGGCGGGGGACAAAAGTAATGCCCCCCCCCGCGCTCCCCGCCCCCCGCCCAGTCAGCTCTGCTCCCAGTGTGGGAAACGCAGTGTGATCATGCACCGGGGGTGCGGTTAAGGAAGGGGGAAAAGCGTGGCCTGGATTTGAACCAGCAACCTCCGAGAGGGGCCAAGCGATTGGTTCTGCGCTGGCTCTGAGGACTTTCTTTTGAAAGGGAGATGGAGAGCCGGGGGGGGGGGGGGGGGAGATCAGCTTTGAAAAAGAGGATAGAGAAAGTGTGGGGACGGGACGCTTTGTGGTGGCTGGTCAGTCTAATCCATCAAACAGGCTCCCAGGGAACCATTCCATGAGAGAGATCAACACCCACAACATTAAAAAAGAATGAAAAAAGAGAAAAATACTGTCCTCTAAAGGACGTGGGAATGCCACAAAATGTTTCCTTTCGCTTTCATCAGAACCACACACACATACACACACACCATCATACTCATAGTCACTCCAGAAGATTCTAATTTTCTGGAGATCAGATGCCGTACGCACACGGGGAGAATAAACACATAACATTTTTACCATCTTAACAACTGGGCTGAGACAAAAACGGGGGTGAATGTTGCACTGGCCGCTCTCAGAATAGCACATTAGAGAGGAAAAAAAAAAGCGCAAATCCAATGACACATGACAGGAAGCAAATTTCAGGAGGCGTGTGGGAAGGGGGGGGTGACGGGGGGGCTGCACAAAACCGAAAGCGATAGCCGGCGCTATCGGATTACAGCGACAACGCTCCGCCTCGGGTCTCAGGAGGCGCCCTTCCTCCCGGTGGCCGTCCTGGAGGAGGAGGAGGAGGAGGAGGAGGAGGAGGGAGGCCAGGGTCACTCAAGGGTGCAGCCGATAATTGGAGCTTTAACCGCACGGTCTATTTTTACAGCCCTCACTGTACACAGGAATACTCTGAGGCTGGGCTGCTGTCGCTGCGCAAAAAAAGCTCAGCTCCAGGGAGACCGAGCCAGCACAGCAGGGAGAGAGGGAGAGAGAGGGGGGGAGGGAGGGAGGACAGGAGAGAAAGAGAGAGAGGGAGAGAGAGGGAGAGAGAGGGGGAGGGAGGGAGGGAGGGAGGGAGGGAGAGGAGGAAGAGAGAGAGAGAGCGAGAGAGGGGGAAGGGGGAGAGAGAGAGAGGAAGGGAGGGAGGGAGGAAAGGAGAGAAAGAGAGAGAGAGAGAGAGAGGGGGGGAAGGGGGAGAGAGAGAGAGAGAGGGAGGGAGGGAGAACAAAGCCAATGTATGTAAAAAAAGTGCTAAATATTCAAACGTAATATTATCACTGTAGAACAAAATGTAAACAAAAAAACAAACAAACAAAAAAAACTGTTATCGTCATCAAGTTCTGATGGTTAACTTGAAAAGTACTCCCAGAAAAAAAGTAATGACCTCTTCACCATATGATCAAATCAATGCTGATTTCATTTATAATTGGTCTATATGTAGCATATATTCACTTTACTATGAATACTAATAATAAATTCATTGCTGCCTGTTAATTAAGCCTGACTCACCGTTTCATGTAAAACACATACTGAGCCAGGTAGTAAGCAAACTCAGGAATAGAGTTGTCAGCATGAGTGAAAACTTCAGTAAGCAGTTTTAGTACACTATCCACAAGTTCAGATGATGACATATTTATACACTGACTTTAAAATCTTACTTTACTGGAGAGAAGTTAACAGCTAGCTACCCATTCACAGCAGCTCTGTCTCTACGGTGCCGGTACAGAGGCAGTGCAGCCGACACTCGACGATGCAAATCTCCCGTCCTGCTCTGTGAAAGCACAATTTCTGCAGAGTGCTTATTTTCCTGGAAACCGTGCGCAGTTAGTTGTGTAACCCCTTTTTGACATTACATAACGCGCTTTCGGTCCAGAAGAGAATCGGCAGCAGCCGCGTAACTCAAAAGAGGCGACTTCCAAAACTGTCCGGCTAAACTAACTCCGCTGTAAAAAAAAAAAAAAAAAAAGAAAAAAAATGGCACAGGGACACAGTTTCTACAGGGACACAGTCCATGAAAGACGGAGGCCGCACAGGAAGTGGAAATCGAGCGTCTGAAGATCCGATCTCAGCCGCTAATTCCGCCGGGTTTAGCAAAACCAACAGAACGGGCGAGGGGGGCAGGAATACGGGCCGGGGCTCGGGGGGGGGGGCGGGGGGGGGGGGGAGGGGGGCGCTAACGCGATCAAAGCGAACGATCAGCCATAGCTAATTGAAATTAAAGGCCGTGAACAGGGGGGGGGGGGGGGGGGGGGTAGCTGAGTTCACAGAGGTGTGTGGGAACTCGCTGGGTTTGGGGGGGGGGGGGGGGGCGGGGGGGTCCCTCCTCAGTTCCATTCACAAAGCCAGCTGATTCACAGCTTTCTCTTCCCCCCCCCCCCTTCTTTCGCACTCCTCTTTTCTCTTGCCGTTGAATCCCCCTCTTCTCCCTCACTTCCCCCTCTCTTGTTCTCCATCATCTCTCCGTCTCTCCCTCGCTCCACTGCTCCTTCCTCATTTCCTCCCATCTCTCTTCACCCCCCTCCCGCTGCCTTACCCCACACACCACCTCCTTCCTTCATCCCCCTTTCCACTCCTCCAGACACCCTCACATCTCTGCGCCCATGTCCTCCTCTCCTTCCTTCTCCTTCCTCCTCTCCTCTCTCCCACTTTTTCACTCCCCCCCATCCGTATGTTTGTATGTGTCGCGGGCCACACAGAGGAGGAGGAGGAGGTTTAGGCGCTCGCTCTCTCTCTCTCTCTCTCTCTCTCTCTCTCTCTCTCTCTCTCTCTCTCTCTCTCTCCCTCCCTCCCTCCCTCCCTCCCTCCCACGCGGCCTCCGGTGAACACTCGAGCCGCGCCATCAGACGAGGTTGCGCCGAAACGTGTAATTTCGCGAGAGCGTTGATTAGCGATGGCCGCGCCAGACAGCGCAAGCTCCGGGTGACGCAACGGCCCGCCGCCGAAGGGCGGGTGGGAGGAAGCCTGCGTTCACCACGCGACTTTCCATCTGGACTCCAGACAGGAAGTGCCCCCTTTTCATAAATATATTTGCGTGATCAATGGCGCTGAACGTGAAACGGATCAGGACGCGTCTTGCTTGCATACAAGCAGGTTTTGAGAGGGAGATTTGAGAGAGGATCGAAATCCCTTTGTGCTTTTCCGGTGCTTTAATCTCACCCTGAAAAAACAGACAAGGACTTTGTTTGTTTGGCAGAGGTCCGCAGTTTTTTTTTGGTTTGAACTGAGACGACACGACCAGATCGATTTCATGCCCTTCATCCAGTTCCATGCTAAGAACTCACACCTCACACCTCGACGACGGCAGCAGATAAGGACCAATCAGAGCCGGGATTTGGTTTTTTTTTTTTTTTTTTTATTTTTTTAAATGCAGCCGCGAAAGCAGCCAAATGATTGGCCCTCAGTTCGCAGGTGAGCGCCAGGTGCGTTGCCAACGGCGAGGCCCCACGGTACGCCATCCCTTCGCCGTCCCTTCGTGGCGTTCTACAGCGCAAGGCGGGGTCTGTGTGGGCGGTCGTTAAGGGGCGGGGCTTAAGGTTGCTATGCAAATGCAAACGAGTGATGCAATAATCGGCTCCCACCCTTAAGGGCGTTTGTCACACAGAAGCTTTTTGAAATGCACACGGTCCTGATATTTACAGGGGGGGGGGGGCCCTACCAGTGGGAGTCTCTAATTAGGATTTATTTAATACTTCTTTAAATACCTCCAAAGCACTTTTTCTCACACCTGTGAAAATGAAGGCAATGCCGTCCTTCACAAAAACCCTACCCGGGGGGTAAAGAAGTGTATTATATTACATGTGCTGCCCACAATTTACAGCCCAGTAGCTTCACAAAAAACAGCAGCTTCAAATGGTAATGAAGGTCACTTCCTTCCTGTAGAATGGCATCTAGTGTTAGTACCTAATACACTGAATGCTATGGCACAAACCATAGACGTGACTCGATTGGCGTGTAAGACCGGCTGCTGTGGGGATTCTCTGTGATGCTACGCGCCTGTACCGAGCCCCGATCCAGCCCTTAATAACTGATATCCGAGACAGGACAATTTATTTAAATCACCTGACTCCATGGCGTGTAAACGGTGCAGTGAAGTGGGATTTCCCTCCTCGGCTGCTTATACGGAAGAGGCTATGAAAGACCTTGCCGTACTACTAGGACTGGCTTTTTTCGAAGATTATCGCTGCTATGCTTCAAAACAAAACAAAAAAAAATTATATACATTTTTTTCTAATCCTACACAAAATCAGTCATAACCTCAGCCATACAAGCTATCCCATTTTAGGAGTAATGGACTATGTTGCCATGGAAGCCCATCCACCCTTCAGGGGCTGTAACCCTCTCCACCCATGGCTGTAAGTTACCTACAGAGCCCTGATATAGCCTACCTGCCGGTGGAGAGGGAACAGGAGCCTGTCTGTCGACAGAGTCCTGATATACCAGCCTGTGGAGGGGGAACAGGAGCCTGTCTGTCTACAGAGCTCTGATATACCTGCCTGTGGAGGGGGAACAGGAGCCCTGATATAACCTGCCTGTGGAGGGGGAACAGGAGCCCTGATATAACCTGCCTGTGGAGGGGGAACAGGAGCCTGTCTGTGTGAGAGCACATCTGCAACACATTACACAGCCAACTGACTTCCACACAGGGCCCCAGCGCCGGAGGCCCCAGGAGCCTGCGGGGCCTCTACAAAGGCCAAGGGCCCCGACTGGCCCAGGAGGGGCCACATGCTACAGCAAGCGGGGTCATGACGCGGCTTCTCTCTCAAAGGTCAACTCTCACAAACTCATGCAAGCGCACACGCACACACACACTCTCACACACATGCCCTCACAAGTAAACACAAGCAGGCACACACTCGCACACACGCACTCACAAACTCTCACGCACGCACACGCACTCTCACACACACTCTCTCACACACACATAAGCACACAAATTCTCACACGCACTCACACATGCACACACAAATGTACACACACACACACACACACACACAAGCAAATACAAGCCCACACACGCATGCACAAGTAAACACAAGAAGGCACAAACACACATACACACATGAGCAAACACAAGCATGCTCACAGACACAGAGTAATAGCGTGTCAGAGAAAAAATGAGAGCAACAGAATATTGTGTGTGCGTGTGTGTGTGTTTGCATGTGTATAAAAGGGCAGGGACTGTTATGTTTTCCTAGGGGGGGTATGTCAATATGTATTTTAATGGTGAGCTGTTTCATCATGCTGATAAAGCATATTTCAATTTGAATTAGAAAGGGGGAAAGAAAAAGTGAAACAGAAAGAAAGCAAGAGAGAGATTGTGGGAGGGAGAAAGAAGAGAGGGCTTCTTGTAATGAAGGGTGATCAAGCTACAGCTGAGGACTCCTGCGGTGGTTCACCAGGACTTTGCGGTATTGAAACAGACATGCATTTAACCCTTAATTCAGCCTCACAGGCTGAACTCAACCACCAATGACTGACTACTCAACGAAGCCGCCAGCGCCTGAGAGCCAAAATGGAGTCCGATGGTGTTGAAGCTGCGTGGCCGGTACTGAGATCACAGGCTTTAACAAGGCAAACTGAAGAGCGTGAATACGATAAAGGGTCTGTCAAGTGTCTGTCAAGGATTTTATAACGCCAAATGTCCAAAGATTATTCCAGTTACTTCTAATAATCCGTGATTCCCTTCTTCAAGTGCAAAACTCCTTCAGGTAAAACCAGAGTTACAGGTGTCCTTTTTAAACCACCAAACATTCCAAAAATATTAGTCAGAGACACATACACATTTATTCCTTTTGTTTTCTTGTCCTTCACCCGTTAACACGGTGTCTTTGTTCACGGTAACGTATGTGTCACTGCGCTCCGAGTCGGCAAGCTGCCAGTGAAACTGAGTCCATAATTCAGACTCTCCGGCTCTCCTTTGACCGTGACCCCCCCCCCCCCCCCCCCCCCCAAACGGTAAAAGTCCTGTGACGTTTCTTGGCAAGGCCGCACGCGAGAAAGAAAGGTTACCGTGAAGAACAAAAACAAACAGAAGAGAGGTGGATGAAAGAGCGGGGAATGGGCGGAAGGAGGGAGGAACGGAGGGAGTGAGGAAAGAAAGAAAGAGGGGGCAGGAGTGAGTGAGAAGCCGTCCGTCACCGTTGGCTGTCAGGCACCTGGACCCACAAATCACCTCTGCTGTATTTCTCCTTGTTTGCTTTTCCCCTTCAGCAAACAGGGCGCCTGACAGCTCGACGGATCTCACGCCCGGTACCCGCCGACTGACGGACAGGCTCAGGATATCGTTCCCGGCCAGAGACGCCAAATTTTTTTCTTTGACACGTAACGGGAAAGAAGGACGTCTCACTTGACTGACCTCGAACTGAGGAGCGGCCCTAAAAAAAAAAGTGGTCTCTGAATTAAATTAAACAGAACTCTCGTCTGAGAGAGCTAAGGGCTCATTAATTAGGCCACTCAGGCTATAAAATAGTAATATATAAGCTACTATAAGCTATAACTTATGAATTTCATTAACGTTTGGCAAAAAGATTCTGCCCATATATAATACACATTTATGTGTGTGTATATTATATACGATATAGCTACATGAATTTAATATGAATATTTAGGCTACAGGGAATATTTCAAAAGCAATTACGTGGAAATGATTCACTGATTAATTTAAATCTTTCCTATGCACTCATTGAAATGTCCTGTACAGAGTGCAGCTAATGTGTGTGTGAGACAGAAACAGATGATTTAGTGGGCTATCAATTCACACTCCACCACCAGCCCACAGCAAAATCGTGATTTTTTTTTTTTTCCGAACGAGTTACCTGGGACATCATATAAGCCTGTCAAAATCACTGGATTTATTTCAGAGCCAAAATGGAGGAACCCCAGACCTGAAAGCATTGGATTTGCAGCGGTAAACAACACTAGCGTTTCCCTTATTTAGACCACAGACTCCAACAGGCTGTAGTACTTTCCTGAAATCTCCAGCACTCTTTACTTTCGCGTATACACTCACCGGCCACTTCACTAGGTACACCTGTTCATCTGCAAACTGCACCCGTTAACGCAAATATCTAGTCAGCCAATCACATGGCAGCAACTCCATGCATTTAGGCATGTAGACACGGTCAAGGCGATCTGCTGAAGTTCAAACCAAGCATCAGAATGGGGAAGAAAGGTGATTTAAGTGACTTTGAATGTGGCATGGTTGTTGGTTGGAGCCAGATGGGCTGGTTTGAGTATTTCAGAAACTGCTGATCTACTGGGATTTTCACGCACAACCATCTCTAGGGTTTACAGAGAATGGTCCGAAAAAGAGAAAATATCCAGTGAGCGGCAGTTCTCTGAGGTCAGAGGAGAATGGCCAGACTGGTTCAAGCAGATAGAAAGGCAACAGTAACTCAAAAAACCACTCGTTACAACCGAGGTATGCAGAAGAGCATCTCTGAACGCACACCACGTCAAACCTTGAAGCAGATGGGCTACAGCAGCAGAAGACCACACCGGGTGCCACTCCTGTCACCTAATGAAGTGGCCAGTGAGTGTATGTGATTTTTAGAGTTTAAAAAATAAAGTATATGTACATGCAGTCTGAACTATTGCATTACATTACATCACATTACAGGCATTTAGTAGACGCTCTGATCCAGAACAACTTTTTACATAGCATTTGCATTGTATCCATTTACACAGCTGGGTATATACTGAAGCAATGCAGGTTAAGTACCTTGCTCAAGGGTACAACAGCAGTGTCATACCCATGTACTGAACCTGTGATTTTTAGGTCACAATACCAGCCTCTGACCCATTACACTACACTGCCATTACACTGTTGTCAGTGATATGACCGTGCCATTTTTGGCCCTAGAAAAGCTAGAAGGCCTGGCTTGGCTTAGTTTCTGCAGCTTAGTTTGGCAAATCCAGTAGTTTAGCATAGTTTAGCAGTCTGGTAGACCGTCCCATGGTCCTGCCAGGTGAAAAAAAAAGAATTAAAAAAAAAAAAAAACAGGCTATATAGTACACAAACCACAATGGGTCAGTCCTCGCTATGACAGATGAACTGCAGCATGCCAACTTCAGGAACTCTCCTGAGGAAAGAGGCTAAGGAGGATGACAAATACAAGTACTAGTGGAGGCAACAGTTAGCTCATAAAAAGAATAATGAAACAAACACATAAAACTCCTCCGTGGCCAGCTTCCCAGGATTGCAAACGTGAACCTCGGTCGTCGTTCAAGCAAGCTTACACACCAAACCGAACGTGAAAAAGCAGAAGAAACAAGACCAGGTCAAAACCTAGTATATGGCTGGACCGGCCGACCAATGGTGTAACTTCATAACTCGGCCGACCAACGGTGTAACTTCATCACTCAGCCACTCACTCAGTCACAGACATTCGCGTCTGTAGGGCTGGCCCCCTGTGTGGCGGTCCAGCCTAAAAAGGGGAGCGGGTATTCGCTGAGCCACGACCACGCGATCAGCGCGCTGAAAAGGGGAAAAAAAAAAGGCTTTGGGGCCTACGCAGCAGCGCTTAAAAAGAGCGGCTCGTCACGCAGGCCTGACAATAGGACCGCGTGCGCTCCGCGCGGACCCCGCCCACCGAGCGGCGAACGCCGCGCTTCGTCCCGAGATGGCGCACAAAAGGCCGCCCGTCAAACAACAACGGCTGGGTGACGGCTCTCTGCGAGGGGACGGGGCGCGCGTCTAACCCCAGAGCCAAAACCCGAATAGCTGCGCACCGCGTTAGCTGGGGTTTCCATTTCCAAAAGGCAGCTTGATGGGCTATGATCCGGCTAGCAAAGCAGCTTGTTCTTAAGCTAAAAGCGGAAAGTCAATGGGCCTCATTCTCGAAACGTGCGTACGATCACATCTGATCGTAAACCGTATGCAAGAACGTTTCCATGAACATTTCGGCATTCATCAATTTTTTTTTAATCTGTACTACTGTTCATGGCTGTTTCCTTATGCTAATCACATGAACAGGATTGTACATAAACTTTACAAACAGTCATCATTTATCATCTCATACACCTGGGGTATGCACAGAAACAAAGGTCTGCACATGTGTCATGAATCCCATATTGGTTTTTCATAGGAACATTATTAAGAACAATAGTAAGAATAATTTAAGAAAAGTTTTGTGAATGAGGCCCAATGAGTGGGATTCCATACATTGCTCGCCAATAGCTTTGTTCGCACAAATGTAAATGAATCCATTCAGAGAGGATTAGTAATCTCCTTCTGTGTCTGTTTCCAACAGATGTAAACATTTCCACAAGATGCAAACATTTCCACTCAATGGGAAGCTTGTGACAGTACAGCTCTAAATGAATCAGAGGTAAAAATGTAGCGAGTAGTCTCAAGCAGACTGGGTGGCTTGACTGAGCGGACTTAGTTCTGACGTGCTTGCTTCAAGAAGAAACCAGGCGAACATATGTATGTGTATGTGTGCGTGTGTGTGAGTGTGTGCATGCGTGTGTGTGTGTGTGTGTGTGTGTGTGTGTGTGTGTGTGTGTGTGTGTGTGAAAAACTCCTTGAGCAGAGGGAGGGAGGGGGGGGGTAGAAACAGACCATCATGGCATGAATCCCAGCTTTGCCAGACTTGTCAAAATCACAGCCCACCTTTAAAATTCACTTGGCAACAAATTCCTGGGACAAGCCGTCCCAGCTAGACTCTCACAGACTAAGTTTGGCTTCATCATCTGCCAGCTATTGAGCACTGACAGCTCCCAGCTCTCTTTCAGTAAAATTTGAAAAAATGCAAAGGTAAAAGCTGTATTAGCAAGGTAGATGTAACTATCCACCAAAAGACGTGAAACCTTCTGAAAACCACACCTACTCGACAGCTAGCTGCAGTCGGCTGGACTGGCATCATGATTCGCGAGGTCCAGGCATAGCCTACATCACTGCCACTCAGTTGAAAATTGAAAATTTCAACAATAACCAAAGGATAGTACCATGGCCAAAAATCATATACTGTCCCAGGAACACATTTAAGCTCGCCTACTGATCGGCTTCGGTGCACTGGGGCGACATAGCTCAGGAGGTAAGAGCGCTTGTCTGGCAGTCGGAGGGCTGCCGGTTCGATCCCCCCCGCCCTGGGCATGTCGAAGTGTCTCTGAGCAAGACACCTAACCCCTAATTGCTCTGGTGAATGCGAGGCATCAATTGTAAAGCGCTTTGGATAAAAGCGCTATATAAATGCAGTCCATTTACCATTCCATCCACTTCATCTTTGTGTTGGCTAAGGCGAGGCTACTCCATAAGACTGCAAGCACTCTGTTTAAAATTCATAAGGAGGTAAACACGAGTCTGACCTTTCCACTTTCTCCATTAAATGATAAAAATCTCTCGGTTCCCATCCCACCATCTTAGGTCTCCTTCCGTCCACATTAACCTGCTCCAACTCTAAATGATTCACTCGGGCCTCATCTGTATATAAAGCAGATCGATGCAAAAAGTGGGCAGCAACTTTATATTCCACGAGGACCATTATGCGTATGGAAAAAGGGTTTGCAACCCATCATGTAAAACGCCCATCTAATTTCTGGATATTTAGCAGACTGTGCAATATTGTTCCATTTTTACAGAGAAAAAGTGACAGAGAAGGAAAGTTGTGTATGTACTGCAGGATTTGTGGTTATTTATATTTATAACCCACCAAACCTTTATTATTAAGGGTCCAAACACCGATCATTAGCGTACGCTAATTGCTCATATAGTTATTGCTGTTGACTGTTGTTTTACAGTCTATGCAAACAATTACTTTGGCAAAACTATGAATGGTCATGCCAAAAAAGCCTATCAGAATTGAACTGTTGACAGTGGTTATTTTCCATTTCATAAATATAAAGATTATAGATTTTGTTTACATCATTTAATCAAATTCACTGATCGTGCGTCTACTTTCAAGTCCAGTGGCACTCCTCGACACTTGGGCAGCGCTTACAAGCGTAAGCCCTACTTCCTGCCAACAAAGAACTCTGAATCTGAATTTGTGAGAGAGGGAGCGAAGTGGAAGAAAGAGAGAAAAGGAGTAAAAAAGTAAAGAGAAACAGAAAAAAGGGGAGCAGAGCAGAACGGTAAAAGCGCTGCTTTGTCAAAAAGCCTCATTGTACCACGCTGGTGCTCTCTCACTCGGCCGGGGTCCCCCCCCCCCCCCACCCCCCCCCCCCGATTGACTTCACCGAGCCGCGTCCAGCAGTGAGCGGTTAAATTTACACACGTTTGTAGCGCTCTGCTTTCATACCCCCCCTCCTCCCCACGCCCCACGCCTGCCCCCCCCCCCCCCCCCCCCACACCCCGAGAGTGAGGGGATGTATGGCGGGCTCTGTGATTGCACTCTCCCAGACTCAGCCACACTGTCTCCAGGCCAGGGCTACCCAGCAGACAGGAGCGCAAGGGCCTGAAACCCGATCCACGCGCCTCTCCTCTCCTCCTCCCCCATCTCCCCCTCCCCCCATTCCTCCACCTCCTCCTCCTCCTCCACCACCATCTCTCCAAGGCTACCTTGCCAGAGAAAGAGAGAGAGAGAGAGAGAGGGAAAGAGGGAGAAAGGAAAATAAAAGAGACTTCCAAGGCAATTCAATCCCTCGCCTGAAGCTGAACATTTTTTTAAAAAAACTTTTTCGCCGTTACTGCTGCTGTATGCACGGAGGCAGGGGAGCACGCGGAACTTTTAAATATTCGGCAACTAGGAAAATCACACAAGCCCAAACCACAGGTTCAGTTGTGTGTACGTGCGCGTGAGTGTGTAAGTGTGTGCGTGCATGTGTTTGAGTGCGCATGTGTGTGTGTACGCACGTGTACGTGAGTGTGAGTGTGTGTGTGTGTGTGTGTGCACGTACATGTGCGTGTGCGTGCGCTTGTGTGCACATGTGTGTACATGTATGTGTGTGTGTGTGTGTGTGTGGGGGGGGGGGGTTATTTCTCCCCCCCCCCCCTCCTTTGTGTCCTCACTGTAATCTATCGCGTCGTTTCTGGGGAACGTCGGTCTCCGGGCTGCGCTGACAGATCGTTAAAACGGTTTAATTAGCCGCTGTTAGCTGACGCAGCGACGCAGCGACGCAGCGACGCGGCGACCCGATGGGCCCTTCAGAGCGAGATCACAGGACGTCCGCGCCGCACACACAGAGCCCCTCGCACCTCGCCGACGCCGACGGCAACCGTCCGAAAACAAGTACACCCGAGCGCGCCTTCCGTGGGGGGGGGGCACATGACCGCGCCGTGTGTGTGTGTGTGTGTGTGTGTGTGTGTGTGTGTGTGTGTGTGTGTGTGAGACAGCCACTCGGGGAAAAAAATCTCTGTTTGTGCGGGCGCTTCGGGTGCCAGCTCCAACACCCCCACGCCGTCCTTCGCTTTCCAACAACACCGAGAACTCTATAAAAAAAAAAAACTCTCAAAATACCGTTTCACAATGAACTACATAAAAGCAATAACACCGAAAATTACACCAGCTTACTTCTGAACAAGAAAACCCACCAGTGAATCTGTAGCGAGTAGTTTAATTAGCCTGTTGCATACCCAAGTTCACATTTTGACAAGTGACCGCAATTTAAGAAATTGCTTTAGATTAGAATTTTACAGACTGCCGGGGGGGGGGGGGGGGGGGCAAAACGTACAGTGGTTGATACTCTCCAAAATTAAAAAAGCCACAAATGAGGTCAATGTCAGTCCTTCTTCCCCTTCAGGGAGACTCTAGACTACTGCTGAAGCACGGGGGTATGAGATTAAAAAGCTACTGCAATTATGATAAAGTGCAGTGATTTAAGAGCCCTCGGACGATGCCTATCACTAAACTAGACGAAGGGCTTTAAGTCCATGTCAGACGGCCCAAATATGCTATTGCCTATATCAATTATCAACTGATAACCTACAGCGTTAATATTTTACTTTTTTTTTTTAAAAAACGCAGGTGTGTAAATGTCAGATTTTTTTCCCACAGCTGGAAGGTAAAAGCTTCCCCAGACTTTCCTGAAGGTAGGTAACGTACTGTAACACACCTGCGAGCTATAGTGGAAACCAGAGAGCACTATACCTGTGCTAGTGGTAAGGGTATTTTGACATATTAAGTAATTTGAGCTTTCCTAGCCTGATTTTTTTTTTCCTTTCCAAAGGCCTTTCAACAAATATACAATCCAGGGGCCTACACAGTTATTCCGAGCTTGTACAGAGGATAACACAAAAGCATGTTTTCTGCAGTGAAAAGAAATGAATTCTGCCTTTAACTTGGAAACCTATTCACTGGATTATAAATAGCATTTAGACCACCAGCATACACCTGTAAAGTGAACCAAGATTGGCGGCACATAATAGGCTACTCCTACAAAAGCTATTTAGCACGACAACCCCCCCCCCCTCCAGTAACAGGAGATTTTAAAGAAACAAGGTCGTTCACAGCGACTTCGCTGCCACAAATGAGCTTGCGTTTGAAATATAACGCCACACTTGTCTTGCCCGACGCGAACAGTACAGAACACACAAGAGTAAGGCAGAAGCCGGGACGATCGCCCACAGAAACTCCACACACCACTTAAAAGCCACAATCTTTTTCAGACGTCCAACCAGACCAAACCGTGACTTAGTTTAAAGATGCAAGTGAAAAAAGGAGAGAAGCTAATTTAGGCTAAATTAGGCACCTTTTTAGGATAACTCTGGCACATCTACAGAAATGCTATTATTGTGCACCGTCCATATAAACTAATAATCCAGTTTTCCCAGCACCTTGAGAAAACTGGATTTCTTTATTTAAATTACAAGGTTAATGGTCACTTGGAAGGGCAACCTTGATGTACCCAGAATTTTTTTTTTTTTCATTCCTCGGTTATTCTGAATACCCTCCTATTTTTAGACATAAGAAAAGTAAACAAACGAAGAGTGTCTGTGCTATTAATGTTCCCAAAAAGCCCGAAAAAAAAAAATGTGAGGTCATGAGATGAACTAAGTAAGCTGGAACAGTCGTCCCCCCCCCCCCCCCCCCTCCAAAAAAAACCCCACCCAAACCCCCTCTCACAGAAAGCAGCCAGCAGTAGCAGTGGTGTCATAGCAACAGCAAATAAGATCAACAGACGCAACCCTAAACCTCGTCCCCTCTTTTAATGGCATATTTATCTTTCTTTAGCCTAACGGGCTTCAGGTCTATCTTTATCGGGGACCTCAGTCAGACTGCGGCTTCTTGGGAGTATATCAGGGCTGAATTATGCCCCATTTGCCAACTATCCAACTGCCGCGCACCCCCCCCCCCCCACCTTGGGTCACCTTTTAGCAGAAATTATGCCCCCACGGCAATTACACCTCCGCGTACTGCAGGCAATAACGTAACTCGGGGCGATCAATCACCGCAATCTCAAGAGCCCGGGGGCAGCAGCACTCACACCAATCACCCGGACACAAACGACCGAGGTAATCGGACGCGGCGGTCGCTAATTGAAACTAAGTGACCAGAAAGGGTCCATATACAGTGGACTCGGGCTCGATTAAGACGAAACGGTCCCCCTAAATCAAGACTATAATAATAATAATCTCCGACTGGCTTATTCGTGTTGGAATACCTGAAACGGGCCTCACCCCCCTAGCCCCCTTTTCGAACTCCCCCCCGCCCCCCCTTCTCGAGCTCTGACTCCCAGATATTCCGCGGTGTTATTTTTGTAACGGAGAGTCCCGAGTAAGCCATGGAATGCACAGCTGTCTCACATATGTTTAATGTTAGCCTTTATATTTCATTTCTCCTTTTTTCTTTTTTCTTTTCTCCCCCCCCCTCTACTTTTCATCTCATCCCTCGCTTTCTGCAGCCTTCTCAAACCCCAGACAGTTTCACATTCAATATTTCCATCTGGTGTTTGACCTCTCTCCATCACAGCCTTATTTTACTTCAGTGTGGCTTCTAGTGGGGGGGGGGGGGGGGGGGGGGGGGGGGGGAAGGGGGACTCTCTCGCTCTCTCTCTCTCCTTCTCACACACACACACACACGCATGCACACACACGCACACACACACACATGCCAAATTAAACCCAGCTTTCTACCCCGTAAGTTGTGAGGGAAAAAACATCCATAAAAACGGCCCATTATGATCGCACAGACTGCTGGGACATTAGGCAAGAAAATCTCACTTTTGCCAGCTTAAATCAGGATAATATACAGGAAATAAAAATGTTAAAATTCTGCAGTACATACATTTTCTTAGGATCAACATCTGTCCCTCCATGTACAAGTCTGAAATACATGTGATTTTAAGGTCTTTCTCTGTTCTGCTTTTGAAAATATTAATATTTTAAAAATGAACATGTCCTCTCCATCAATTCAATTTTTTATGTGAGAAATTACTATTGGAATGTGCGCACGAGAACACGCAGCGTGCCAACAATATGCAGCAGAACAGCATCTCGTGCACTGACCGCTGATGAACTACAACTCTAATGTTGTATATTAAGATGTACCAGCACGGCATGAAAATGCATTTTAAAGCTTAAATAACAGAGCAGAGCAGATAGTAAAATAATATCCCTCAAACAAGAAGTATGACAAACAAACCACTGAAAATGTAGCTAAAACCTGTTGCGTGCATTTTTACAGTTCAGTCTTTTTCCAATTTAATTGTTGCCAAATAAATAACTGTCAAATAAATTGCCTAAAGATTGTATAAAGGTTGATAGGCCGCCAGTCTGGATACAAATAGTATGTTCTGTAATGTCCTGGCAGTGTTGACGCATCCGTGTCAATAACTCGAGTTGGTAAATATGTTTTTTAAATAAACAGAAACATGAATAATAAACTCATGTGGAACTCACCTGCACCATTTTTTTTTTTTTATTTAGGTTTGACACGCACAAAAATCACCCCCAAAAATATAGGCTTATACCACTTCACTACTCAGTAACACAGCAAAAATAAAGTTTTTCCAAGTGACACTTGAACATGGAAAATCTCAGCTGGCTCAGTGATTCACGCACAAAGTGCTGGTAGTCGAAAACTGATCTGTATTGCAAGTGATCTCGATGCCCGATTAAGGACTGAGCCGACGACACTGTTTGCAGTAAACGATTTTGCCTGCTAAATAACTTCAGTAGGCAGAACTTCCACCATCTTCTATCCAGTAGTGCCCTTTCCAACACACATTCGCCATGGATCGCCATGGGCCACAGGGCCTCGATGGCGCAGGCTGTTGATCAACAGCATGATCAACATTGCACAAATACAAAAAAACAAACAATAAAAGTGTTCATTTGTCAGGGCATAGCTTCGATTTAACGAATACTACCCGTTCGTGTGCAACAGTGTATAACATTGACGAATTGCAACGTGTAACTGGACGCGTAGTAAGACCAAAGGATTCAACGCAGGCTTCGCACTAGCTAGTTAGCTGCCGACAGACACTTCTCATAATTGTATAAATCCAGAAATGTAGTGTTTTGATTTGGTGTAATGCTTATAAATGAGAATTTGATCTTATGCTACTGCAAAAAAATAACTAAAAGCTCCAAGTGGTTTTGCAAACAGATAAAGTGAATAGCAAAATGGCTAGCCATTTAGCCTATGAAACTTCATAGCTAATGTAACAGTAGGATTGCGAGTCAACGATAGCTTGGTTGTTGCTTGCCCAGTTAAACCAATTCAAATCCACGAATTCACCGCATTTTGTTTCAATTTGGTGTCACACTAGATATCAGTCAACATTACATTAAATTGTAAACAACATAAAAGTAAACCAGGCTATGTGAATTACCCCAATGCAGATTGATCTTTAAGTCCGAAGGAAATCGGTAATTCAACTAACTTGTTAGACAGTGCCGTCTAGTATCAACCAAAACAATTGATACACACATATGTGATCAGTAAAACACATCAGTCATCTTTTCCAACAAACTCCTCCAGGTTCGGCCCAAAATAACAAGCCAGCTGCAACAAAATATCGAGCACAACAACAAACTTTTTTTTCCACAGCCGGAAAGAAAACCGGAGATCCGGAATTCAGACTCACCTATATCGTGGCAATATCAATTTTTTAAAATCCTTTCCCCGCAGATCAAATCAATGTGTTTTTGGGTTAATCTTCCTTGCAGCCGCATCAACGACTCTATAAAGTTTCCCAGATTTATATTTGTTTGTTTATTTTTTTGTTTGTTTTCTTGCTTGTAGCTCTTTAGCCGCGTCTGTTTTTCTCTCTCCCTCTCTCTCTCGCTCGCTCGCTACTGCTTGCTTTTCCCCAAGCTTTCGCAGGGGGAACATTCCAGCCCTGCGCGAAACGAGATCATTCCCGACCAAGCCCTCCAATCACTGCCGTCTGTGCGCTCCAGGCATTACCCAGGAGACCAGAGCGACAGAGGGGTGGTGGTGGGGCTTACAGTAGGCTACGACACCCATGAGACGCCACCTGGTGTGAGTGCACAGACACAACTCTAAAGGGAGGGGACAACAAGATAATGTACACACATTTCCCAGTATTACCCCCCTCCTCCTATTCTTCTTGCAATTATCGTTTATTCTGGAACAGTCGTTGGAATAAAACAAGCAGCCTACGGATAAGCGGAGTAGTACCGACCCTCCAGCTGCGTATTTACATGGGAATGTATCCAGAACGCTTGTTCTGCTACGATGAAATCTCAGCAGGTATAGCCATAATTATCTCATTTGGTTTATTACATAGCCTACTTGTTTTCCCCAATATTGTTCTAACAAATTACCTGTACCTGCTATTGGGCACTATGGCAGAAGGGTGGATGGGAGGGGGTGTAAAATATCGTGCGTTCAAATGAGGACATAGGCTACACAGTTTTGTCGCTAAAGTGGTGCCTTTTACTGAAGTCAAAACACTTTTCTATAGGCCTACCCGCACTTTTGACGAACAAGAGCCGGCGAACTATAGCCTGGGGTTTTCAACAGGGTTGTCAACGTTGACCCCTGAGAGTCCTTGAAGGTAATGTAGGGGGTCCCTTGCTAGACTTGATATGCAATTAAAAAAAAAAAATATATAGCCCTTTTTTAAACTTATGATGGGTGTCCCCAGGTTAACTACGAGCGGGGTGGGGTCCCTGGATCAAAACCGGTTGAAAACCCCAGAACTATAGGAACCGAAGAATTAAGTAGGCCTACGATCAAGATCTAGACAATGAATCACATGCTGTGGTGAAAGGACAGCCATCGATGACATCTGTGTACCCGTCTCAATGGACATGTGGCCCACAGTGCGACTCTGCAGTGCAGGAAATATGATTATCATAACAGTGTAGAGAGAGAGAGAGAGTGCGAGAAATGTCCTTATTCTCCTTTATTGGTGATCTGCATACATTAAGGTCACAGTATTATTGAACAGAACATGCATAAAAAAAGGATTAAGGCCTTCACTAGACTGTATGTCCTTACCAATTAATTTAAAATAAAAAAAACAAAAATGAAGCCTTCTTTCTTTTCATCCAGATAAAGACACATATGTATGTCTTCCCAGAACTTGTCACAGTCACAAAAAATTAATTGATGCAGTTCCTGTACTTTACCGTACTGATCACACTTCCCTGTTCCTTTTGGCAGTTTTCTTCGTGAACAAAAACATATCTAGAGAAGGTGGCCCCTGAGCCAGGGGCCCCAAAACGGCCAGAATCACAGAGCACTGGGGCTGTCACTGGGAGCACTACCACAGACTGGGGAACCGGACCCTGCGACTGGGACCGAGTTCTGGTGGCAAGTCCCTCTTGCCACCAGAAAAAAATTTTTTTTTTTTGTTTTTGTTTAAGCATGTAAGTGAGCTGTGTGAGTGCTTAGGAGATGTTTCTGTCTAAAATGCTTAATAAGACAACAAACGCTGTCTGAGATTCCAGCCCAATCTGATATAATACAATGAAAGGAAAAGAAAAGAAAAGAAAACAAGAAAACCACTTTTTAAAAATGCTTTAAAGGTAGAGCATCAAACATACTGTATGTTGACTAAGAGTCAGTCTGTGGCTCTGGAATCTAAACTGTGTACCAGAAGTCAGCCCAGTTTGATAAAGACCCTCTGTGTTCAAAAACTATCTGGAGTTTCTGCTTGTTTTCTATAGTATCAAATTCATTTTGACCAGCTAAAACAAAAATAAATTCATCAGTAATAGTGAGATACAAAATTGTAACATTACTAAGCTTCCAACCAAGTCCATGCCAAAAAAAAAAAAAAAAAAAAAACGTAGACAAATGTTTAAAAACACAACTATTAATCAAATCAAGGCCATATTTTTAAACATTTCAGCAAGTGTTTTTAAAAAAATGCAATAAATAAGCTAACATATGAATAAAAACTTAAGAGAACTGTCACTGCATGCCACAAGAATAGCTTTTAGACTATCAATACTATTCTCCTGTTATACCATTGTGCTGTTTTTCTAAACATTATTCATGATAAATACTTTTTCATCCCATTCCTGAAAAAAAAAAAAAAAAAAAATCAAAAAGCAGTACCTGAACACGATAAACATTCTAATAAATCTGGCTCTTTTGTAATAATATACAGCAGTGCAAAAAAAAAAATAGGTTTGTGTAAACAGGCACCTGAAGGACCACAATGAAATCCGACTCGCACTGTCTGAAGGAAGCCACCGATAGGGCCACCGTGCTCTGGAGCACCTAGAAAAACACAATTCACAAAGGGTACTGTATTGTATGTCCGGAACTTGGGTTGAAGATGGCAGTGTTACCGTCCCAAAATCCCAAAGTAATGCAGGAAGCAGAACTGCGCGGCTGACAATCGCGAGGAACGATGGCGTCAGGTTGCTACAGCGTTGGGTCAGCGTTGTGAGAACGTCCTGCCCTACAGAGCGCGTAGAGGGAAAGAGGGATGAAACTGAGAGGAGAGACAGAGGAGGGGGGAAACCCGAAGCGGGTGAGAATTTGGGGGTAAGGAACAAGGGATGGCGAGATGGGAGGAGGAAGAGGCCGGCACCAGATCGGCAGCCGCTGATAACCTTAATGGAATGAGCAGCCAACAAAAGAAAGGAAATGACAGTTGGGAATGGACAGTGAAGTGGTTTGAATTGAACTCAGAGAAAGAGAGGGAGAGAAAAAGAGAACACAAGAGTAGAGGAGAAAGAAATTATAGGTGTGAGAAAGGAAGAGCGACTGTGTTCTTTGAGAGTTGTAAATTGATATTCTACCTCTGACTCTTTGAATATACGTGATTCTTTTATATCTGATTGGTAGTGCTTTTGCCTCAGCTACCACTGAATGAAAGTTAGGAAAATTCTAGAATTATTTTACCTTAAAATTTGATTTTCATAGCATGGTTTCAACTGACATGATCCTTCAGGTGTCAAAAAGCACACAGTACACGCTATTTTACTATCTAGCTACTGTCTTAACAGGGAATATAGCATCTGCTAAACATTCTACACGCTGTCTATATCATCACAGGCAAACTCAATGGTTTAAAATACGTTGAACAATGGAATATCCCTTCTGAAAATATTAACCTAGTATCTATTAAATAAATTGCTAAATGATAAACCTGCTTAATCCACCACAGAAGATGATTCCACAAAAGATTAACTGCTATTTTGATATATAGAATGTAATCACAGTCGCAACTTGTAATGTTTTACATAAGGGGTCAAAAATCCAAAGTGAACACAATATGTGTGAATTCTGAACGCAAACACATAGATTGTGGAAATTTAATTACACGGTCAGACCTTGGAAGGATTTTTTCCCCCGTAAAGCAATGGGATATGAAAACTAATTCAAGAGCTTTCTGTAAGTAGCATGCACTTGAAGGGTTTTCATGTTAAAAAGAGGAGAATGAGGCCTCACAAGCCGTGGGTTGAGGCTCCTCTGCCACCTGCTGGTGTTTTACCGCCCCCTAGTGGTGGCATACTAAACAGCTAGATTAAAATGTGTGCATGGAGCTGTCCAAATACATTACTAAAACAATTTAACATCCCTGCCTGTTCTATCCATTTACATTTCCTTTACAATTCATAAAAATATATGCATATATTTTAGAGTTTTTGATGAAATAGATTATGTTCACTGTGCTTTATTCCGCTCTCTTCCAGTTACAGTTTTCCCAAGTATTAATGTACTAATTGCCCTAAACAAACTGTCATGTAATATACTCCAACACATGCGCGCGCGCACGCACACACACACACACACACACACACACAGAGTACAAAAATGTATAAAATAACTTCTAAAAGGAAAAAAAACATGATACGCCAGCTTGTGATTCCAACATTTTGCAGTCTGAATACCAGCTAAGCACCACAACCTGCAAGAGAGGGATAGCACTGCTGATCTTTAGAGGTTTGCTGGACCTGTTTTGGCTGCAAATCAAAACCACTGCGATATTTCTTTACCCAGAAATAGACTGAAATTAACATTGAAAAGATCCTAAGTTAAACAATTTAAGGCATACTGCAATACATGAAAGTACTTTCAGGGCCTTTAAAACAAATCTAAGTCTAACATTTTGAAGGATAAAATGTTTGCCCATGATGGTTTCCTGGCCTGTGGTGGTTGCCTGTGATGGACAAACTTTCACTCTTTCCAGTTAAAACAGGATGAATGGTGTTTGAATTAAGGTTTAAACTACATTTACACCTTAATGAAAGTGTCCCTCTCTTATATCAATATGAACTTTTCATGCAGTGAACTCCCATTCTCCACGACTGACTGCCTCCCTTACACCGAGCCCTTGTGTGATTTAATGAGCTCAGAAATGACATTCACAAAGCAGTGCTGCTGATATGAAGCCACAGAAGTACTGGAAAAATAAAATTTAAATAAAATAAGCAAAAAATAAGCTCCACTCCAGTGTTAAAATGACTACATCTCCAGAGTTTAAGACTCTGAATGGCACATTTGCTTTTCACAAATGCACAAATGCTGAAAATAGTCTTGTTAATATGAAGTTCAGCCTCCGTCTTTGTAATCTCGTGAAAACAGCACGTAAGTCAATATATTAGTCAATTTCTTAATATAATATTTCTGTGTTTTTATATACTATTTCTGAATTAATTACCACTTGAAGTGGGAATTCCATCAAAGAACAATGAACTAAACGGATCATATATACAATCTGTCTGCAGCTTAAATAATCATGTTATTATCTACTTTTGCATACTATTTTTGTATAGATATTTTTCAAGTTTGCAGCCACATTTTGAGTTTACCTGACCTGACTAGCATTGCAATTTGCCAGATAAATCAGTGTTTTTATGAATTTCCCAGCAAGCTTTGAACCAGGAAATAAATGTCCTTAATGCTGAATTTTCTCACTAAGCCCTTGAATATCATGTAATTACAAGCTGAATTTGTCTTGTTTCAAGTGTATAACCTCACCTGGACAGGTGAGAAATGGCAGCCATGCAACGAATGAGCTATGGTGTAACCAAAGTTAAAACAGAATTTGTTTTCAGAAGCAAAGTTAAGTATCCGCTAATGAGAAATTTCAAAGGACATGAGTCAACAAACATTTGAATATACCATGGAACACATTCCTAAATATTTTGGTTGTCACTGAGGTTTCGCAGATATATAGCTTGCATTAAATTAAATCTCTCTAGGGTGACAGTAATTACCCAATATTTATGGTATAGTCAGTTCTATCAATATTATAAGTTCTTATGATTATCATTATTATTATTATTATTATTATTATTATTACCAGCATCAATAAATAAGAAGAGTCCCTTGGGCTGTTAAACTTAAGGGCGGTTTTTTGAGTGTTTTCTTGTTCGTCTTCGTTGTTTGTGACCGTGTCATGATCATCGTCGTTGTCATCGCCGTTGTCCTGTGAATTTGGGGTGGTGGGGTTCTGCCTGGCACTATGGCCCCCCCCCTGAGAGGCTCAAGCAGTGCCTGGGAGGTACAGGAGAGACCCCCCCGCCCCCCCCCCCCCCCGACCCCCCCTTCAGCACCCCCGCAGCATCTATACGTTGATGGCGTGGGCGTGCTTCTTGCACAGGGGCTTGTCCTTCTTGGAGTAGAACGGCTGACCCTCCAGGTTGATGTGGCACACCTGCGCAAGATGGATCACCTGGTCAGAGCACGCCCATCATGACTGCACACGACAGTACTAACAGCTGAACTATGACCTCTACCATTAACTAAACACATACGAATACTCCTGATTCATACTGGCTTAAACCAATGACATTCCTTTAACTCAAAACATAGCCTTGACGATAGAGGAGATACAGTACCTATCTGGCATGCGGTTGATTATGGCGCAATGGTGGCACTGCCCCCTGGTGCACGGGAGGAAGTACTGTACGTACCGCGCAGACAAAGCAGGTATCGTGCCAGGTGTGACCGAGGGCCTCGATGAACTTGTCCCCGGCCTCCACCGGGAAGTCGCAGCCGTGGCACTTGGTGCTGAAGAGGGCGACGTAGTCTGAGGAAACACAGAGGGAGGCTGAGCAACTGAACGCACACACACACACACACACTCCACAGCCACCGATTTGATTGAATTCTTTATTGATCATTAAAATACAGGTGGCCCCTCTAGCCAGAGATGCCCCAGATACATAAATCATCAAAAGGATAAAAACACAATAAAGCCCACAGGCTTATTTCCATTGTGGTCCTTTAAATGTCACCCTATAACAGACTTTAAACCCTGCCATAAAACAAACACCCACCAATAATGACTGCAGTACTGGAATTAACACAAGAGGGACATTCCCCTTCACTGTGGTGGTGAAGTGGCATGGCATGAATGCCCCCTGACTGTGATATTTCCTGTGGGGGCCGGCGAGATCATAAAAGCACACTTCAAATCTCTCAGTGAGTCAGTGTAACCGGAAACGGTTTATCACTAAGACTTATGGTCCACCTTCCATCCTCTGTTGAAACCCCTTTAAAAATAAGTTCCAGTGATGGAACATCTTGGAAGCCATTTTGGACTTTAAAAAAGTGTCTTTGGTGTAACAGAGTGACAGCAACACACGGATTAGGTGACTGAGTGTGTGTGAGAATCCGTGGACTGAGAGTGGCACACAGAGGGGGTGGCTGGTCCGGGACGGGCAGTGTGGGGGTGGCTGGTCTGGGACGGGCAGCGTGGGGCCGGCTGGTTCGGGACGGGCAGCGTGGGGGCAGCTGGTTCGGGCCAGGCAGTGTGGGGCCGGCTGGTTCGGGACGGGCAGCGTGGGGGCGGGTGGTCCGGGATGGGCGGAGAGGGTGGCTGGTCTGGGACGGGCAGTGTGGGGCCGGCTGGTTCGGGACGGGCAGTGTGGGGGCGGGTGGTCCGGGACGGGCGGAGAGGGTGGCTGGTCTGGGACGGGCAGCGTGGGGGCGGCTGGTCCGGGACGGGCAGTGTGGGGGCGGGTGGTCTGGGACGGGCAGTGTGGGGGCGGCTGGTCTGGGACGGGCTGAGAGGGTGGCCGGGACGGGCAGTGTGGGGGCGGCTGGTCCGGGACGGGCAGCGTGGGGGCGGGTACCTTTTTCGCAGTAGGGCTCTCCGTCCTCCATGTGGAAGAGGCTGTTTCCGAAAGGCTTCCCGCAGGCGGCGCAGACGAAGCAGGTGGTGTGCCACGTCTGCCGCAGGGCGTGCATCACTTCCTGCGGACCGCGGGGGAAAAAGCCAGCGTTACGGCCTGTCACCCGTTAGCCTGGCGGAGGCCGTCACGCACGGCTAACGATAGCTACACAGCTCGGGTTTATTCAGCCTGAGGTAAGGTGTGATAAAGGAGACCGTGGTAGTCTCAAACTGAGAGCAAAACTAATGAGGAAGCTTACATCAGTTACATCAGTGCATGTGTGCTGGGGCTGAAATGTGTGTGTCTCCAAAATTGTGCTGTGAGGGTGAGAGAGCAAGTGTGTGTGTGCATGTGCATGTGTGTGTGTGCGTGTGTGTGTGTGTGCACACGCATGTGTGCATGTGTGTATGTGCGTGTGTGTGTGTGCATATGTGTGTGTGTGTGCACGTGCCTGTGGGTGTGTGTATGCATGTATGTGTGGTGTGTGTGCATGGGTGTGTGTGTGTGTTTGTGCGTGTGTGTGTGTACATGTGTGTGTGTCTGTGTGTGTGTGTGTGTATGTGCGTGTGTGTGCGTGTATGTATGTGTGGGTGTGTATGCATGTATGTGTGGGTGTGTATGCATGTATGTGTGGGTGTGTATGCATGTATGTGCGGGTGTGTATGCATGTGTGCGTGTGTGTGTATGTGTATGTGTGCGTGCATGCGCGTGTGTGTGCGCGCGCGTGTGTGTGTGTGTATGTATGTGCGGGTGTGTATGCATGTATGTGCGGTGCGTGTGTGCGTGTGTGTGTGCGTGTATGCGCACACGCATCGTGCCCAGCTCACCCCCATGATCTTGGTGCTGCAGCGGGAGCAGGTCGGGGCGAAGAACTCCCCGTAGCAGGTCTCACAGTACACGGCACTCTGCTCCTCCACGAAGCTGACGTCCGCCAGAGAGGTGTGGCAGTAGTTGCAGTTAAACTCCTCGGGGTGCCAGGACCGCCCCAGGGCCACCAGGAAGGGTCCCCTGTGGGAGGGGAGAGCACCGGGACACTGACACCCCCTCCAAAATTCACTTGAAGGACACACCTGACCCTTGTAAGTGGAGTAACCAAGGAGCAGGCTTGCTGTATAACAGCAATGCTTAGCTTTAATCATGTCTGAGTGAATTAATGTGATGTATTCTATGGCTTCAGGCATACACATTTACACAGTGTTAAACATATTTCTGCTTGACATTTTATAAGACAACACATGTGGGGTGCAGAGAGCAGCAGACTCCAGCGTAGGTGCACTTCTAACCACCCACACACAGAGGGCGCTGTTACCTGATGACATTGTTGCAGGCACCACAGAGCGGTGTCCGGCTGCTGGCAGCGAAGCGCTCGGCCCTCTGGGCCAACGCCACGCGCTACAGGGGGCAGTTGGATGGGGGCGGGGTTGTAGGCCGGGGCCGGGTTGTAAGCAGGGGATGGGGCATGTGGAGCCTGGGAAGGGTTGGGTATGTAGGCCGGGGGGGGCGGGGCAGCCTGGGGCAGGGGCTGGATTTTTTTTGTGGTGGTAGTGGTGGTCTTGCTAGGGTCGAACTTCTGGGCAAAGCTGCCGTCGGTGATCCAGGGAGGCCTGTTGGCGTCCCCGCCAACGACCGGAGCAGGAGCAGGGGCATGGACTGGAGCCCGGGCCGGGGGTGGAGCTGGAGCTGGAATCCACAAAAGGCGCAGTTAACACCACCCGAGGGTCAACACCACCCGAACAAAAGGTGCAGTTAACAGCACCCGAAAGTCAACACTACCCCAAGGTCAACACCACCTGAAGGTAAAAGCCACCCAAAGGTCAACACCACCCAAAGGCCATAACCTGTAGGTCAACACCGCCCCAAGGTCAACGTCACCCCAAGGTGAACACCACCCAAAGGTCAATACCGCCCCAAGGTCAACACCACTAAATAGTTCACTCTTCCATGTAAAAATATTCACCAAGGTCAAACTATCAGTGCTTTCAGAATCAACCATTTCAAAATAGATTACTTTAAATAGCTGACTTATCATATCCCTCAATTTGAATTATAAATAAACGTGTTTTTTATGAGCATCAGAGGACATGCACAATGTCAGTGTCCCTTAGAAAGCAATTTTATCAATGCCTGGCATGTCCAAGTGTGCGGCAAAGCAAATAAAATAACTGAATGTAAATTATGTGCTGTACGGCGCCATCTAGTGTTCATACCTGGAGCAGCAGGGTAGGTGGCAGGCTTGATGGTAGCCGTGGTGACCACCTTGGCTGGGGGCGGGCCCACAGGGATCTGGATGGAGCTGTGCTGCATGGGCGGGGCCTGGGGGTGTGGCCTGCGGGAGACAGACAGGAAACTGAGTCACATCACCGTCACAGCGCAGGCTGAGAACATGCTATCCCTCACAGAGAGCATTCTCTTAAAAAGGAAATATACATTAGGCGTACATTCCCCAGGCAAACGTCAAAGGTGTAGGCTTAACATACTGATATAATTCATATTTAAGACATATTTAAGATTATGCCCAACATAAAATAAACTACAGTGCTTTATTGTGGAACTTTAAAAAAAAAAAAAAAAAAAAACCATTAGGACAGATAGAAAGATTTTGGGCGAACTTTACTGGTACAGAACTACAATAAACATGAGGGGGACACACGGAATGACAGGTATCCATGGAGACAGACTGCATGGAGACAGATTTCCATGGCGACAGATTTCCATGGTGGGGGGGACACAGAACAGTGAGTGACAGCTCAAACCTGGGGCCGATAACCTCTGGGCCACCTCCTCCCTGGCGCGTTTTTACCTGGACTCCTCCCCCTTCCCAGACACGTTTGCGCAAAAAGGTTAGTGGGGGGGGGGGGGGGGGGGGGGGGGGGTTGGTTGAGAGGGTGTTTAATATGAGCAAAAACCCACAGGGAGAAACAGCCTGGTATCGAAACACAGTGTTAGAACAGAGAGCCTCAACCACTGCCTGCTTCAAACAAGGGATTTAATAATTTTTTTTTTTTTAAAAAAGGATTAAAAAAAGAAGAAATAAATAAATAAATATCTACATGTACATACAAAAGATACAGGAGAAGGGGGGTTAAAATTCAGTAGGTTAGACGGAGAGAATCAAAGCGGGATTATCGTCCTTAGATCACACAACTGAGCTAGAACAAAGGAGAGAGAGAGAGAGAGAGAGGGGGTTATTTCCAGTGTGAAAGGGTTACGCTATGCTAGGGGGGGTCTACCCGGACGTTTCGAGGCGTGGGAGCTGTAAGGCAGTCCACGTCTGTACCTGGAAGTAGGGGACATATGCTGGGCGCTGTAACTGGAGGTCTGCATGTTGTAGCTAAAACGTAAAAGAGAGAGAAAGGGGTTTTCGCGGTTAATTGTGAGGCCTGGGCTCACCCCTCCCGGGCGACACACACACACGTACACACAACGGACGCAACAGACAGAAAAACCATACACAGTCTTCCGTGCAGCGGGATCGGATCGCTCAGGACCCAAAAACAATTCAAAAATGTTTTTGAACTTTCACCTAAGAATGCACGCCCTCTGTAAATCTGAAATCTGAGTCTGTCGTTCGTGTCGTTCGATATGAGTCGCCCTCTGCTGCTTCTGCTACTGGCTCTGCTACGACTCACAGATACTTCAGCTGCAGTGCCTCAGAGGTGCTACTGGCAAAATGAGCGAAAACCGCACATGCTCAACAGATCAAAGTAACCCTGACAGAGCGCCTCTTGTGAGTGTGAGAGACTTATTTAAAGACCTATCGTGATTCCTACATGGGGGGGTTTGGGGGGGGGGGGGGGCGTATATGGCACAACTGCTACTGCTGCTGGATGCGCAGTCCAGACAGTTGCGCAGTTTGAGCGGCTGCAGGCTGCGTTATAGGTCCTGTATATGGCTCTTCTGCTGCGGGACGGGGGGGGGGGGGGAGGTCGTTTGATTGATGTGATGGGATAGGGAAAACACGTTGCTCTCTAACGTGCTCTTTGCTACAAGGGCTGTGTGTTTCACTCCCTCTGTGACCCCCCCACCCCCTACCCCCTGTAACTCAGGTGCAGAAATGATTGGGGGGGGGGGGGGGTAGTGCTTAGAGGCCCACGGGGTTCCCTACGAGGGCTGCTTCCGTTCCCCTCCCAAAAAGGGGGACCGGACACACAGCACTGCTGGGAGCAGTAAAGACGGGCTCGTGTGGCAGAGGTGCAGGTATGCTGACAGGTCTTAGCAGCCCTCCTAACTCACTCGAAATGGGCCCCCTGGAGCCAATCCCAGGCCAGTTCACTGGAGCAAGGCTTTATAAATGAGCACACAGGCTAATTTATCGGCTGGCTAGCAGGGCTGGTGTGGAATGCTATAGCTTGAGACGCTAGATCACATCAAAGTAGAATAATTAATAAATATGCATGCCATGGTATATTATGGCATGTATATCCACTCACACACACACACACGCACGTGCGCACACACACACGTATACACGCACGCACATACAGTCCCACATATACTGTATTTATGCATTATAAGAATGTATGTGTGTGGGAACATCTGACATACATATGACTTCATTAAAAAACAACAACAACAACAAATACAGGAATTTTGACCTTCACATGCAACCAGTGCATCCTAATAGGCCAACCACAGACCCCAGTGGTGGAGTCAGCCTCACATTAAAACCCAGCCTGGGTCATTAGACTGGACAGCCGAAGAGTCTACTTCTCCAGACATCACACTCACATGCAGTCAGTATGAATGCACTTCAAACAAGCTTTGTTAGTTGGCATGGAGACCAATATGATAAGCTGCTGGACCACGGACTCACATTACATAAAATGTAAAAAAAAAAAAGAAAGAAAAAAAAAAAAAAAAAAAACAACAAAAACAAAACAGTGGACTGACAGGAGATTCATTTGATTGATTAAACGAAAGCAGGGAAATGTCACAGTATGCTGTGATTGTTGATGAGAGGGAAACATTTTGTATGTTGTAGAGAACATATAATCCTCAGTGCCACTACTCTGTCAAACCTTTTGTGGAGACGCATTGGTGAATGACGCATTGGCAGATTTTTTAAATGGCGTTAGTTAATGAGGACTAATGAGATTGAACATTTCATTCAACACAGACTGGTGATGAAAGATACATATTATTAAGGACATATATCAAATCTGTCTAATAAAAACCAGTAAATAGGATTCACATCAATGTGAAAGCAGGATATTTTCAAACTGGAGATGTCTAAACTTAAGCAAAACACTGACAGCCGTAAAAATGATCAGATTATGTTTGCTGACAATTCTTTTCATGTAAAATACTCACTCAAGTATCCTTGAAGACCTTTAATTATTGCCTTCCTGTGACATTTGTGGGCGCAACAGTCCTTACATCAAGGAGTAGAGGAGGCAACAGAAGACAAAAAATATGGACAGAAAATCAACCAATCAAATGTGAAGCGTCACGAAAATGCACCACAGCATCACGGGCCGGATGACTTGATCCATTTTCCACAGAACAGGACGAGCACTCAGAAAGTTACCCCTTACAAAGCACAGCAGTGCTGCTGCACCTTGTAAACTGAGTCAACCACTGTCCCACACAAGGACAGATAGCGCTACACCCCTGCCCCCCCCAAGCACACACACACACACACACACGAACAGACAAACACACACGCACACGCACACCCCCGTCGATATTAATCACTCCTGTCTGTGGTCATGCATTCTGCAATGACGTGCAGAGGGGTGGAGGTGAGCGTGGGATAGAGGAACACTGTGACCCCCCCCCCCCCCCCACAAACCCCCCTCCTGGCACAAGCAGACACCACCGCCCTCATAAGGCGGAGGGACGCGTAAGGGGTCGTATATGCCACCGCCGAAACTGCAGTCCACCGCATAGCCCGCCCCTTTCCCTTTCCCTAGAAAAGACAAGTTTCCATGGCGATGTCGACACCCTGAGAACCGTGCGGCTGTGGTGAGGTTCCGTGTGCCACAGCAAGCCCAGTCCAAGTGAATCAACAACATCGGGTCACCTAACGTGGGTTAGCTGCTCTGTCAAATGGACAAAAATTGATGGTGGAAGATGGTGGGCTAGTTATGGGCTTATTAATACAGTGAGAAGGAGTGGCAGCAGGGTGAAAGATGTGTTTAGTGTTTAGTAGGAACAAACTCTCCAGTCTGGCTTAGACGCAGGACCACCACAGCTTGTTGTGAGAGCCTTCAGCTCAGTACAATGCCCTTCTTACTCTCACAGGTGAGCCTGCCCCATAACAGTCATCCTTGTTTCCTGTTCCGTACTTTAGAGCCAATAAGAAACACATGCCTCACCAACACATAATGCAAACCCACAGCAAAGCTCCTTTAAAAAAAATGCACCAGGGTTCTGCTTCTCTTGGTTTTGAGAACTTATATATATAGGTTGTAAGTTAAAAACACCCATGGTGTCTCAGGTCAGCAGATTCCTCCTTCACTGTCAAGCTCCAAGGCCTGGAGGTCCAAGACATCTGAAAGGTTTTGAGGGTTCCTTTCAAATCAGCACATTATCACAGGATACTCTGAACATCTGATTCATTGATTTTAAATAATAAGTTTCCAGGTTATATGCGCACCAACGCTGGACAGAGATCACCGGCTGGCTTTGGGCTTCCTTCTCCAGTGGTCCCCTGGCCCTGGAGATCCACAGAGCAGAGGGCCTAAGGGCCTAAAGCTATGGGTGATTTAAGTTCCCAATTACAGCCAAAAACCCTGAGCTGGAATGGTAATAGAGAACTGGGGGTCTCCATTGGAAACCACTGGACTGCACCAACAGTTTGTAGAGCACATGTACTTTGCCCAGTTCACAGGGCACGTGATTGGCCCTCACACCCCACGCCCCCCCCCCCCCCCCCCCCCCCCCCCCCCAGCATGCCTGCCCCGCCCTCCACTATCCCAGCTCCCCCCAGTGCCTCTGCACACCACTGTGTCTGTTACACTGTCACACGTTTCATTACACTGTCTGTAACACTGTCCATTACACTGTCCGTTACACTGTCTGTAACACTGTCTGTCACGGTGTCTGTTACACTGTCACATGGTCCATTACACTGTCCATTATACTGTCCGTTACACTGTCAGTAACACTTTCCATCACACTGTCCGTTACTTTGTCTGTTACACAGTCTGTTACACTGTCTGTCACGGTGTCTGTTACACTGTCACATGGTCCATTACACTGTCCATTATACTGTCCGTTACACTGTCAGTAACACTTTCCATCACACTGTCCGTTACTTTGTCTGTTACACTGTCTGTTACACTGTCCGTCACACTGTCTATTACACTGTCCGTCATGGTGTCTGTTATGATGTCAGTAACACTCTCTGTCACACTGTCTGTCACGGTGTTGGTCTGTCCAGACGTGCTGTACCTCAGGTGCCTGGGCTTCCCCTTGGGCAGGGGGGGCACTCGTTTGGGCAGATTTCTGGTGCGGAAGACGGGAGTGATTGGCAGGGCCTCCAGTGCAGAGGTAGGGGGCGGCCCTGGCCTACTGACATTGTTTCTTTTAACGAGAGTCAACAAAAGAGTCGTGAGACATGGTTTCAGGCTCCTCCTCCTCCTTCCCAGTTCTAACCCACCCCTTTTAAAAATGGCGCCTCCCCCCAGATCCATTGACTTTGCCCCACCCCCTTTGTGGTCGGTTCTTAGCAGGTGATGACCAGGCTACATTTTTCCATAGAAACATTTCACACCATCATATTCACTCACATCCACACAAGCTGGGCCCTCCCTTCCACACACACCCATCGCCCGTCCCCGGACCCTGCTTAGCCACGGGCCCTACTGACCCCCCAGATCAGGTCTCTAGACCACTTTAGGGCGTGGCCAGAGCTGTCTCCTGACCAATCAAGAGAAGGGGTGAGAGACTGAGAGTGACAGCTGTACCTAGACTGCGCACTGAGCGCTGTGGAGATTGTGGAGGCGGCGAACGACAGGTGACGGGGTCCCGCAGGGGCCGCGGGGGCCACGGGGGACACAGGGGCCACAGGGGCCACATGGGCCACAGGAGCCACGGGGGCCGGGGGCCGCGGGGGCCACCGGGGCCTCTGACTTTGGGGGCGCCGGTGTGCTGCGAATGACAGAGCAGAGTTAGGTCATCTTTGGGGGAGGAGCTGGGGGTGGAGCCTGGGGACTACAACAGGGAGCCGTTTCCTCAGCCATAATCACATACACATATGCGCACACACACACACACACACACACACACATACACATATGCACACACACACACACACACACACACACACACACACACACACACACACACACACACACACACACACACACATACACATATGTGCGCACACACACACACACACACACACACATATGTGCGCACACACACACACACACACATACACATATGTGCGCACACACACACACACACGCACATGCACACACACGCACACACACACACACATACAGGCACAGTTCAGAGAGGACCTCGCAGTGGCCTGAAACAGTATCTTCCTCATAAGAACTGTGAAGCAGGTTTTTTTTTTTCTCACGGTGCAGCCTTACATCAACCTGCTAACAATTCTCCCTCACTGTAACATGACCGGAACCCTCTCCTTTTCCACTTTCCCCTTCAGTCTACACAGTGCGTTCTGTATCCCATCCACAGCCATGTAACTGGATCACAAGAACCATGTTATAACAAGGGGAAGACCCTTAACACAGCATATAGGTTGCTACCCTTTATAAGTCCAAGCATTGACTGATCAGTGATGGGTTTGTGAGGCAAATAGCCCTCTGTAGGGTCTGCACAGGTAGCAGCGGAGTGTGAATATGCAGTCCTCCCTCCCCCCCCGCCCCCCCTGGCCAGCATGCAGTGTGGGTCATCCTCAGGGTGCCTGCAAGGAGAGAGAACAGCTGACATGGTGGAATGGCAGACAGACAGGTCAACAGCACTGGATGTTGGGACAACTTTTGTAGGCGGAGCTGCAGCAGGCCACTGTGGGTTCATTGGCTGAATGAAAATGACGCATCACAATTGATGAAAAGGGAGGAGAAAAAGAGAATGACTGGTTCAGATAAGCTACAAAAAAACCCACAGATGATAGACTGGTTATTTACATGATTCTCATGGCGCTTCACTTCCACTTGAGTAGGAGATCAGTGATGACACATCTGCAAAGCCTTCATTTATATTTTCAGTTAGTACAGCTAGTCAAGTCAGTTCACAAACATTTCTCATCACGTGGGGTAAATTTCTGCACTGCTGCACAAAAACTGATGGATCTCACCAAACACTGAACCAAACGTGGAAGACTTAACCGCACTGGGAAAACATATAACCCAACTCAAAGAACACGTAGACCAAACTCGACAGACCAAACCAGCTGTCGGTGCCGACATCTGACACATTAAATGACGCAGAGTGAAGACATGAAGTTCTCGTTCCTAAGGTTCGAGCCTAAATCCCAGAGGACCACGTAAAAGGGCGTTCTTTTTCTCTGGGGGGGTCAGCGGCGGAAGCAGACGCCCATGCAGCAGCAAGGTCAAAGTTCAAGCACATCAGGTCAGAGTTTATAATGGAGGGAAAAGGACACACGTTATCATGAATGGTAAATGATTCATATGAGTTTGGGTTAATGAAACTAGACAATTGAGCAGTTGTGGAAACGCCTAAGGGCACAGTTAGGCTCTCTGTTCTGACACAGGTTCCAGGCAACGCAGGTCTCTGAAGACGGGACGTCCTACAATGGGGAAAGTACTGCCGGGGTCTCCCAGCTTCCCAAAAACCACGTCTTCACAGTTTCCGATCCTTTGGATTCGGCGACTGGTGATGTGTTTTGGTTCTTGTTTTTTTTTTTTTTTTGAAAGCGTCAAATCTGAATATGCCAAAATATGTTCTCGAATGAATGATTCGCAGTAACTCACCTTTGTGAATTCAGTACAAACTCACTGCTATAGTCAATGCCAATATCAGGCCGATACATAGCCAGCGTGTACACGCCCACAAGTGCTTGGTGATGTCATCACTCAACAGGAGCTTGAGCAGATTCGATGTGATTCCGAAACTGTGCGGCCAGATTTTGTAACTTTTGAAAAGTGTGTAGTGGTGCCACGGGTTGCAGTGGGTGACAGTATTTTATTTTAAAAACTATCAGGATTTGGGAAAAACCTAAATTTCATATATGTACGAAATACATAAATTAACAATATATATTTAAATGTATGTACAATTTGTATATGTAAGCACATATGTATTAAAAATATATACATACAAGTCATAAATATGCAAAAGCAGCCAATTTTCAATATTTAAATATATTTTCACAATATATTTGAAATGTATGAAAATATATAATGTAAAAATATATGTGTAATGAATACATAAAAATGTAAGTATGTATATTATGTAGTTGTCATATGTTTCCATACATCATTTTTCTGTATGGGTATGGTTATTTAAAGTTAGCAACCATCCAAATACGTGAATCAACTAACAATTTTGACTACAGCAATTTTTATTTAGGGTGATCGATCAGTTTCATTTATAAAATCGTTTAAATTATATACATTATAAGTAGTCGAAAGCAAGTTTTGTTTTTGTGCCAGATTGATTAAAACCAGTATATTATGGAAGCTTTTCAGGTAGTGGACTACACAGCCAAACCCAGTCAATGGGGCTATACGCTGGGATGACGTCACACACAAGGTGTTTGTGGGCAGGTATACATCAGATATGCACCCCCTAATAAAAATGAAGGCTGTATTAACCTTCAAACTGCTTTTAAAATAGGGACAAGAATTTAAAAATGCCAATTCCCAAAACAACACAGCAGACACTGACAAACCTCACATGGCAAATGGTATGGACGATGTCACACCAAACTAACACAAAAATGCCGAATGGGCAGATAATACACACACCAAAGAAAACGAAGACACATACTGTATATCAGGGATGGCCCACCCAGGTCCTGGAGAGCTGCAGGGTCTGCTGGGTTTGTGTTTTTACTCTGCACTTAATTTATCAATTAAAGCAGGTCAAACTCACCTCACCTGGTTTCTTTGGTCTAAGTGGTTGCTGTATTTAAGATGAAGACAGAAACCAGTAGACCCCAGGACCAGGGTTGGCCATCCCATAGACATATATATACAAATACATATATATATATATACATATACAGTGTGACTCCGGGGTGATTGACAGGATCCTAAACCAATCCACACAGCCATTACCTCTCCGGGGCGGGGGCTACGGGAGCAGGCTCCGGGGAAGCAGCCAGGGCAGCGGGAGGAGACGGTGGCGCCTGATTGGCTAGGGTCTGCGGCTCGGGGGCGTGTTCATTGGGTGAAGCTGCATCAGCATCAGCACCATGAGCACCATCAGCAGCAGCAGCAGCAGCATCGTCAGTGGCATCAGCAGCAACAGCGGCATCAGCAGCAACAGCATCAGCAGCAACAGGCAGAGCAGTGGGGGTGGGGCTTGTGGAGACTGGAGCATGCTCAGTAGGGGTACTAGATAAGAGGGTTAGGTTGCAATGAGAAGAACAGGTCAGAATATATACAGATCCAACAGGCACAGAAATGTGTGTGTGTCTGTACGTACATACATACTGTATATATATATGTGTGTGTGTGTGTATATATATTTACCTATATATGTATATATATACACATACAAACATACATAGTTAAAAGTTCTCTGAGGAGCTAGGGCAAGACATTTCATTCATTTACATGCAAAAAAACAAACAGATAGCAGAGCTTTTGACATCAGGCAACCCAATGCAAGGATATCCATAGAAACACAAAGATCCTAATTCCTCAATGAAGTTCTTTCACAACCACAGGGCAGGTTTTAGAGCGTGGCACATGTGGACGATTAAAAATTCTCGGACAGCATCTATGTCGAGGGGAGGGAGGCGGAAAGGGAAAATCCAGCACATTACTGGCACAGCCTCAGTCTAACAGAAAAGCTCGCAGGCCAATCGATTACACAAGTTTCAGGAGAGTACTGGGAGTCTCTGTCACGTTGGTAATTTCCCGTTACTTGGAAACTGCTGGTCTTTGGCTACCGAGGAATCGATTTCGCACTGAGGGCCTATTTAACTGGTGGTGTCTCGGCAGGAAGAAGCTTTAACCAATCACGTCCTTAGGCTGGAGGATGCAGAGGAACAAGCAGAGGGAGGGGGGAACTCACACAGTGAGGCATTGACTATGAGAAATGTGAAAGATCCCATCTGCTTACGCTTCATCCCCTAGCCCTGCGCACTAACTGATAAAATAGCGGATGTGATAAAGAGAGCAGGTGTGGACAGAGCCTCGGTTGGGTTTTTTTTGTCTGGTTCCTGTCAGAGGAAAGGGTTAAACACAGCATATACCAAGAACCAACAGACCACAACGTCAGGCTCCGCGTGTTCCAAAAAGAGCAGAACAAAACAGTCACGGCGAGCCAGATTAATAAATAAAATATAGCTCTTCGTAGTTCTCCTAGATTGTGGGCGTTTACATCAAGGCTGAGGGTTGAATTGGAGTTCTTGAGTTCTTGGAAAACGGTGGCTTTTCACCAAACTCATCTTTCAGTTTCTTCTTTTGGTATTGGAATGCAGAGGACCGTCGGAGGAGACCAGGTCGAGAGGAAGAGGAGGGAAGGGGCGCAGGCACCTAGCAGCAGCAGGCCTAGTGACTGTCTGTCCCTCCCAAAACACCAGGACCTCCACTCCTGTCTGATCAAACATTTTGGAATAAACCATACTTCCAAAATGTGGGGGGGGGGGGGGGGGGGGGGACTTTTAAGCAGTTCTTAGTTCTTAATTGTTTCAAAACAGCAACAGCTCAAACAGGTGCAGCTGAATTTGGAACCGCCTCCCCCACCACGTGGGGCGAGAGTGGTCAGGGCCTGAAATGCCACTGTAGCAAAAAGGGACAGTAACAGCCAAGGAATGGAGGTCTCTGGTTTCTGTGTCAAACCCATGAAGTTAGCGTGTTTAGGTGGTGGTTTGGGAACGCACACGTGGTGGTTTTGCACGCACACGTGGTGGTTTGGCACACATGGTGGTTTGGAATGCACACATGGTGGTTTGGGCACTCACACGTGGTGATTTGGCAGGGGAGAGGAGGCACCTTGAGTATGACTGACAGTGGACAGGGAGAAGGCCAATTCAGAGACTGGGTACCCAAAAAAACCCCCAAAAAAAAAACAGGACAAAACACAGCCTCCCAAGCACACACAACACCACTTAATCAACCTGTCAGTCAATCTTAGCTTCTGCTGATGTATTCAACAGGAGATGTTTTATGCTCCTTTGTTTATGAGCTACAGGAAAATGGTAACTACATGTAGCTATCACAGGCTCCACCTTGTGGCTTGTGCCTAGCGCGTACTGCTAAACCAGTGGTGAGTAAACCAGTCAAGCAAGTGGGCAGCTCTATTAGTGCCAATATAACTCAATGGGCTACAAGCACTGGAACAGGCAGGTGGAATACACTGGTTTATGTAAAATACCAAATACAATTTCAAAATGCTTTACACTGAGAAATTGTTTTATACTTCTCTTTTATGTTTTGTATTATTCAATTGCATACTAGAACATTGCTACACAGGCTTCTTGATTCACACCACACCATACACTTCAACACACACACACACACACACACATCCACACACACACATTCCACAGAGGCACAGAAGGATTTCTGAGCACAGGTGAGGTTGTCTGACAAAATTCAAAATTCAAAGTATGATTGTAATTTTAACAAAACAGGTCATGTCCTCCAAAGGAACTATGACAATGAGTTACCTTGGTTTGCATCTACATGGCAGTATGTAAGACCGGTGTTTTACCATGCACCACTGCGAGAAGTGCCATTTAGTAGAAAAATGTTTGATCTAATGAGATCATTAAAACGATGTAAAACATGGCAAAATAACCATATACAGAGAAAATAACCATAACCAAAAGTCAATTATCTTTATGATTTGAAAGCCAACCTCTTGTAGCTCAGGTCAAAAACATTCAGAGGAAGAAAGATGGTGAAAGAAAGAAAGAAAGAAAGAAAGAAAGAGGAAGTTGGTTGGTTTTGAGGGACAAGGGAGAGAATGGGAAATTTGAAAAGATATTTTGGAGTGCACCTCGCATCCATGTTTTTATTTGTCTACTTTATTGGTCTATACTTTTCAGGAATTGTAGCTCAGATTTGTTTTTAGGTCAAAAGACGCCATTTCTCTCTTTGTCAGCCACTGCAACAGGGAAGGTTTGTTGAAATATCAGGGTGGTGGGGAAGGGGGTTAGGGTTGGGGGAGGGGGAGGTTCATAAGGGAGGAGGCAAGGAAAGTGAGTGAGAATACTACCGTACATAAGGCCCACGGCATTGGCTTAACTGGGAACTGACACCTACAGCGCCCCCTGCTGGAAACCTCTGCTTGGTATGCTTACAGACATAAAGAAACGGTCCTCTTCCAGTACAGAATACAGGGTTAGTACAGCCACAGTTGAGCTGGAAACTTGGAAAAGGGAGCTCAGAAGCCAGGCTCACAACGACAGAGGAAGTGGAGGGAGCAGGACAGGAAGTGCTGGAGACCACAGCCTGCACACACGATGGAACGACATGGACGCCGCTCAACGACACGCAAGCGAGGAAAGAGAGACAAGAAGCGCTTGTCAGAGACAACGAGGGGCGACAGGCAGCTAAGGCTAAAGCTAACGCTACGCCTTTCTGGTGCCGTTAGAACGTTGCTGAGCGTGAATCGGCATTGGCCGCTCACACCACCGGACTCATGAGTGCACTGCGAGTTCTCAGTGCGGGAGGGAAGTGAGCACTAAACCTGAGACTCTACACCTGAGCTCTACACCTGCGCGTTACACCTGAGACTCTACACCTGAGTGCTACACCTAAGACACCTGAGTGCCCAATGGCAGGTGACTTCTTTAACGCTAATCCACACTAACTCCTGCCACGCCGCATGTGATTCATGTCATTCCTGCTCAATAGTCTTAAAGAAAATGCTCAGCAAAGCTTACTGGCTGTTAGTTGAGCAATAGTGAGGAGGGAGAGGGGAGTGGCTTAAGGGGAGGGGGAGGAGCCAGACAGGCTAATGCAAGCATAGTGAGAGCTGAATGTGAAGGAGAGCAACAAAGAGCATGGATATTAAGAGAAAGAGCATGGTACACACAGAGCGACTGGAGGAACACACACACACACACACAGCGACTGGAGGGACACACACACACACACACACACACACACACACACACACACACACAGCGACTGGAGGGACACACACACAAACACACATACACCAGAACACCAGCCCCAGTAGTACTCAGAAGGCCATTGGCACAGCCCTTCCCCAAAGGGTTCATGACCCTCACAGACTCTAAACAGCACAACTCACTACGGCATCCCAGTAAGTGTGCCATAGACCTTCTCTCGCTATCAAAGAGAAAATACTAATTCCTTTCACGTCTTGTGCAATCTTACTCGCAGCTGTCTTAAACTTTGGGAGTAAACGATGTTCAATAGCCACAAAGCATTTTATACATACTGTATAACGGCCAGTCAGAAAAAGAAAGTAGAAAATATAATCAAGACCCTTATAAGATGGCAAGTGAAATAGGCCACACATTTGCAACAGTGAGCCACACTAACCAAACCAACTGACAAAACAGGAGCGTGATGCGCTAGCCAAAATAAGCAGCTAAGTGGCTAACTTAGACCCTGCTAAGTGTTACAGAGCCCCTTGGGCCACCCTGAAGAGCTAACCAAAGGCCACAAGTCTGCCCAACAACAGATGCAGCCAGGGGCGTAGCTAGGAATTCTGGGCACCCTGAAAGAATATTGCTCTGGGCCCCCCTTTTTTCATAAATCAAATAATTCTTTTAGTTCCAACAGAATTGTCACCACTATTCACTCCACTAGTGACGGCCCTGGCAGCAACCCATCTATAACATCTCCTAAACGTCCACGCAATGTTCCCTAAACGTTCCCACGCAAAATGGAGGCCTGCCAGTACCCCTGCTCTGCTGACTGCTCACTGTCAGATACTGGAGGTCCTGTGCTCAGGGTTTCTTAAGAGAAGGAGGAACCACTTGCAGAGATGTGGTTGTACGTCACGTTTCGTTATCGATTGCTTTTGTCTTATTTTTATTTTTCTTTTATTGTTTTTTTGGGGAGTGTGTCCAACAACAAAAAAAGGTTTTAGAAGCAAAAAAAGCGATGGATCGGAAGGGCGTGGCGCGTGGGGGGAAGTGACGGCTCTCTTTGAAAAGGAGGGATGAAGGAAGAGAGGGGAAAGAGGCGGGGGCGGGGGTTTGCTGCCCTTAGTTACAAGCATATCAGCACACTCACACTCTCTTCCCAGCATGCATTGCATGCAGGCAGTGTGGGGCCGGGGTTGTGAGATGGACGTCATTCCCAGAGTAAGGGAAAGGGGGAAGGGGCGGAGTGGTTGGGTTATGGAAACAAGATACAAGGAAGAGAGCGGTTAGCAGTGGATCCAACGGAAAAAGTAACCAATCCATACAGATCAGCCCACAGCAGGCATAACACAACGATCGCCTATGTCAGAAGCAGACAAGCAGAATTACCTTCTCAGATCTTTTCACTACTTCCAGTTTGAATTCCACTTTTTTTTCTTGTTTCTGCTTGTTATTCTTTCTTTCTTTATTTCTTTCTTTCTTTTTCTTATTTCCCTCCCCTTGTGGAGATAGCGTGATGGCAGTGAGTCTTCTCTGTCCTTTTCTTCAACCTCTCATCCTGTTCTGCCATCACTGATTACATCACTCCGGGCTGACTAACACTTCAAACATCCGTGAGGGGTCTACCCTACCCACCCCACGCATCCTCCGCACAGAGGCACAAAACCTTAGCTTCGTACATAATTTACATTTATTTTACGCAATAAATCTTTTGACCAATTTTTTGTAACCTATTCTGACACATAATCACAATAAATGTACACTATCACAAGATTACGTATGATAATTATTTTAGTTTTTTTTTGTCATATAAAAACATTTTTTCTCATTTAAATGACAAATTTAACAATAAACGAACTGATACTTATCATGGCTAATAGGAAGAACCGTTATTTAATCTAGCTGTTCTATTCTACTGAAGTCAGCTGATGCTTTGGCTTAGCTTAATTGGCTTGTAGAGGAAATGAATGGGTTATGGATGGAAAGCTTTGAAGCGTTAAAAGTAGCACGTGTGTAAGTAGCGTGGCGGTTTGCATTTTAACCGGTGACTGGTGCTGCCTGCCAATCAGAAGTGAACTTTCAGTGCCAGAGCAGACATGCCGTAACCTCCAGTTGCTCTTGTTTTAGAAACGACACACATCACCTCAATCAATCTGCCTGTTTTTAAAAATTTGGAGCATACTTCTTTATCGTGTGGCTTAACGAGCACTTTAAACGCAAGGAAAAAAACTGACTGCACAGGCTCTCTTAAATGGAATGGAGTGGAAAGCCATTCAGCACCTGCGACTAGACCAGCCTCCGCTACAGGGAGCCAGAGAGGCGACTTGACATCACAGACTTGACAAACGCTGCAGCTTACTCCTTTGAATGAAAGGAGACCTCATTCAAGACCCCCTTTTGCTTCAGTAAAGACATTAAATAAAAAGGCATTTGAGGAGGAGATCAAAGCACTGCTCTCAACGGACTGAGCAAACGCCAACCTGTTCCGCATTCCACACGACTTCGTCACCGTACCTGTGCGCGCATAACCGTGCTAACAAAATGGGTGCCCACAAAACGCATGACAAAACGCATGTCATGGCCGCATGGAAGAATAGCTCCTACTGGCAAAACCTGTGTTCGCTGAAAATAACGAGAGGTCTGATTGAACCTGCGGCATTATTATTTAGAGATGTATGTCAAGGCTTTCCTTTCGGCTACCAAACACGTTACAGACAGCGAGGTGCATCTCTGCAACCTGCAAGAACACGACCTACGACCTACAAGACCTACAGGGCTTGGTGACATACCCGCAACAGAGGACTTGTTCTGTTCCTCTAAGTTCGAGCATCCTTTTTAGACTCAGAAGGGCGTCAGGGTGAGGAACGCTTTTGAAATGAGAAGTGCATCAGAAGAGGCATTAACCTTGAAATTCCACATCTGAATGGTGAGTAACCCGGTCCCCCTCTCTCTCTCTCTCTCTGAGAGAGGGGAAAAAAAGGGCATTGTTTGCTAAAAGGCGATGGCTCACTGGCTACAAGAGTTGCGAGTGGGAAATCGCGACTGCGCAATCCCCTCTCCAGGGCAACTGAAGGGAAGAGTGAAAGCCAATAACCTGCTAACGTAAACAAACCGCCACCTTACTCCAAGTAACAAGCCATCTGCTGCAGCCCACGGCTATATCCTTCTATCCTTAAATCTTTTTAAAAGATGAGCGTCTTACAGAGAGGCGATGCTGGCTTGCTAATTAACGTAGGCATAGCACAGTTAATCCACAGCACTTTCCCTTCTCGGGACAAAGGGGTCCTCTTCGATTCTCAGATTCCTCACTCTCTCCGGGCGAGTAAGCTCTGCTCTGTCCACCACAAGATCCTTCCAAAGAATGAAGGGGGCTTACATGCAAAGAGAGTTCTATGCAATTAGCCGATAGCCCACAAAAGAAACTAAGTGTTTTGGAACAACACATTTCTATCATTTCAGTGTTAATCTTTTACAAAATGACAGTTCTGCGATTAAGAGACGACCGGTAATTGGGATTTTTACAGATCCCTAGAGCTGCAGAGTGATCTAAAATCAGCGCTTATTAACTGTACTGGCCCCATACTCTCTGACCCAGTGCCAAGGTTTAGCACCAAGGTATTCCTTTCTTACAGACCCAAGTCATTCACTTCAGGGTATATTCTAACAGCTAATATAGGAAAGGACAAGCTTCTGGTTTGTTTGGTTTAAAGTGGTAAAGCATTTATTCACATTTCTAATAATTATTTTTCCATTACATTTTACAGGGAAATACAACTCTTTTTTTTTTTGTCCAGCAACAATTATTTTTTGATTCAGTTAGTACAGCCAGGAAAAAAGGGAAGAAAAACATAAAACAGAAGAAAAAAAAAAAAAAAAAGAAAAAAAGCCTCTGAGCTACATGACGAAGGCGGAAGGATACGTGTTCGGAAACACAGGGCGCGTAACCGTGAACAACGAGGACCTAAAACAAGGAAGCTTTCCGTGTCAACTCATGAGCTATTCTACCACTATTCTAATCACATTCCAATCGCTAAATACTCTCTCCCTCACACCTCACCTACTCCTGCCCTACCCTCGGCTGACGCCAGTTCATGTGTCTACTGCTCGTGCTCGGCTATGTTAAGGGTCTGAGCCGACAGGCCGTGGTGCCAGTTTCTCAGTTTAGCAAAGCGCGGGCCTTTAGCTTCCGACTCAAACAACTCCCTGCGGCGTGAAGACAGAGGGAAAGGAAAGGAAAGGGGGAGGAAGAAAGAGAGGAAAAACAAGGGGTGGGGGAGAAAGACGGGGTTAGGGACCGCGGCCTCGCCTCCCCTGCCATAGAAATCCGTGGGGTCGGTGAGTGTCGAGGGTGCTTTTTGGTCCCCCCCCCTCAGGAACGACCCCGAACGCCTCAGCGACAGCCGTAAGAAACGCTCGAGCGACGTGTTCGTGCGCTCGGGCTCGGGTCTGAGCGGTCGCCCGGCGGCCATTTTCTCAGATCTCTGTGTGTGTTCGTGTGTCCTCAACATGTCTGGTTCAAACCATTAAAAAAAGCTCTTTAACGAGAATGAGAGTTTCCATTTGGACTGTCAATTAATGTGATGAAAGACTGTCAACGGAACAAGTTCATGTTCACTGTGAGAAAAAAAATGCGCTCATGCAAGCTGATGTTATCATTCTTTGTACGACGCTAGCGGACAGTGTGTGATGTTAGCATCCTGTGTGTGAAGCTAGCGATCGGTGTGTGCGACGTTAGCGTTCCGCGTGTGATATTAACGAACAGCGACGGGCCCAATGGACAGTTCCCAGGCCTCGCCAGGCTTGTTACGGCTGTCGGAGGGGCAGGACAGGCCTGTGTGAGAGGGACCAAAATGCCTTTGATACCCCAATTCACCCCTCACTCCAGTCCTACGCACCAAGAATCACATTCCAACTTTTTTTTTTTTTTTTACGGTGATGACAGAAGTGGGGTCAGCCTGAGGCCTGTAGACAGGGGTCCCCCCCTGAGGCCTCCTCCACCCACAGCTCCATCCCATTTGAAGCCAGTGAAACTCGGCTCTGAGCCTAGTGTGTGTACATATTGTGTGTCCCTATGAGGCCACCGTAGCTGCTGCTAGCTGCCTACCTGGATCTCCTCAGAGCTTCCTCATCTGGGTCTTGCACTGAAAAAGAGAAAAAGATAAAGGGGGAAAAGCCTGTAAGCAGATGACAAAAAAACATTAATTTCATATTTGTTCACGACATTGTTGATTATAAGAACATATTTTAAGCATGATTCAAATTCATTACGATGATCTAATGGTGATATTGGTGATATAACAATGGGAATGAGACATGTTTTCCTTACTACAGTATGCACACTTCATGTATGTATGTTTACATGTAACGTTATTACTTATTAACAGTTCTAAATAGCATATGAAACATATGAAATGTGGTAAATGGTAAATGTGTTTGTGGTCATTATAAAAGTTTTGGTCCTGGATACTGCAGGCCTGAGCTGTATGCAAGGGTGGGACGAGCGGGCAGGGGGAAGGGGGAAAGGCGAAGCGGGGGGGGGGGGGGGGGCGAGGGGGGAGGGGCAGTACTCACTGTACTCAGTGCCTGTCATGTGGGCGAGGAGGCGGAAGGACTTGGACTGCAGGTGGGCGGCGCGGCGGGCGCAGTCCGAGAGCTCGGAGTCCTGGTCCTCGGTCTTGACACGGCCTGATAGACTGGGGAGGCACTGTCTACGAGAGGCTCCTTAACGGGGAGCGTACTGCGAACCACAGAGAGAGCCCCAATGGCGTCAGCAGCCCGCCCCTCGGGTCGCGCTCGCGGGGTGCGGGAGGGGGGAGGGGGTGGGGGGGGGGTTTGTGGGAGGGAGGTCCACAGTAGGGTTGTCACTCCCCATGCCACTGTAGCTCCGCCCCTCACCCACCCCTCTCCCTCCCCTTCACCACTAGGATTCCGGAACCCTCTCCTCCGGAACCTTTCCGTCAGTTCGTGAGGTTCGTCGTCAACCGGTGAGGCTAACGAACGTTTCTCAGCATTGAAAGGAGCTGTAGGTTAGGGGCTGGAGCACTCATTTCTGTCCATGGTCAGTGTAACTGAGGCAGCTTAGTGGAAAACCATACACCCATTAGTCATTGTCCAGACAGTTTAGTTTAAGGTAGGTGAACAGGGGGGGAAAAAAGCTAAATAATTTAAACCCAAAGCTCAGTCAATCAGTTTGTTAATTCTTTTCCTTTTTACAAGGCCTGAAAATACCTACATCCACATATTTAATTCCATAAAGGCTTCAAAAGTAAAGCTGAAATTAAAGGCACTCACACACACACACACACTCGCACGCAAGCAGGCACTCACACACACACGCACACACACACACACACACACACACATATCTTTAACAGGAGGGTGACTCATCTCAGAACATCTACAGGATTTAGTTTTTTTTTTTTTACCCGCATTGGTTCTTGGTATATCGTGCAGAACTGGTCTAGTGAGAAATATGGCTGCTTTAATGAACTCTTAGTACAGTGGATGAATATTTTGATTTTAATGGAGGCAGAAGGTTTTGCAGAATGATACAGCGAACTCTCCCAGTTTTCTCTCCTGATATATTTTTTTTTAGCTCATCTGCCCGGGGATGTTTGGTCAAAGGTTTGCCGCAAAAAGTTTTTTTACTTCAAACGCCCATGAGGTACCACAAACATACAGCACTTATGGTTCTTTGGCAATAAATTAAACACCATCACATACAGTAACAAAATTCCATCGAGAGGAAAACCTTAATACGCCATCCTGCATGAACTACTGGTCAAGCATCAAAACTGATCTTCACAGGAGATCCAGAGAACCTCTGTGAATGATCGTCCAGCTCCAGGGACCAGACCCACTTATTTTTCAGGTTATATTGCACACGGGAAATGCCAACTGGAGTGAGAGCAATTGGATACAAAGCGGGTAGATGCAGAAGCTCTGGAACCTTCTGACTTTAACCCAAAATCTGCTGAGGTGGCTATGAATGAGTCAGCGGCTCCCTTGAAGTTCCCACAGCACAACAGCATTGGGCTATCGGGCCTCATTTCGCAGGTTAGTGAAAAAAATATGCAATGTTTCCAGTCCACAAGTAAAACAAACGGTAACCACAGCAGTCTTCAGCAAAACAGTTTCAGCGTTATTTCTGAACAGCTGTACCAAAGTGGCAAACTTTCCACGGAGTGCAAGCATCTGCCCGGACTTAATGCTTTAACGGACCTGCGCTCCGTACTCTGTGATGTCATCACTGCATTGGGGCACAGGGACGAGGCAAACACCAGTCACCTCAACTCAAATCCAGGCACACTTCTCTACACCAACAATGAATCTCATGACAGACAGGCCCATTTCCACAAACGGCCACCGGGTGGCGATGTTAGCAGAGGACTATGTTTTGGTGGGATGGGAGAGGGGGGGTGGGGGCTGGGGGGGGGGGGGGGTGCGTGTGTAAACAAGCAGGGCTGTAGGGGAGACCGACGGAGACGCAGGCTAGGGGTGGGCCCCGCACGTCCAGGAAAACAGTCACGTCTACTTACGCCAAGGGAGAGCCAGTGGGAGGAGCTTCACCGCTGAGGAAGTCACATGATCAGCAGGGGGGGTGGGGCCACGGAGAAGGGGGAGGGGACAAGCAGCAGGGCAGGGGATGGGATGGCACGGTGTGGATTGGCGGTTGGTTGTGGAAGAGGTGAGAGAAGCAAAAGTAAGCACATAACCCTACACGCACGGCAGCGTTGGAAGCTCTTGGTCCATAGCCAGATCTCCCTCCATCTGACTGAGACAATCTCTTTAACACACACACGCCCCCCCCCCCCAAAAAAAAAAAAACGGTCTGTAACCGCTTATGCCTTGTCAGTATTCTCAGACATTCCATATCTTCAAACGTACATACCTAGACATGTTGGTGACATTACTGCACATGCATTTCCATGTTTCCTTAAGGCACTACATCTTCTCATTGCGCTGAACCTTTATATATACACTTATGTTGATCGCTTTGGACGAGCACATCTGCTAAATACCAAAATGTAATGCAATACAATTGGAAAAGTGTAAAAATGTGCATTGACCATTCAGAATATGGACTTCATCTGAAGATGGCATAAAGCCAGAAGTCATGACTGTAATTGTCAAATCGCTGGCGTACAGATGTGTACAGATGTGTAAGTGTTAGACACCTATGAGTGATGTGTTCACGTTTGTACATTCCTGTTTAATCCCAATGATGGATGGATGAATGAGCAGAATAAATGAACGAAAGAGTGGTTTGGACATCAGTGGGATTCTGCGGTGGGTTCCCGCACTCTTTAGAGAACTGGCGTGTGGCCACGCCCACTACGCCACCACCCCCCCCCACGCGCCACTCTGCTTCGACCTTCGTTCACCAATGCCAAAGGAGAACCTTCCTCCTCCTCCCCTCCACCGTACAGCCACCTACAGCTCGGCTCGGTTCGGCTCGGCTTGGCTCAGCTCGGCTCAGCCGACACGGCGGAGCAGACAGACACCCAGGCGGCTCCCACTCTCCCTCAAACCACGACGCACGACAGACAAAAACCAACTCATTAAACAAAACAGCCCATCCTGATGAACACTGCGGGTGTCTGTGACACATATTTGGAATAAGAAAAAAAACAACAAAAAAAAAAACAAAAGTAATTTTGGCAGTTATAAGGACGCCCCTGTGAGTCTTTCGGCTTTCCCCAGCGAGGAGCGGCCTTGCTCGTGTCCAGCTTAGCGTGGCCAGCGGCGAGGGGTGCGGCGAGGTCATGCAGCTTTAGGAGGGGGGCGGGCGGTGGGGGGTGTGGGCGGGGCTGTCTTACCTGGACATCTCATTGCCCCTGGCCTGGGTCTGGCCAGCAATGGCGTCCATGATGGCGTCCTGGGAGTACATGCTAATGGGCGTGTTGTACTGGGCGTGGATTATGGTGGCCTTGCCGCCGGGTCCCTTGACCTCGATTGGCTTGTGAGTGGAGAGGGCGGAGTCCTTCAGCACATTGGGGTTGAAGCTGGGGACGTACTCAGTGCTGTCGGTGGCGTGGGAGGACGGGGGGTGGGGGGTAGGGTGGGGGGGAGGTATTGTCCGTGAGGGGCCGAGAAAAGAGAGAGAGAGAGAAAGGGAGAGAAAGGGAGGGGGAGAAAGAGCAAGACAGAAAAAGAGAGAGCGAGAGAAAGAGAATGAGACAGAGAGCGAGAGAGAGACAGAGGGAAAGAGAGGGAGAGACAGCAAGACAGAGAGAGAGCAAGAGAAACAGAAAGAGACAGAGAGAGTGAGAGACAGACAGACAGACAGACAGATAGAGAATGAGAGAGAAAGGGAAATAAGAGAAAATGAAGACATTTTGAGGGCCAGGGTTTAGAGGTTTGGCAGTGAGGGGGAGATAGGGATGAGTGATGTGTGGTTTTGGCCAGTAAACCTGTACTCGATTTCTACTTACAGCTTGAGCCAGGCTAAGACATCTTCCCTATAGGATTACCAGGCATTCATAATGCTCAGGTTTCCTTACAAAATACTGCTAACCTTCTATAGCCATCTGGGAGGTTTACAAGTTACCCCAAAATAAAACGGTCAATCAGGGGAAACACACAGGGAACTTTTCATAATCCCGTTCACCTGCTGATCGCCTGTTTTAATCAATGATAGAAAAAACGTATTGATTTGCATTTTTAGGGCGATCATTTCAGAGTGACCAAAACAAAACATTACACGTTTGTCTCATTTTTAAACATAAAATAAGAGGGGGGGGTAAAAATAAAGTGATCACAAGGAAACATAGCTGGCAAACTCCCGGGACTGTTTTTGCGTCAATGCATACAAAAGCTTACATATTTTATTACACACACACGATCACCAAATGCCCCAAACGGCCACATCAGTCAGGGAAAACGGAGAAGAAAAAAAAACGGCTGCACAAATCTGCACAACACTCCAGCAGTTCCCAACACCGCGCTGCCATCGCTCCTCACAGCGCAAGCAAACACTCCGCATGCACTTCCATTGTTCGGACGTTCAAAACGCCGGAAACCACGGCAACCGCATTCTCTGTCCACAAAGGGGGGAGCGGTTTAACAAGCGGCAGTTAAAAAGGGAGACCTTTCCCGGAGGAGCACAACGCGCTGCTTGATCTACGGCGACTGAAAGGTGAGGCTTTGTCAGCGCGCTTTTTTTTTACGGGGGAGAACGGGGCTGACGCCGACGATACGGCAAAAAACTGTGGCAAAAAACCGCGGACTAAACTTCTGAACATCGCAGCAGCGGTGGATGTGTGAGAACGGCGTTCGCTTACGGGGCAGCTACCAAATAAAAGAACACAACGGAGCTTTACTTTAAATGCCCCACTTCCCGTGTAATAAAATAGAAAATTAATGACATGTAGATCATTAATTTTATTTATTCATTTAACTATACTATTCCTAGATGCACAGACATAGATGCAGGTATGGATTAATCAGTTTATATGCACACACATTCAATATGATTTTGATTTGTAACCAATGCATATGAAGCTTTATCAATCATTCTAGAAAGAAAAAGAAGTGCATAAATCTGTTTGACACAGATACTGACACAGAGATTGTGGGCATTTAACTGTAAAGCTTGACTAACGAGAATGGACACGAAGCATGACCACAAAACTACTTCAAGACACCATGCGTCACCACGCTCAGGAGCGACACACACCACACTCAGGAGCGACACACACACCACGCTCAGGAGCGACACACACCACACTCAGGAGCGACACACACACCACACTCAGGAGCGACACACACACCACGCTCAGGAGCGACACACACCACACTCAGGAGCGACACACACCACACTCAGGAGCCGGTACTAACTTGGTGGTCGAGCTGGTAATGACCTGCGTCAGCCGGAAAAGAAATAGAGAGCGAAACAGAGAGAGAATGAAGGTGTGAAAGAAAGAGAAAGGTATAGAGAGAGAGAGAGAGAGAGAGAGAGAAAGAATGGTTAACAAGGTAAAGGCACGTAGGACGGCCCAGAGCCCCTTCCTCTTCCTCTGAAGTTTGTCATCTGGACACAAGCTGCACTGCATGAAAGAAAACCGTTAAGAAGATCTCAGGTTTGAAATTGAACTAAAACTGAAGCTGGTTAGCCAGGGGCTTTCACTCATATCCATAGAGTTAAATGCACATCTTCAAAGACTGGCTCTCACGATTATTCCATAGCTCATGAATGGGTAAATTTCTTTATTTTAAATATCACAAACAGACACCTCTTCAAGCTTATATGACAATACAAAACCATTAGGGACAATATGAATATGCCTGTTTTAAAGCAGAATACACAAGAAGTGATTATAAACATAAATATTGAGGTTTATTATATTGTGATGGTACTTTTTTCCTTGAACACAGTGGTCTCAGGTTGCAACTGGAAATAATAGCAATAATATGAAATTTGTTTGAAGAACAATGAGGAAATATATAAACATATACTCTCTTCTGTGGCATAAGCAGCTTTGCCTGGCATAAGCAGCTTTGGAGTTAATTGAAGTGTATTTTCATACTTTACACGAACCAAATACCCTATCCCTGTTAGAAACTTCTGTAAATATGTAGAATATCCTGCACACCAAAAATGGGCCAATGGAAAAACTTAAAGCAAAACTAAAATAAATTTAAAAAACTAAGGGAAGAGAACTACCCTTTGAAAATCAATTCCACTAATCCTATTCCACATCTAAATACCAAAACTGTGAGTTACAGCTGTATTTCAAAATTCAATGCCAGTTCAGTTGAAATTACACTGCCTCCAATTCCATTCCTGTAATTCCAGTTCTGTAACTGATTCCGCACTTCATGAGATTTGAGTTGACAGTTGGAGTAGGTCGGTTTAAAAGTGCTTCGTCATCTTTGACCTGCTGAACATATTGATGTCCTTAGCTCACTTTCTCAGTTAGAAAACAGGCGATATGATTGGGACCTGTGCCTGATCTAAAAAGCATGAAGGCCTGTGGGGGGCGTGGTGGATGGGGGGGGATGATGGACAACACCAGCAGTGTGGTTCCCCCCCCCCCACCCCGAAGCCACGATAAATCACCCCCACCCACACTTCCACCCCCCCCCAACCAACACAGTAATTCTGCCAACGCAAACCCACACACGCATTCTGTGACTCCCAACTTCAAATTCAATGTGCGTTTTCGCTTTCTGAAGGATCTCGGTTTCCCCAGGTGGACTGGGGGGGGGGGGGGGGGGGGTGCGTCTATGTGTGGGCGGGGGGACACTGGGGGCCGTGAGACAGATATTTGGGGGCACTCAGGTATGCACTGAGCAGGGCTGGATGGGGATGCACAGGAACCTGAGACTGGGCATTCCATATCCTTTTAAACTCAAAGCAGAGACAGGTGGCTGCCTTTCACTGCCACAACGAGGGGGGGTAGTGCTAACCGCCACCCCCCCCCCCCCCCCCCCATGAGGGAACACCCCAGGGCCCCGTCCCACTCCGAAACCACCATGAAGTCACTGCCCTCGTTTTGCTCGTTCCACTTTCTTCTATTCTTTTCTTCCTTGCTTCTTTCTTTCTTTCTCCCGTTCTTCGGAAAAATTCTCGAAGCAAACGCTCGAACAAAACAACAGAAATGGAAGGATCCATTAGAAATAAGTACAAAAAAACACAGATATTTTTCCTTTTTCCGGCTGAATTTCACGGCCTTGAGGCCCGGCTGCAGGCTTTCAAAGCGCTCTCTGCTCTCAGTGCGCCTCAGTGGGAACGCAGAGCAGCGCTCTTCCATTCTCCAATAAAACGATCCGTCAGAAAGCAGCACCGCCGTTTCGCCTGGTCTGAAACATCGCTATTTAGGCCCGCTAATGTTTACCGGGACGGTCGCCCGCAGCCACAGGCCTTCGGAATGCTTTGCTGTCTTGCACATTCCCCCCCGGCCCCCCCCCCCGCCCTTTAAGGGTCTGAATCACCCCTCTCGAAATCGCCCGGCAACACATGGACATCCGTGCTAAGAATACAGATCAGCGGACCAATAACTGCAGGTTCTGGGTCTCTTGTCACCTTCCTGTAAAAGAGTGGTGGGGAGGAGGGGGGGGGGGTTGAGTGGGGGTGAAGAAGGAGGGGGAGGGGGCAGCAGTGTAGAAGGTGACTCATGCCCACGCGATTGGTGCCAGTGGGGGGGTGGGGGGGGGGCTGCCAAGGGCCCCAGTGGTGCCCGTAAGGTCAGTGCCTATTAGAAGCTGGAGTGCCCATTACATACCCTGTACTGGCACCTCTGCCCCATGTGGCCATCTCCCTGAGCGTTGCTTCGGAGTAAAGGCCAATGGGGCTGTTATACTGTTTCTTTTGGCCGGGGGCCATCTTGCCCGCGGCGTCCTCTGCCTCGCCAGCGCCGGACAGCCTCTTTGCAGGGGAGGCGGGGCCAGCGCCGCTGCTGACTGACAGCTTACAGGACTGGTTGATCTCTTGCTTACTGTAGAAGTAGGAGGAGTTTGATTCGCCGGGGGCCCTACTGCCCCGGAGGAGGTACTGCAGGCCGAGAGGCTGCCATTGATTTTGAACGACTGGTCCTTCGGAAAGGAAAAAACAAAATGACATATGAAAACTGGGTTGGGGGGGTGGGGGGGAGTGGGTAATTAGATAGAACAGATCATATGAAAGCACATCTGGCAAAGATCCACGGGGATGTCTAATCGTAGAAGACTATTAACTGAGTTTAATGACATATTGCTGAGCGCAAATTTCAGTTTACAGCAGTTGATAATGCCCTTGCTGAGACGGAGCGTGACGTCTCACTCTGCTTCCGCACCACCAGGGGGCGCTAAGAGCTCACAAACTCCAATAAGGCCACTGGGAAGGCAAAAGGAAGGCTCAATGAGAGCCAAAGCATTCATCAATGAGCGTGTGTGACTCTCAGAGGTTCTGCGGGCATCAGCTGTTCTCAAATTCCTGGAAGCGAACGCTGACCTCCGTCCTATCGAAAAGAGGCCCGTAGCAGGATGCCTTTAGAGGACCCCCTCCGAGGTCCTCCTGGTTTGCGTTGCGGGCTTTTGCCCTGGGCTCTGTAGACCTATCGTTTTCGTACCAAACTGTCGTTTGCCGTTGAGCCAAAATCCCAATGGATTACCTGGAACCCACCGCTCCATCTGCACCACGAGCTCAACTGAGCCCCTTTCCACGCAATCTCACAGGCTGCAGAAGCAGGTCGGTCTTACTTATGCGCCCTGATGCTGTGCTAAAGAAGACTGTTAAACTGTTAAACCAGGATACGGAACAATGGAACATCGCCATGGAAGCCCTCGCATTCCAAAGTCTTTGTAACTGTTGTCGAGAGAGCGCCCGGTTAATTGCTGTCTGTGTTCCATCAACATAACCGCTCCTGATTGGAGCCCCCTACAGTGGAGCTGTGTGGCCCTGGGCCACCAATCACACGGCGGCCTGCCAGCAGGCAGCCGAGGTTAGACGGTTGAGACGAGGTGACGCTCCTGTCGGCGTTGACCGATTTTCAAAATGGCGGCACGCGCCGACAACGGTTTCCCACGGCAGTCCGACAGGTGCCTCGCTTGCTGGGGGCACAGGGCACGTTATTTGGGACTGCGGCAAAGGGGCACCTACCATCTGGTGTGGGATGATAGGCATGGAGGTGTCGATTCTTGGCATAGCTGTGGGCATCGGGACTGGGCGCTTCGACCTGCAGGGGAAAAACAGGGCAGCTCATGAACACCAATAACCAACCCAGAGGTGCTTTAATACAATTGTATGTTTTGGTTTAAACATGCTTTGTTGTTCAGCGTTTTGTGGTCTGCAGGAGTTTTTTTTTCTCTCAAAATTTTACCAGCATATAAAGAGTTAGTGATGTAATTCCAATATGCATTTGATTCAGTACCGCTGTATGCAGATCTCACTGTCGGTTCTGTACGTATAACTGTTAGTAAGCTCCTTAACTCTGATGGATTGAGTCCAATCACCAGCCACACTGTATAAACAGGTGAGGCATAAAAAGTAATCAGTGTAAGTTACTCAGGATGGCCGTTCGTAATCTGTCGGCTCCACTTGCTCGTATTGTTGGCCCATTTCCCCACAGCTAAAAAAAAGTCAACCCAGATACAGGCTGGGATCTGGTGGGTCAATTTTTAAAAAAAAATTTATTTCTAAATTTAGCATCTCCAATCCCACCTGAATCTGGAACGTCCATTTCACTAACTACGTACAACGCGTGCTCGTATATGGCCCCTGCTGCCGGCACGGGAGAGTGAAGGCAGTCTGCTGCTCTCCTCCAAAACACGCGTCTGCCAGCCCCAGCTGCTTCTTTTCACACCGCAGCTGCAAGCCGCGCATGCGCAGACCAGGGGCGGAGGAGACCCAATCATACGCGTGCGCAGAGAGAGCTAGCCGCGGACACCCGGACAGCTAGCAGGAGTCACTCGAGCAGTGAACACCGGTATATAACCCTACTGACTGTATCCCTCCCGTATCCCTGAGCAACGAGAAGCCAATTATGTGCCGCCCCTGTGGTGCTGCCGGCCACGGTCACCACGGGCACAGGCCGAATTCGATCAGAGACTGCGGTGCTCACAGAGTGAGCTATGCAGCAGCCCTGGGGGTCACCGTTTGATGCAGAAGGTAACAGGGGTGCTTTGGCACATCCTGAGGCTCTCTGTGTCTGGCAGACATGTTAAATGTTCTTTTCAGGCCAGCCAAAGGCAGAAAACACAGACGTCATGTGATTCTTCTTTCCAACCAATCATCATCAATTCAACAAACCGTTCAAAATTAATAGAAAATTTTTTTTTTTTTTAAAGAAGCAACAGCAGATGTTTTTTGACAGGAAAAAGAAAGTGAAGATTGTTCAGTTTATTTCACAAATCTGTTAAGAAGAATTTGTCACAGATAATCAGTTTTTAAAAAAAATCTTATTATGGGAGTGATGTGCTAGGGAAGTAATCATAAAAAAGCAATATCCATATAAACAGATCTGACACTGGACAACAATCAGGAATAAATGCGATGAAAGCCATTTTCCAAGTGAGGAAAACACATCTCTAAAACACAGTAGGAACATTTAAATGTGGCATTTTCATTCAATGCAGAAGTTATACATCCTTTGTAATTCATTTTACAAACTGAAGGAAAGCAATGCATGCAGAAAATCATTCTGGATAGTTACATGAAAAAATTATAGGTTTTTGAAGCTTTGATTGTATGACAATCCAAGCCTTAATGCCTTCCTTTCGAATGTAAAAATACCCATTTAATCTACGGGATTAGGAACCAGTCAGAGGCAGATCTGACAGAGATGATGGTCTGGTTGTCTAAACACAATGTTCAGACCTCTTCTGAGGTCACTGCAATTTACCAAAGAAACAAAAGAAACAACAAAGAATGTTGTCAGCAGCACACGCAGCTGTAGTTCTATGGTGTTCAACTCAGAGCAGTTTTTATAAAGGAGAAAACCAGCCTTGAACCTACAAATTGTCACATAAAACCAAAGGACAAGGCATTAAATGCAAAGACATGTTTTTGCAGTTATAATCCAGGTGGAAAGAGTTCAATGATTTATGCCCTGAGCACATCCATTGTGACACACAAAAGGCTTCGAGGAGACCGAACACAGGACTGTCACAGATTAAAAACAAGAGTTTTTCTTGAATTCAATGACAGCAAGAGTGTTACATTTAAAGGAAAAAAATAAATAGTTTTTTTTTTTTCATATCAAAGCTACCGCAGCTAGACCAGAGTACAGCTGCCATACCAAAGATGTTTCTCTGTTTCACAGCAAAAAAATGTGAAAATCAGCAACACACAGGCATGAGCAGATGTCACTTAGGGAAACAGTGTCCAACACTGAACACTTTGCTTTCAATACTGTTTTCTTGCATTCAGTAATATGGGTGAACAGTTGGATGCACAAGGTGAGACTGAATGCGGTGTCCAAAACTCACTAGTTTTGATAATACTGGAATTTTTTGGCTATAAGTGTGTTCACAAGCAATAGTCCAAAACACACACACACACACACACACACACACACACAGATTTTGGCTCTCAGCTTCTTCACTGTGTAATGCATCACATGTTTGTGAGTCAGACTGTTATTTTAAACAAAACTTTGAAAAGTATTTTTCAGCATTATATAAACCAGTGCCGGCTTGTCTTTGCATTCGCATTACTGGACGCCCTATTTTTCGTATATACATTCTTGTTTTGATGCTTAATGAAATAATCTTCTGAGTCGAGCAGCTGAGCGGAAAGGTTCCTCCTAGAAAAACCTCGCACTTGCACAAAGTTGCTGCTTTGACACGCAATGAATTGTGGGAGGATGACCCCTTTAATCCATCAAGGTACGCACAAGCCCTTGCGGTGTGTGGGGTGCGGGGTGGGGGGGGGGGGTTAGGGAGGTTGGAGGGGGGATACTCCATTTTTTGGCTTCTTCACCTCCCATTAGCTGAGTGAACTCCAGTCACAAGCCTCCCTTGATCTCTGGCAAGCCTCAGAGGAACTGCGCTCACGGCCGGGGGATTAGGGGAATGTTTTAAGAGGCGCACCGCTCTGGGACTCTGGGACCCAGGGGAAGCTGGTTGGGCCCTCCGGTCATTTTACTTTATTTTATTTGGCCCAGCTGTTTCCAAGGGACACAGCCGGCAAAGGCCGAGCGAAGACACAGGTCAGCCCAATGTCTACATAAGCAGTTATGGCCTTTCTTAAGGCTTCGGTCTGTTTCAAATGGGTCAGACGAAAACAAATTAATTCATTATTCTCTTTATTTCATATATCTTACTGAAAAATTGAGAAAAAAAGGTAGTCTGACACCTTTGTTGATATGTGTGGGAGAATGTAACATGTAACCAGGCAATTTTGGGAATTAAAGGGCTACTTTTCAGTATTTTCCCTTCACAAGCAGTGACAACAGTGGTGAAAATGTCATTCTCACCCTCTGACGGTCAAATATTTGATCTGTGGGACGCAAGCGCCCAAGTATCAGGCAACAGGGCCCTGCTTAATTTTCCTTTAAATTGTAACTGTGTCAGTGTCCATGTGCCCGTGCCATTACAATGACAGGTGAACACAGACTGTGGCCAAGGCCTGCCTGGAATCTTTAATAGAGAGGCTTCGCTCAGGACGGAATAAAAATACACCGCGGAACTTCACACCCAGAACATGACACTCGCTGGCGCTCGCGGTCGAGTCACGTGACCGAAGCAAAGCAGGATGGGAATTAAAGGTGATATTTCCCACTGGATGCTACATTAACATTACAGGCATTTAGCAGACACTCTTATCCAGAGCTACTTACACAACTTTTTTTTTACACAGCATTTACATTGCATCCATTCATACAGCTGGATATATAGTGAAGCAATGAAGGTGGTTAAGTACCTTGCTCAAGGGTACAACGGCAGGGTCCTACCTACCCGGGAATCGAACCTGTGACCTTTAGGTTTTAAGGCCAGCACCTTACTGCCCGGCTCTGATTAACTACGCGTCTGAGGAACTAATTGATTCAGACATTCATCCCATCTTTAGATCATCAATAAAGAACAAGAAAAATTCTATAAAATGCCTTTGAGAGAAATGACACAAGCTGCCTGCCTGCTTGCCATCTGCTTCCCTGGTTTCCTGTTGCAGGACATGGCCTGGGTGTTGTCATTCACATCCCAGTTAGGGGAGATGTAAAGCGTTTTAGACTCATAACCAGGGGAAACCCTATTCCACTTGCTCACATAATTAATTCTCATTTGGCTCAACAGGTAAAATGTTATTATAAAAAAACAGCCAGAGCCTGTAACATTTAACCTGGTCCCCATTGGAAAGACAGAAATCGTGGGAATGCAACCCTCCTCTTGGAATGGCAGAGATTTTCCTGGTTTTTGTGGTTCCATCTGGACTCGATTGCACAATCTGAGCTATTAACAGGAATCTGATCCCGGGAGTCTGAATGGTGAAGTGTTGAGAAACCTCCAGCACATACAGGACACACCTCAGTTTATTCGCTCTAATAATGATCTTAACTATGCAGCCAGATGATCTGACGGAGCCAAGCAACAGAAACACTTCCGGCAGCAGGGCCACATCGCCCACCATCGCCCTGGGTAACACATCAATCACCTCACCCTCGCTGTGGACAGTGGGCGTGGTCTCTACTAGCTCATCCTACCCTGAATGGCACCCCCGCCCCCCCCCCCCCTCAGTGATATGACTGGTAGAATGGCCCATGCTCAGTGTCTGAGTGGGGAGGTCGCTGGGGCGTGTTCAGCGCAGCCTGCTTTCCGTCGCCCCTATCAGTTTAACACCGTTCCCCTGTCACCCGGCTAATTGCCTAAGGATAAGAACGATGGGCGAAATAAATCCCGTGACCTTTTCCGAGCGAAATGCCACCGCCTCTCCCCCGACGGGGACTGGGGGGGGGGGGGGGACGGGGGGGGGGGGGGGACGGGGGCAGGGCTGAATCCGATGGCGGTTTTACTCAGGAAATGGCGGGAGGAAGATTTAGCGTTTTAATTGCGTCCGGAGTCCGATGAGCCTGGCGGCACGCGGCATGCGGCACGGATCGACTCTGACCCCGGGAACGAGCGAGCGAGCGAGCGGGCGGGCGGACGTCCGTCTGAGGGAAATGTCACACGCGCACCTCTGTCACACGTGAACCTTCGTCACACGTGTGCGCAGAAACGGCTTCCTTCCCTGTCCCTCTCCGAGCCGACGTCCGTGCCTCGGACCCTGGTTAATTCAGCTTCAGAGGCCATTCATATTTTTTTCCTGTCCTTCTGGACTCCTTTGTTAACGAGTTCAAACGGCAGAAAGCCAAGAGGAGCGGTTTTCAAATTTGTGGAACAACTTGCATGTTTGTTTTTCAATGTTTCAATGCCAGCTTCACTGATACAATGTTCACCATCTGTTCAGCAAATATCTATACAAATAATATAAATGATCTAAAAGGGTGTTTTTTTCCCCTCATTGAATAATTTATTTGCTCAACAGATGCCCCAGTCCAGAGTGAGTTTGTTAGCTCTAATCCTATATATTTACAGGGCTGGATATTTAAGCTAATGAAGCCTAAGGCCACTACTGAAGGCCATTATTCACTACAGTAGGAGCTGAAGGAGGGCAAAGATCATATCATCTGGAGTAGCTAATGTATCCATGATTGATTAATGTGGCCTACGGTATCCACTATATGAAATAGTAATAACTTGCTGTAATGGATTTTAATGCCTCTCTGCATGCACGCCTGTACTAGTATACAGTGTGTGATGTGAATGCTTTCTGCTTTCTGCTTTCTCAGTTCTGTGTCTCAGCGGTTATACATGCGATTTCCCTTGAAAGTTGAGCTTCATTTAGTCAGTTGTGGCTTAATCTTGAAGACCCCATACAATGGCGTGTGTAATAAGGACCACTGCACCATCTTTAATACTCATAATTGAGAAGATAAAATTCACCAGTGACGGTTGCCCTCCAGTACAACAGGGGGCAGCGCAGCAGTATTTCCCTATTTCAACTATCAATGTTCAACCTGACTCTCAGTTAGTATGCTGAAAACGTAATCCACTCCCATCAGACAAGAAAATTCTACCATTATACAGCTACATCCAGGCCTCTGTGAAAAGAGGCTTCATTTTCTGGCGCTGATAGCCACGGGAACATCAGATAACTGACGCCGTATTTGACGATCTCGGTTTAACATTCACGCGAGGGACTTGGCGTGGTTTCCCCAGACTGAAGCTTTTTATTTGCTTTGTAAACACGCTTATACGGAGCAGATTACATACACGGGTTTTACATATTATTTGCATATTATCCATTTCTCCAGCCACTGTTTTACTTAATTCAGGCAACACGCCTGGAAACGTTTGGTAACAGATCCAGAGACTATGCCGTTAACCACACTGGCACACAGATGCGATACGGATCTAATCCACAGGACCCCGAGTCGTCTTTACTTCCTGTTTCTCTCGTGTGGATTTGGCATTTCACAGCAGAGCGGCAGCGCAAGATGGCGGCGATAAAAGTGACTGTCGACCTTCTCACCGGTCCTTCAGACCTCCTTCAGAAGTGACCCGATTGATGTGTCTTAACGCTGGGCCAGTGTGCTTTCACACCTAAAAGTTTAAACCAGGCTGAGGTGGATTAGACTTGGGGGGGGCGCAGTTCACATGTGGCAGGGGCCAGTAGACAAGGGGGTGTCTCTGTACGGATGCTGCTGATGGGACTCCTGAACCATTCTACCTAAAGGGCAACCGAAATTATTCTGCTACGCCAGGATATGAAGTCCCAGGCCAGAGAATGCACTTGACCCAAGTGATACAACAGGGTTAATAGTGTGGAACAGGGAGACCAAAAAGTGAAAAAAAAAAATCCCTACAATGTCTAAGTTCTAAGCTCACGAAGAGGGTGCTAATGGCTTTGCAGGAGAAAGAGAACAAAGGTTACTGCGGCTGATATCAAGGCTCTGCCAGTATTATTTTTATATTCAGAAGAGACCTTGTGATGAAGACACGTTTCACGCCAAACCCATTCCCCAGATAAGGGCCAAAGCTATATTGAGGTGTTTTCCCATTAGTGGTAGATCTTGTCTGCACCCTTGCAGTTCAGACTGCTGCAGCGTTACTGAAGATATCAGCGCTGCTGCGTAACTTTAAATTGCTCCAGATCCAGGGGTTGGGGAGCGGGACGGGGGTTGGCAGTGGTCACACACGCCACATAAGGTCACGGGAGATTAAATGTCATTTAAAAATGGGAAAAAAGGACACGGTGAAGGACAGAAGCTTTTGGGGTCCAGACTGGAAGCTGTCAGGTTCCAGGTTATGATGATTTCCCTTATCTGTCCACATGCACACACACACACACAACCACTCTTGCTCCTTTACACACACACACGTACTGTCTGCCCCCCCCCCCCCCCCACGCACACACACACACACACACACAAGACACACGCATTGTGGAAATAGCATGTTGCGCATTGAGGCAAGGGTTGGCATGGCAATGGAATATTTGACAACTTGTGTCCTTTTGCAAAATGCTGATGGGGTATGAATACCCTGCAGGGAGAGGGACTGTCACTCAGCAAGCCAAAGCTGTCACCCGCAGGCAACATGAACATAGCTGTATACATGCGGTGTCTGTGTGTGTGTGTGTGTGTGTGTGTGTGTGTGCGTGTGCACACCTGTGAGTTTGTGTGTGTCCACAGCTCTGAAACGTGATTTATTCTTTTTAAAAATACAATTAAAACAACCCATTCACAAGACTCACGGTGTCCACCAGCCATTGGTCACGTGACACCTAGCAGTTGACCTCATATCATGAAATTAAATAAACCAAACCGGGCCTTCACCCATTTCAGTATTTATTTCTCATACGAATAAAAGATGGCTTCTGCGCACATTAAACTGAATGCGGGTTGTAGCTCCGGGCCCTCGGACATGCTCGTGTGCGATACACGGGAAAGCGTGTCCGCGGCGACGACGCAACGGCGACACGCGGTCCTGAACAAGAGCATGAAGGCTCCTGACACACGGGGGTGGGGGGGGGGGGTCAGCGAGCGCTTTGGCATGCACGGTGAAGGCCGTCAACAGCCCTCTCTCTCTCTCTCCTCCCCCCCCCCTCCCTCCCTCTCTCTCTGTCTCTCTTTCTCTCTCTCTCTCTCTCTCTCTGCCCTTTCCCTCCCTCCCCCCTCCCCCCCCCCACCCCCCTCGCCTGTCTGATTGGATCAGTTTCCTTCAGCGGAGAAGAACACATTTCACACCCTTCAAATTAGCTTGTGGAGCTCTGCTGCGCGCGAGTGCCGTGTGTCAGGCCGTGGATCCGTGGCCCTGTGAGCGGAGAGGCGCTTCTGTCCCAGAGAAATGGCACCTAATCTCTCAGTCTAATCTTCAATTACCGGCCTGTCCGTCAAAGCCAGGGGCGCGAGGCTCTGCGCTGCGGCCTCCTGGGATAAAAGAGAAGCGCTTACCCACACTGTAAAACACACACACACACACACGCATGACGCACAGGTACACACGCACTTACCCACACTGTAAAACACACACACACACACACACGCACATACACACACACACGACGCACAGGTATACATGCACTTACCCACACTGTAAAACACACACACACACGACGCACAGGTACACACACACTTACCCACACTGTAAAACACACACACACACACACGACGCACGGGTATACACGCACTTACCCACACTGTAAAACACACACACACACACACGACACACAGGTATACACGCACTTACCCACACTGTAAAACACACACACACACACACACACACACGCATGACGCACAGGTATACACGCACTTACCCACACTGTAAAACACACACACACACACACGACGCACAGGTATACACACACTTACCCACACTGTAAAACACACACACACACACACGACGCACGGGTATACACGCACTTACCCACACTGTAAAACACACACACACACACACGACGCACGGGTATACATGCACTTACCCACACTGTAAAACACACATACACACACACACGACGCACATACACACACACACACACACACACACACACACACACACACACACATCAGACTCATGCACACTGCCTTGAAACACACACACACACACACACACACACACGCACTCACAGATGCACTTACAGGTATACATGCACTGACACACACACACACACACACACACACGCACATACATGTACACACATACACCACCTATAGACACGTTTCCCAACTGTATATATTTCTAGTATAACAACTGCTTGATATAAAAACTGCACACTGAATTTAAACTGAATTTAATGTATTATTTTTAGCTCTGAGGCCAAAAGGACATTAGCCCCAGGCAAATATAACACGCAATGGCCATGAACTGCGAAACCCTTGATACTCACGGCAATGAATTTCTGAGCATACGTAGTGACGTGGCGCAATAACATATGAAAGCAGGCCTACCTTTCAGCCTTTCATCTAGACTTTCTACCTGCAGTACAGGGAGCATCCGTCACTGCATCGATCTGGCCAATGAACAGCCCAATGGGGGCCTCTGCCTCGCCATGACCCGGCGTGCTGGTCCAGCACCATCACAGAAACACATACCAATGAAACAGACGTTGCCCCGCGTGCCACGTGGCAGTATAGTATAATGGGTAAGGAGTTGGTCTTGTAACCTAAAGGTCGCAGGTTCGATTCCCCATTAGGACACTGCCGTTGTACCCTTGAGCAAGGGACTTAACCTGCATTGCTTCAGTGCATATCCAACTGTATAAATCGATGCAATGTAAATGCTATAATGTGCATGCTATGTAAAAGTTGTGCAAGTCACTCTGGATAAGACATCACTCTGCTAAATGCCTGTACTGTAATGTACTGTAATGTAATGTGCTGTAATGTAATGTACTGTAATGTACTGTAATGTAATGTAATGTACTGTTATGTACTGTAATGTAATGTAATGTACTATAATGCACTGTAATGTAATGTAATGTAATGTACTATAATGCACTGTAATGTAATGTAATGTAATGTGATGTACTGTACTGTAATGTGATGTAATGTAATGAAATGTAATGTAATGTACTGTAATGTAATGTAATGTACTGTAATGTAACGTAATGTACTGTAATGTAAAGTAATGTACTGTAATGTAATGTACTGTAATGTGATGTACTGTACTGTAATGTGATGTAATGTAATGAAATGTAATGTAATGTAATGTGATGTACTGTACTGTAATGTAACGTAATGTACTGTAATGTAAAGTAATGTACTGTAATGTACTGTAATGTAATGCAATGTAATGTACTGTAATATAACGTAATGTACTGTAATGTAATGTGCTGTAATGTAATGTACTGTAATGTACTGTAATGTAAAGTAATGTAATGTACTGTACTGTAATGTAATGTACTGTACTGTAATGTAATGTACTGTAATGTGATGTAATGTACTGTAATGTAATGTAATGTAATGGCTTCAGGGCGTGACCCCGACGTGTCTGACGCGGGTTGCCAGGTTGGGGTACCTCTGCATGGTGAGCGTCAGGTTGTAGTTGGCACACTTGATCTTGTTCTGGGCCTCCAGGTGGGTCATGCCCTCGGTGCTGACCCCGTCGATGGCCACGATGACGTCGCCCTGCATGAGGTTGCAGTGAGCGGCCTTGCTCCCCGGCGTGATCTGAGGCGAGGACAAAGAAAAAAACACATAATTAATATTACAATCATAATTAATAATTCGCCCTGCCGTAGATTGGCGGCCTGTCATAGGGTGTATTCCTGCCTCTCGCCAACGCACGCTGGGATAGGCTCCTGCACCCCCCATGTGACCCTGCCCAGGATAAGCGAGTATAGATAATGGATGGATGGATAATTAATCATAACCATAATTAGACCATAATCCACCCATCCATTTTCTATAATATTTAAGGATAGGGAACATCCCTCTCTCCCCTGCCCTGGAGCAGGGCAATCTAGTTAAAACAGGGAAAGTCAGCAAAATATCATATGATTAATGAACTGGGTCAGTGGCCGACCAGCCAAACGATCCGTCAGTCGATCGACGCGGCGATCAATACGTCTAAACAAATGAACCGCAAAACGGCTCTATTAAAATAAAAGTGACAAACTGTGGGTCCCCTCATTATCCACACACAGCAATCAATTAACAAATACAAGAGCAGACACTAAGAGCTAAGAATTAAGTAGAACTGAATAAAAATATCAGATTGGAATGTTCGGGTGTACAATACCTGCATTGTCCAGATCACAGTCAGTCTGTGTATACAAGGAAATCTGTTTCATTTTTTCTTTTACTTCTTAATCCACAAACAGTCACAACTCAGGACTTTGTGTTTTTTGATCACGCAACCTTGTCAGTTGTCACTACATAGCCTACACCGTGAATCTAAGCACATGGCGTACAGTTTGAATCCGCTTCTGATGCTGCAGGTCAACAGGCCTGGTGTTTTTAGGGAGGCCTTTCCACCATAGACACACAAGAAACGCCAGGTTCCAGCCGGGGTACAATTAAGGAATCACTGCCTGATTTTGGTAAAAGAGTGGAGACCTGTGGATTCCAAATGGAAGCTGCCAGTCTAGAGCCGAAATACAGTCGTGTCCCCCCCCCCCCCCCCCCCACACACACACCATCCAGCCAGCAGCTGTAGACAGGCCAGAAGAGATTAAACGATGGAAGCCATAATGCCAGGCGGTGTGCGGGAACCAAAAATAAAGAGAATTAAGTCACAGGACCGCGGCAGCTGAGTCATCGCACTCGCGCCCCATTGGCCCCAACCGAGCGTGTGCCGCGCACGCCGCCAGACCATTGGTCACACGCCGCGTCCCTCTCTCGTTAGGCCCGCACGCTCTCCCCACCCAAAGTGTTGAGTGCGTTCGGGCACGGCCGGAAAAGCGCGAACCGCGAGCCGCGATTAGCACCCCCCGGGGGGCTAGCCTAGCAGCTGACGGCGACGGCCGCCACACGCGCCAGAGCGGGAACTAGCGCCGACGCTAATCCCCGACAGCTGCCCCCCCCCCCACACACCCCCCGCCGCGCCCGCAGCCAAAGCACGCGTCCCGCTCTGAGACCCGTCCCGCGCCCCTCGCCCCGCTCCACGCCGTGAGACCCAGGTGTCGCCCCGCCGATTCCCGACCGCGATAATCCGTCTGTCTGTTTGACCAGCGCAGAGGGAGGCGCGCACTCCGCCAAGCACCGCCGACCGGGGCCCGGCGTGACGATTGGCTAATGAGGAAGTGCGTTGTTTCGGTTTGTACGCCGATTACGCCGATTGAGTGCGTCGTGCGCCCACGCCACCCCCCAGGCAGGGGCTACGCGGCTCCTTCAGGTGAGATGCCCTCAATCGTTCTGAAATTATTATTTTTTTGTACAACAATCAACATCCCCACCACAGATTACACCTTTACTTCCACAATGGCAGCTTTTGTGCGTTAAGGGAGTTGTACGAGCTATCGACTGGGAGAAGGGAATTCTCTCGGTCGATTGAAAGAAGGGGAGGCTACCCTCTCCCATCTTTCGAGAAGGGAGAGGGTAGCTTTACAGCCACCTCGTTAAGTGTTAAAAATAAAAGCCATTTCGTTGATACCTCCTTGCTCCCTCTGCTTGACCCGCACACTCGCACCCCAGTACCACAGGACCAACCCGTCACCCCGCCCAGCCCCACCTGCTCTCATTAGTCAAAACCTTTCCCCCTCACCCCCCCCCCCCACCCAAACTCCGCATCTCTACAAATTGGAAACAATTTTCCCCTGGGAAAAATAACCATGTCCGAGGTCAACTTTGATTCCAGCTCAGAAAATTGACAGCCAATTTTCTTTAGTCTTTAGAGACAAAAATAAACAAAAGATTAAAGGTTCTTCCTAGACGGGCATTCTTTTTTAGGACATTTAAGTGCTTTTCCATTACAGCCTTCCCTTAAAACAGCCTTTGTACCCTGACAACAGAATACACTGCACAAAATTCCTTAGAAAAGGTATGTTATATAAGGTAAAAAGTGTCGAGAGAAGCACAAGTTATAGTTTACTTTTTGGGAGCGAAAACAATTTATGTCATTAGTCACCACCAAAGAAAGATCAACTCTGCTCCAGTGGTTTCCAAAATGAGCTATCCGTGCCCGGGGATTAAGATCTGAATTTTGATCTTTCCGGCTACCCTTAGTTGTCGACGATCCGCTCGCTCCAGCTGTCTAAGCCGGCCTGCCAAAACCGCGGCTGTTGAAAGGCAATTAAATATCAAACGCCGTTTCTAGACACGCATTTAAATTCATTCATGAGGTGGGAGTCGATTCCGCTGAATTGCAATATGAGACTGGAGCGGTTGCCTATCCGCCAGGCAGTTTGTCCCTGCCCCAGAACACCACACGTGTATGTGTGTGCAGTGAAGCAGAGATATGGGGCTTTCTGCAGTCCCGTTTATTCCCTAAATTGATGGGGGGGGGGGGGGGGGCCTTTTCTCTGACTGTATTTTTTGAGGTGTGATGCCCCCCCCCCCTTTCCTCCCACACTCCTGCACTCAGCCACCCCCAACCGCCATTATCGCTCCTGTGGCTTGCTTGTGGAATGTGCCGTTGTCATCACGTTTCCCGCTCATGTTGACCGGCCTCAAATGGTGGCTTCTTGGAACTTTCAGGAACTTTGCCATTTGAGAACAGCTGTAATCAGATCTGTCTCTTCCGAGAGTGCCCTCTCATTGTTTGGCAATCTGAGTCCTCCAACAAAAGGAAAACAAAACAAAACATTAAGCCAGACAGGCATCCATCAAATAGAAACCTCTCTAGCTGCTTGGCAGTAACCTCAACAGATAAAACACCACTTAAAATACATAAGGGCAGGGTCACAGAGGAGCCATCCGTCAGAATAAGAGCGCGTGAACGTGTGAGATGGAGCTCTTTCTTTGGCTTTGTGCTCACAGTCACCGGGAAATCGGGGTACAGTTTTAGAAGGAGAGACGCATTGACCCTGAAGCGGCGCAGGTGGGACCAATCAGAGGGCCAACAGTATCCCCCAGAAAGACTGGCAGTGGCACCGGATCATTCACATTTATACAACACACATAGATCGCCTTTGTTACTACCACTGATGCAAAAAAAGAAAGCATTTTTATCTTATTTATTTATGTAACCTTTATTTAACCAGGCTGGTCAGTTTAGAACAAATTCTTACTTACGGGGACGGCCTGACAAGAGGCAAATCTCTTGGGGGTGGGGGGGGGGGGGGGTGGTTGGGGGGCTTTAACAGTAGCGAACAGCGAGTAGAAGTAGCAAGTCATCCATCCATCCATCCATTATCTGACCCACATATTCCTGGTCAGGATCATTGGGGGGGGGGGGGGGGGGGGGGAGCCTGTCCCAGCATGCACTGGGTAAGAGGCAGGAACATACCCTGGACAGCTCGCCAATCCGTCACAGGGCACACATACCATTCGCTCACACTCTCATACAGTACCTGTGGGCAATTTAGGCTTTCCAATGCGCCTAACCTGCATGTCTTTGGACAGTGGGATGACACCAAAGAAAAACCCACTCAGACACGGGGAAAAGAGGCAAACTCCACACAAAAAAAAAACCCTGGCCAGGATTCGAACCCCATGCCTTTTTGCTGTGAGGTGACAGTGCTGTCCACCGTACCACCATGCAAAAAGTAAGGTTTGAGTAATGCAAGTAACAATTTCAATATTCAATTTAATATGTGTTTATTTTTGGAGTTCTGAAAGACGCCCACTCCCACGTCCATGTATTCTCTCACAATTACCTCGTGACAGATGTAGAACTGACAAATGGTCGGCAAGCCCCGCTTTGAACAGTAACAACAGCTAACCTCGGGGCATTGCTACGCCCCCTTCTGCACAGCACAGAAAATCAGACTTGACTCTAACGCGATTGGACGCCACTGGGGCCTATGGAAAGGCCCATCCCATCTGCTGAGGATATGGCTCAGCACATCAAACATCCCCACCGGGCAATAAACCCTGTTATGATTGGCCGTGAGACAACAGGATGCAGGCTAATAGGCTAATAGGCTAATAATACGCTCTGAAGTCAGAGATGCTTTTGGCGCAGCAAATGTTTTAATGCTGCTGCATAGCAGGAAAAGCCCTCAATTGGTTAATTGATGTCAATCAAAGGCCAGTTTGAATAGACGGTCAGGTCACATGCTATTTAGAGGGTAAATTTAGTCTCGTTCAGACAGGAACTTGAAACAGGTCTGGCCCTGCAGACACTATGCCCCTGATTGGTTTCCTGTGTTTTATCCAGGGACAATTTTAACACTGCCCGCTGACATATGCAGGCGTCACCAAGATGAAACTCCAGGGGTCTATTGTTGTGACAGACTCCACCGTACTTGTTTCTCAGAGCTCCACACAATCTCAAAACTGCGATCGCAAAATGGGAGCGACAGCATGATTATTCTCAAGAAATACGAAATCACAGCCTCTGTCAATCAATTAGCTACGACCGTGACAATAGAAACTGAAGGGTCAGCATTTTTACGTTATCATCAATAGCGGCAAAAAAAAAAAAAAAACAAGGATTTCCACAGGTATCATACCGTAAAGTTAGAAGTACCCTAACCTTTAATTGGGGTCAAAGGTCATGATCGGTGAAGGACAGCTGAGGAGGGCCGTGGCAGGCCGCTAACCGCTAACCAGCCCCCGTGTGGAGAGGTGTCCCGGGTTTTAACGGGCTGCACCCCCCTGTAAATGTCAGCGCTGATTGGCGGGCCGAGCGCACTGGGAGTCCCCTGGCATGTGGGGGAAGGTTGTGGTCGGGAAGCCGGGCGATGACTCACCACCCCCTGAGGTGGCAGGCAGGGGCAAATGCTGACCCGTCCACCACCCTAACACCCCCCGACCCCCCCCCCCATCAGCATCCTCCACTCTAATCACCCCCCCCCCATCAGCATCCTCCACTCTAATCACCCCCCCATCAGCCTCCTCCACCCTATACCGCCCCACCAGCGTCCTCCACTCTAACCCAACCCCTCCCCCCCACTCCCAAGCCCCCGCAGCCCCAACCCCCTCTTCCCACACACATCACCACTGTCCACCCCCACCACCCTAACCCCCCCCCCCCCACCCACCCCCATCCCATGAAGCATCCTCCACTCTAATCACCCCCCCCATCAGCCTCCTACATCATGTACCGCCCCCCCCCCCTTGGGCACCCACAGCCCCAACCTCCCCCCTACACATCCACATCACCACTGTCCACCCAAATTTGGTCAGTAACGAAGCTCAACCCTCAGCCATTCTATCCACTGACTGCATAAGATTGTCTTTCAGAAATGTGAATTTCTGCAACTCTGTAACTCAACTGAATGTGAATCAAACAGAATAGAAAAAAACAGAACAGAGAGAACTCCTGCACAGTTTTGAAGCTGAGGGTAGCCATTATTCTAGACCTGAGAAACTGAGGCTGTCTTCGTGGGGTGTGCAGGGTCTATATCAGGCATTTGTGCAAGCAGGGGATTTTGGGCCCCATGATAAGATCTCACACTGAGCCCCATCACCCCAGGCCGCCCCATCACAGCTACAACACAATTTTTTGAGGACCCCTGTCAGTCAAGGCCCTGGGAATTGTCCTACATTTTCCCCCCACATACGGCGCCCCTGTGTGCAAGTAGAGGGACCTTACCGCAAAGCGTTGCACTTAATACTACAGTCAACACAGCAACAGCTGAACAGGAATACCCAAAGGAAAGGGGTTTCCGAGTTTAGAAACACATTAATCCTAACCTTTAATTATTCCCATCAGAAACGATGCTTAATCTGTTTTTTAGACCTGCCACTGTGCAGGCGTCAATTATAATTCAGTTCTTCCACAAAACATAGACCATAACTCTGTAATACAGCTCACATTTGTTGTTCTATATATTTTCTGTACATATCTTAAATTGGCAGTACATTTATTGGGGCCTGCTTACACATACTACAGACAGGCAAACAAGTGGGGTGGGATGAGGAAGAGAGCGAGAGAGAGAGAGAGAGAGAGAGAGAGAGAGAGAAAGAGAAAGAGAGTTGGAGATAGAGAGGGAGAGGAAGAGAGAGAAAGAGAGAGAGGGAGAGACAGCGAGAAAGAGAAAGAGAGAGAGAGGGAGAGAGAGAAAGAGAGAAAAAGACAGAGAGAGAGGGAGAAAGAGATAGAAAGAGGGAAAGAGAAAGAGAGAGAGAGAGAGATAGAGTCTGACATTAACCCCAGCCACTCGCTCATTCCCGTCTTTGCCAGGCTGACTGAGTAGGTGATACGCCAGCTCAAATCTCCCGTTCCCATCGACACAGACAATGGGCCCCGTTCACTGGCCGAGAGAAAGTGGGCCACAGAGGAAGAAAGGCAGAGTTAAGGATGGAAGGAGTGGGAAAGTGAAAGAGAGAAGAGCTCAAAGCATCATTATGCAACTGCCCAGCACGAACAGCAGTTACACAGAACTGTCCCGACAGTTCATTTCCACACACATAAGCAGACTGAGCTGTTTTAACGTGAAGATTTCAACTAATTTACATCGCATGGTCTCACGTTAATATGCTCTCACATGAGATTCACACTGTACCAGATTCAATCTATATGCTTACCTTTTTCACTTATAAATAATTGCAAGCGTTATTTTTATAATCATCGCTGAATGTGCTAAACTGCGTTTGTGAAGAGGAAAACGCTTTCCGTTTAATGAAAGGTTAAAAGGACAAATGTTGATTGCATCCACTACTTTATCTTCATTATTTATTATTTTGAAAAAAAAAAGAAAACTGAATAGTGTTTAAGCATTTCATTGTAAATAATGTACATCTATATGTCTATGTAAATTTATATTGGAAAGCAAGCAAAGGGATCTAATTGTATAAATAACCTGGATCAACATGAATGGCAAGATGCAAGAGGGAGGGAGGGAGGGAGGGAAGAAGCACAGGGATTACAGAAAGACCAAAATCTGGCGCAGTGGACCGTAACTCAAGCGATTCTGGTTCAGCGGCCTTCAAGTGTGCCGAGATTGCTCAAAATCAATTACACCAAAGGTGAGAGAAATGGCACCTATTATATCTCTTCCTGGTACAGAACCTGGAGGGAATGTAGAGGCGGGTAACAGGCCATTAACACTGACTTGCGCTGACACAAAGGGGTGGGGGGTGGGGTGGGGGGGGGGGGGGGCAAACGGTTCTTGTGACAGATGTGAGCCCCCATGAATTGCATATAGCCCCCCCACCCCACCCCACCCCACGCCCCCCGATGAATCATCAGTGAAGCCGTCCTCCACAGCTGTCTCAAGTGAAGCTGAAGGCTTGGTGATGAAGTCCCTGTGCCTCACAGGTTTACAGAGGTGCCACCCAGGAGGCAGAGGTACCAGGCCAGGCGTAAGTATTTCTGCTGTGTTTTTTTTTTTCTGAAAAGCAACTGAGTCACCATTCTGAGGGCTGTGGGCGGTTCGGTGCGAAATCTAAACCAGGCCAAAAAAAGAGGTGCGGTGCGCTCGGAGGCGAGCGGGCACCCCTGTCGTCTTTCGTCAGACCCAAACCGAGAAAAATCTGGGAAGGGAGTCCCCGGAAAGGGAGCGGGTCCCTCTGCTTGCCACGGGGGGTCTGTAGCCCCCCCCCCCCCCCCCCCCCCATCTGCCCCAGCGCTCCACTGACCTTCAGCGCTCTGCTAAAAACAGCTCGGCCTGTCAGCGCCCCCCCGGACGCCGGCTCCAACACCCGAGGGGGGGGGGGGGGGCAATGGGGGTTTTGGTATTAGCAGTGCTGGAATGCCAGGGTCCGGACTATCATTAGTGACACATGCTA
>CM045900.1:6212500-6400000 GCA_025169545.1 Anguilla japonica
ACACACTGCCATCCCCTCCCCCAAGTACCCCAGTATCCTCTCTGGCACACCTCACAGTAAAGCTGACCCCAAAGACAACACAAACAAAAGCCGTTTTTTTTTTTTTTTTTAAACGGTATTTTTAGAAAACAGCGAGCCAGCGCAGGGGCTCCCGCTGCACAGGATGCAAAGGTCTCACCTGTCAGGGCGCTGATTGACGAGGACCCTCTGCTCTGGGGGGGATGGGCCACAGAGGCACCCGTGCCCCCCCCCCCCCCCCCCCCCACCCCATCCCCCTGCACAGGCTTCCCTATGACCTCTGCTTAACTGCACCAGAAAAATTACCCCGGAGCTTTCTGCCCCTCTCTGCCTCCATTACAGCACACAGCAATGCAGCCTCTCCTTTTCCCACTATAACTCAGGGCTCACGGATATCACTAAACCATACGTAGGGCCGTTCCACCATACAGCATACTGCCCAATTACTATTTTCAACTGTGCAAGTAATTGGGAGATTCATCTTGCAGATGCTGCACCGAGGATAAATCGTATGAATAAAGATAATGTCCGCAGGCTTCTTAATGCTCCCAAAGAAATTTAAATAAAATAAAATACATGACAAGAGACGGGACAACATTTTGATCCTGTGGGGATCTTCGTCGGGTCAAAGAATGTTCTTTCGAGCAGCGTGCAGACATTATCTTTTTTTCAGCCCACCATTTCTCCCGAGCTTTACTGCGACATAAAACTGCCCTAGACGCCGGTATTTGATGTCCTATGAATGATTACATTTACATACCGTAACCCCTCTACAGGGAACCCCCCCGAAACGAGAACAGAAGGCATCTTTACGGCCTGTGGATGCTCTGTGCATAGTAAGTAAGTCCCCTGTCCCACGCAGAGGAGACAGAAACGTGTCGACGTTCCCGCCTGTGGACGGGACACCAGGCGTCCCGGGGACTTATGTCACCGCTATGTTACGCGGACGGAATGCGTGTCTGTCCAGGACAAGGGGGAAGGCCTTGTTCCTGCACCCCTAAAACGAACGGCCGGAACGTCAGGGGTTCCGGAGTGCCACTGTCTTCCTGGCCAATGGAACGAGTCCAACCGTCACCGTTGACACCTTGTGTGTGTGTTTTTTTTTCCCCCCTTTTAAAAAAAAAAAAAAAAATACCTTGAGTTGTTCTCGTGCCAGGGGGAATGACTCTCCTCATGGTGGGCCACGAATAGCTGGGACCCTCTGACGGGACACCTGTCCGCTCCCGTCTGGGGGGGGGGGGGGGGGGGGCACACAGGGGTGCTCCGCCACACCAGGGAGGGGTCTGTCGCTCTCACACCCTCTTTCTGGGAAAGGGGGATGCCTCCCTTGGCTATAAATCTACTACTCAATAATGCCCCCTCCCCCCCCCCCCCCCCACTCACCCAAATCAAACCTGAGAGTAATGCTGTCTCCCACACTAAGACATACTTTCTTTCCTTTAGATTAACTTGTTTTGAGATCAAAAGAAAATGATCTTTCTGCATGTACCAGTCTAAAAACATCTTCCTGTCTTCCTGCCCCTATACTATATAGAGAATATCTTCAAGATGAAAATATTATCTCTATTAACTTTGAAAACTTTGAAAACATTTTTGATTGCTCACACAGAAGTACTTCCACAACCGTAGTAAATTTCAGATTCTTCATAAATGAATAAGTGAATGAAGCACAAGCCACAGGCTGCTGATAGTAAGTTAATTCGGGAAGGGGAGATTACTATTTTTGATTATGATTCTGGCTAAAACATCCAATTCAAATATTTTCAGTTAGGCCAACAGACTTCAACCTTTCCAACCAATGAGAAAACCTCATACCGCACAATGCAAACTCTGTCCTTCATTAAGCAAAAATGTAATCTATTCAATAATAAATCAAAAATAGCCATTAGAAAGAGCCCCCACTGCCACACTGTGATTGGAGTCAAATAAAGACACCATGCATGTACAAAGCTGAAGATGAAGTTATGGATCTAATCTTTTTGCTGCGAATAACATAATCCACCCAGGATACAGAAAAAAAGGCAGATAGTTAACTCAAACATAACATTAAGCGGTTATTAATCACTTAAAACTTTGGAACCAATAGACCAATACCATATAGCCTCGCCTGGAGGTCAAATTTAGGATGAAAAATTTGGGAGATATGATATGATCTGAACTCTTACCAACCTTACTGTATCTCAGCCAGTTTTACATTAAACCATATGCTCAGTATGCATAGCCATGCTCTAAGCATAGAAACAGATACTGTAGGCATTTGAATTAATGCATGACAATAATCTTTCAATGTGCACAAATTGTGACTATATACCATCAGAGCCCACAAAATCCTATGAATCACAACAACACAAAAAGAAGTAAATGGCGCAGATTTACTGGACAGTGTTTTAAACAGGACGAGCGGGACGAGTTGGCATTCTCAAAAAGCTTCTGCACCTAGGAGACCTAGGAGCCGTGGACCACGAGCCAACCAACCCAACATTCTGACTCTGACCGTAGATCAATACCTCTTTAAGGAACCCGCACGCTCTCTCTGCATAGAGCTGTGAGCATCAGCAGCTCGAGTGTTAGCGGACCTGCGCTCTCTCTCTACATAGAGCGGTGAGCATTAGCGCACCCACACGCTCTCTCTCTACATAGAGCGGCGAGCATTAGCGCACCCGCACGCTCTCTCTCTACATAGAGCGGTGAGCATTAGCACACCCGCACGCTCTCTCTCTACATAGAGCGGCGAGCATTAGCACACCCACACGCTCTCTCTCTACATAGAGCGGCGAGCATTAGCAGACCCACACGCTCTCTCTCTACATAGAGCGGTGAGCATTAGCGCACCCGCACGCTCTCTCTCTACATAGAGCGGTGAGCATTAGCGCACCCACACGCTCTCTCTCTACATAGAGCGGTGAGCATTAGCGCACCCGCACGCTCTCTCTCTACATAGAGCGGCGAGCATTAGTGGACCCGTGTGCTCTCAGCAAAGTATGGCGAACAATAGCGGACCCCCACGCTCTCTCTCAGCACAGAGTGGTGGCAGGTAGGAGGGGGGGTGGTGGGGAGCAGGCAGGTGAGCTCTTACCCGGGAGATGGTGAGGGGCATGTTGAAATCCTTTCCCCCCTGCAGCCGGAACCCCCAGGGGGCAGGTCCTGGGAGATTAATGTTGTAACTGCTCATTTTTCAAAATCCTCTTTCCGGTTTCCGCTCCTGTTCACGGCTTTTCCTCCCAATCGTTGTGGAAAAAAAAAAGAGGGGACAGGTGGGGCACAGGCACCGAGCAGCCACTGGAAACAAAAAAAAAAAAGGTGGGGAGGGAAGCAGGTAAATATTAAAAAATCAACACGCAAAAATAACTGATCAGTTTTCTCTAAAAAACGAGAGGAAATCAACAACGACAACAAAAAAAAGCAAACGATAAAAACCAAAAAAGAAAACCAAACTGCACAGAAGTTGGCTCCCACCGCTTTCTCAAACAGGCAAAACGCGAGAGACAGACAGAGACGCCGAAAAGCCGTAGTAGAAGAAGAAGAAGAAGAGAGATCTTGCCTGCTCAGATGGACTGGAGTGACAGCCTAAGAATAGCAGCGGACTACAGAAAGCGATAGCACCTCAGCGCTGGGGGGGTCCTTATAAGGCCTGTAAGGGGACACCCAGAATGCCGAGCCTCCATGATTCACACATCTGATATAGCCGCTTCTTACACCAACAGATTTTTCTAGGTTCCCCCCAGGCTCATTCTAGCCCCATCACTGTACCCCCCCAACACTGCTTTGGGGGGGGGGGGGTCAAAGAAACATCTGCCCGACACCATCGCTAACGAAAAGATGCCATTTTATTACCAAGATGGTCATGGCCAATACTGATGCCAGCACCGCAGCCAGCTGGTCAGGGCTAAATTGAACGGCCAATCAGGATGCGTTATATACGGCCCGACTGTATAGCGATGACAAGTCAATTCAAAGAGAGGCTCGTGTGAAAATACACACCACACGTGACAACGAAGGAAATATCAAATATCAAGGCCGTTAAACGTCACGGACGCACACATCCCCGCACGTATGTGGATACACACACACACACACACACACACACACACCCATTCCACTGCCTGTTGAAAAAGCTCGCTAACGAGGGAGAATATCCCTGGGGTGGAAGCTCATCCAGTGACACAGGGAGGAGAGAAAGGCCACCAGAGCTCTGGTTTTCACGCCTTCTCCGACACGGACATCGATATTCACACGGGACGCTTCTCTGGACAGCGTCATAAAACGCAAATTAACCGTGCACCTGACGCTACGCATCACTCCCCGGCCGAAAAAAAAAAAAAAAAGGGTCACATGATCCCACACTGTCACGCCCGTGGCCACAGGGCGTGCGATTCACTCACAGCGCCTAACAACGCAGACAGAAACTGAAATAACGCGGTTCTTTTTGCGAGGTTAATACACCTCACAGTTCAAAGATGAGCAGGCCCAGACCACACGAGTTAGCACACAGTGTTTCTGAGACAAAAACGTATTATATTTATTTTTGTATTTTTGTATTTTCCCCCATGAGATACAATGATTGAGAACATGCACCCCTTTATACAGCAGTAAACAACAAAAAACGCTTTAGAAGTTCACATCTCATGTTTAGAAGTTCACGTCTCACGCGTGAACCAGGGTTCGTAAGTTAAGCAGAGGCCGCCTTTGCCAGAACGTTCTAGAAACAGTCGGTCCTGATCGCCACGCCACCCGCCTGACTTGACAAGCCCCCGGTGAGATAGAGCAGGCCCCACGGTCGAGGCAGCGCTATCAGGAGCCCGTGACAGAGGCCAGGAGACAATCCTCCTGGAACAAGTGGACGGGTTCTAAAACTGGGAGACGCTGGCCCAGGGGTAGCGTGCACTCTAAGAATAGCCCTTTCGGTCAGGGGACGAGCACGACGAAAACCACAGTGGACGCAGGAAGGGTGCCGTAGCCTACTGAAGCTTTTTTTTATGTTTTTTTGGGGTTTTTCAGCATTAGGTAGAACAGTGTAGAGAGACAGGAAGAACTAGGAGGAGAGACATACGACGAAGGAGAGCTAACTCCAATGAGATTTTTCTTTCCTTTTAAAATCCCAACAGAAACTCTAAAGCAATTCTACAGTAATTCCACGAAATCCCCATGTTTGGCACACTTACCAGTGTAAGAACGGACTGAGCAATGGGCACTCAGGTGCAGCTTGTCCTCAACAGTGGAGTCAAGCCTTAAGTGTAATGGGCCTGACAATCATACTCCAAAATGCCAGTCACTTAAGACTGATGAAAGACGCATGGAAGGAAGTAGGGGGGGGGGGGGGGGGGGGGTTTCCGCACGTAACCCGGTAACCGTACACCCTGAATGAACCACTGCTAGGGCCACACTCCCCCCCCCCCCCCCACAAACAAACGGGTCATTTCAGTCACAGAGGACAGGGCACACCCGTGCCCGAAGCTTCCCGCCTATGTTGACTAGGTAGTTAGTTAGAGTGCTAGCTCTGCAGTCTGTGCAGTTTGTCATGTACTTTCACAGGTTTGAAAGCTTTAAAATACAGACAGCTGTCTCAAAGCGGTTGACAGGTGTGCGCGTGTGAGGTTTTCATTAGCCCGAGCGCGAGCGCCATTACAACACGCCAGAACTGCGTTTGAAAGTCACTAAAGAAAGCGCACAGGCACGTCTGCCTAATCCGCCGCACCAAGGCCACAAACCAGGAGAGTTTTTCAGGCGGCTCAAATAGGCGCCTGAACAAACAAGAGAAATAAGCGCCAGGCTCTCCCAGTACCGCCAAGTTCGGGTGTCACCGGGACAGAAATAAATGGTGCGATGTCCACTGAGGTCACCTTTTTCCAGGGTGGACTTTCCATGGGAGAACAATGGGCCAGGGGAACAGTAGGTAATCTGGTCCTTCCAAACCACAAGGGTGTAAGTCTAGCATTAGGGGGAGACCAGTGCTAAATGCGGGCGCAGCTCAACTCCAGTAGGGCCAAACCACCATCTGGCAAAGTGCTGGTGGCTTTCCATACCTCAACCACAAACGAGTCTATGAGCCTGACCCAGTCAAAGCGAAGGGCCTTCCATTGGCAGTAGATACCAGCAATGCCCATGCACCAAAGCTTTGGATAAAAGTGTCCGCCAAATAAACATAATGTAATTTAACGTAATCAAGGCATACCCTTTCTTGCATGCACAACAGTAGCACTGTACTTGGGATTCAAACCCGCAACCATCTGAGTATTCGGCAAAGTTGCCTGAATACCATTACCGCCCTGCTTCTCACAGCTCACTGCTACGACAGGTCTGTGTACGATGATGAACACGGCAGGACAGAGCTCTGTATTCACAAAGAGCAGAAATGAGTCTGATTTCCACCAAAAGACCAGAGACAATCAATCACAGCACACAAGTGCTCAGCCAATCACGTGACCGGTAACGCCTGGCCAGCACTAATCACACAGCTTCTGTGTCTGTCTGTGGCTTCCAGTGCATGGCGTAAGCGCACCGACCACTCCGTCAGTCAAAGGACCAAACACAGAGGTGAGCGCAATCGGGGCGTCTCGAACGGGGGTGAGCCACGTGAGTTGTTTAATTAGCATCCTGCTCGGACAGCGGGGTCCCTGCTACACGGCTTCCCTTGACGTCTCTCTTCGTTTTCCCCTTGACACCTGAACACAAGCCCACGTTTCCAAGTTTTCTTTTGCTTATTTGTTCATTCGTTCATTTCTCATTCTCATATTTATCCCCTCTATTATTATTCTTGTTGGTAAGATAAGGATAAAATAATAAACAGCTTCACAGTGGAAACAAGAATAAAAAAATGTTGCAAAAAAAAAAAAAAAAACCCCTTTCTTTACTGAAATAATTGTACCCCTGCAGTCAGTTCCAGGATCATATCATTAAGTGCCAACATGTTTAGAGTCACTTCGGAGTTAATCTAATGCTCACCCACTCGACATTGTGTGAACGGTCTACTCTGTTTAGCCTACCAATATGTCAAACCCAGCAGCAGCTAAATCAACTAAATACACATTGGCACACAGCTTCACATCAACGGTATCACCGCTGACATGAACTTTAAGAGCAACTGACTGGCAGCCAGTACTAAATTTTTGGCAAGAAACGAAAAAAATATATAGATAGATAGATAGGCTGGTAAGCCAACATTTAACGCATGCAGATCATGCAAGAAATTATGAAAAATGAGCGGGGATATTAATGGGGAAATGCACATGCACGTTTTCTGCCGTTGAACGACAGTGACCTTCTGCAAACCAGAGCGGTTTTGATTTACTTCAAATAAATTATATCACAGATAACCCAGAGCTATAAAACACACATAACTTTTCACAATATGAAACCCTAATATAGTAACGTATATTTTATTTATATATTTTATTTTTAATGTATACATTTAGATAGTCTTTGTCTGGAATATTATTCTTTTTATATTTCCATTACAAATACAGTGTATATAAAATACTATTATAAAATAGTAGTTAAGATAAGTAATATTATTGATAGCGATATCAATTATTTTTTAATTTGCCAATCGTAATTATTTCCGAGGTGTTGCATTGTGTATCGTGATACAATAAGAGAAGTTGTTATATTTTGCACAATTTCTGATGGGACAGAATCGTCCGTGTTGTTCCTTTCCCACGCACGGTCCAAATTTACTAAGTGTGGCAGCGACCGTCCTGTTGATTTTCCGGGACTCGTTCAGCTGAAAGTTGATGATCCCGGCGCTGTAAAGCAACAAGCGAACAGCTGACCCTGCCTAAATAAGCTGCACGCGAACCTGCTCACCAAAGCACAATGCCAGCTGGTACTTCATAAAATAAATAAAAAAAGAATGAAAACATGTCTGAGCGGATTAACCGGCACATGCAGGATTATAACAGGTGCTTTTTTTTCTTTTTTTCTTGTTTATGGTCACGTCGTGGGAACCCGTTCGTTAATTTTGCCAAACATAAAGTCCATGCAGTCTGTTGCATCCATTGGCATACCAAAGACTAGGTGCACAGTACTAACAACTACTAAAGAGTAAAGGCGCTCCAAAGAGTTTCATTCAGTGCATTATTCAGAGCGAGCGCCGACTCGTGCTGACAGCTGTACTACCTGCTCTGGTTATTTGCAGATCTCCTCTCCGTCCCTTCTGTGTCGCGCGATGTCACCCAGGCGGCCTTTATCCGATCCCTTGGACCCCGGGTTACGTCAGCTCACGGGAGAAGGGGGGTTGGCGGGGGATTTTCATTAAAGTGGAATTATTAAAGCGACAGACGTGTTTTATATTAAAATAAAACAAAAGCGCCCGGTTTCGTATTGTTCCGGTTTGCAACAGAAACAGATTGATTTAAACAAAAATAAAAATTAAGCGCTTGGGTGGTACTGAAATTATATTGAATTGCTCAACAAGTTATAATTCAGGGCCATTGCATTCTAAATTTAACAGGCTACACCAGGGGGAAATTGGGGCACTGGGTCTAGATTAGTTTCTTCATATTCACAGCGGATCAGCTTGGCACCACACATAAAAATACTTTTTGTTCCTTCACACAAAGATATCTTGCAACTTTGTGTAGCAACAAGTATACCTTGCTCATTAAAATTATAAATTTTAGAACAACAAACGAGCGGCAATGCCACAAAGTGCCAGAAGGGAGCGCTGTTTGGGCTTTCAGAGTGATCTCACACATTATTTACTACACTGACACCAAGCTGGCGTGCCTAAGAATCAGGGAGAGCAAAAAGGAGATTGAAGGGGGGTCTGAGGGGTCTACAAAACGTGCATGCAATGCATGATGGGAACACCTTGAGTCAGGTCTACGCTCCTCTCGTCAAATCCTCAGAAGAGAAGGCTGGCTGTCGTCTGCCGGATGTCAGGAAATGGCGGGACGGAGAGGAAAGAGAGACGTGTGAATCAGAGCACGTGTTCCTGTCCAGCGCCAAAGTCCTATTCCCAAACAAGCGAGGAGCCCGCTAGCAAACAGCAGGGAACTTCACAGAAACTCACCTGAGGGCGATGAAGCTCGGTGGGCGGATGGATGGACGAGATGACTTTCTCCACACCTCTAATGGCCTGAGCACAACTGAATATGGCGTAACACCCCCCCCCCCCTCCCCCCCCAGGTCATGCATTAATCCATCATGTCAAAAGCTTCCATTCTCCACACACACACGTGCACACACATGTGCACACGCACACACACACACACGGAATGGAGTTCTCCGTCAAAGTTCAACATTAATCCCCTAACAGGTACGTAACTGCAGTAACAGAATCGGGTTGGTTGGAACAAAAGCCTGCACCCACATCGGGCCCTTTCTGGATAAAATTGAGGACCCCTGCTTTAGCCAATCAGTGACTTAAATTAAGCACAGAAGAGCAGGAACGCATCAGAAACCAGCAGACATGGCGAGACCCTCCAGAATCCGAGTTTAAGTTCCCTGCTGTATGCAGTAAAAATGTACTGAGTTAATTCAGCTGTAACAGCGATTAAAAGGCTCCAGCATGGATCAAATGTACTGTGACACAGCTGATTTAACACTGAATGTTGTCTTCTGTGTGAGGCCCATTCCTTACGTTAAGTTCCACAAACATATCCTGTCTGTGTGTCTGGCTCCCTCCTTGAGCCCAAAAGCCAAATGTTCACATCTGATTCAGTTTTATCCGTGCGATTTCTCCGGCACTCTGATGGGTTATGAATATTGTATGAATATTGTTGTGATCAGTGGGTGGCCCTGCCATTACTTTGAATGCACGGGACTCAGTTCCCCCGGACCGGACCGCAAAAACAAACAAAGGCATGTGTTTGCAAGTCCCAAAATAATTCTGTTTAGTGAAACGACCGATCAATGCAGTTTTTCCCCTTCCTTCCACATTGTCAGGCGGAAAATCAATAGCGCTCTACGGGAAGCTTTTGAAGGGATTATATCAAAAAAAAAAAAAAAGAGGAAAATAAACAGAGTTTATTTATCAATCAGAAAAGACGCACAGAATATATGGAAGAAAATTGCAAGAAACCCTGCTGTCATACGAGCTCTCAGAGCAATCAAAATATTTTCCTTGTCTCTCTGCTTTGCATTGTTTTTTTATACTTGCTTATGGAAGGTAGAATGCCTGAGGCAGAAGCAAGAGATTAAAATGGCCTTCTGCGATGTCAGAAATACCGTCACCAATTACAGAGTACACATACCGCAATCTATTATGCAGGAAATACAAATTCAGTCTCGGATGATTAACACCTTTGTTTGTTTGCCAAAGCGTATGCAATTCTGGCTCAGACCAGAGACTAGATAGCAAGATGGGAAACTGAACTAGAGAAACAGTATCCTACTGAGCAACCAATACATAGCTCTTTTTAAAAAAACTTTTTCCAAAGCATTAAAAAGAGTTATGGCTGATCAAACAGTGCTTTGACCAAGGTAGCAGTTCTACCATCAACAAAGCAACATGTTTGAAACTTTGATCACAGCTCAATACGTATATGGTTTCAATAAGAATTTGGCTATATAAAAGGATGATATGGGATGTAAAATTTAGTTTACACACATTAAAAAATTGCCATGTCGGTTTTCATAGATTTTTTTCAACAAACATTGAAAGTTGTCATCAGCCCCCCCCCCCCCCCCCAAAATTTCCCAGTCTGCTCAGAATCATCCCTACTGTTCTCTGTCCGCCACTCTCTGCCAGATCAGATACTAATCAGCAGGCAGTAAATGAATTGGGCCTCACTTACGCACCTAACATGGTTCAACTCCCTTAACTCTTCCTGTAGGTTTGGTAGCTTGATTAAGCTATGCTTAAGCCCAGCCCTTGCCCTCAAACGTTCAGTGAGCTGGCCGAGACCCCCTCATATTTCTGCCTCAGCCCCCTAGTGGTGGAACGAGGTACACGCGGACAAAGGACGATCAGTCATGACCTAATGACTGAAGACTGAAGACTAATCTCTTGTCAGTACCGATACCCGACAGCCAGGAAAACGACTGTGAAATTGTAGTGACTCATTCATTCATTCAATCTCACGGCTGGGAATGGAGCCAATTCAAGAGCTTAGGCACTGTGCAAGCACAGATTTATCAATAAGACATAAGTACACAGGAAACAGGGCGATTTCATGAAAACACCACCACCTCATGAATAAGACTTGTTACTGCAGTTGACAATATATGCAGAAATATCCTGGAATCTCTCTTCTCATCGTGTTAAGAATGATAATGATAACAATAACATTATCTACCATGGAAAATGAAAAAAAAATACAAAAAGGAAAAAGTAAAAAAAATTCAAAGAAAACACAAAAGAGTAAATAAATTTGCAGGCTACATTAAAGATTCAAATTAAGAATGCTAAAGGATCAGGAACACACAGAAATAGGGGGGGAAAAAACAAGATTAAAGATGAAATTAGCATTAAAAAATAAAAACACCCAGTTTCAAATAAAAGCAAATATTTAAAAAAATACACAAAAAGATAAGGGTTTTCAGATGACATTTAAAACTAGCTCCAGTTAGTGCCTGTCTCATCTGCAAAGGCAGACTACTCCACAGTCTAGGAGTATTAAAGCCAAAGGGAGATTTTCGTCTGCTCTTTTGAAGTGAACTTTTGGGACACCCGCAAGACTAGCCCCTGCACATCGCAGATTTCAGTTAAGTTCAGTCAACTTAAGTAAGCTCTTGCACAGAGCAGTACAATTATGCCCCATATAAAGCTGAATTAATGCAGAACATTTTAGAGTGAGCATGTGCACAGTGCTATAGTTAAGTATGCATCACCTATGAAACAGACGGGTTTTTTTTTCCAACAAGCATTTAACATAACATAGCAGAACATAGCAGAACAGAACAGAACATCAGAACAGAACATAACATCAGAACAGAACAGAACAGAACAGAACAGAACAGAACAGAACAGAACAGAACAGAACAGAACAGAACAGAACATAACATAACATAGAACATAGCAGAACATAGCAGAACATAACATAACAGAACAGAACAGAACAGAACAGAACAGAACAGAACAGAACAGAACATAATGATGAGGGCAGGCCATTCAGCCCAACATGCTCTCCATTTTCCTACTGCTAAAGTGGACCTAGTGCTTGATTTACCTAAATTAGATGTTATCTAAAATTGTATCAAGCCTGATCTTAAAACCCCCCAGAGTTTCTGCTTCTACTACATGAATTGGCAAGCAATCCCATCCAGTGACTATTCTCTGTGTGAAAAAAATACTTCCTAACATCTGTGCAGAATTTATTTACCTTTTGCTAATTTCCATTCATGCCCCCTCGTTCTACAAACAGAACTCAGCCTTGTAGTTCACGCTGTTAATCCCTTTTAAGAATTCAAAAGCCTTTTTTAAAAAATATCACTTGCCTTGTTTTACCTGTGGCTCATTTCCCTTATAAATAGTTGAGCTTACTGTCCGTTTACTTGTTAATCACCGCTGGCATGATGCCAGTGGCCCGTATTCCCGGCACTTAAAGCTGAGGATCACAGCAGTGCAGGCTGAAGAATCTGCGCTTTTGCGCCCGGACGAGTTGTACCTTGAAACAGTCTACAAAAAACAAAGCAGACAGGAGTTTTACCAAAACGGGGGAACCAGGGCCGTCCCATATAATATCCGGACGTGAGACCTGATGGAGATCTTTATTGGGATTCTCAGAGACAGTAAGATAAAAACCTACAGCACATATAATATTGTGTTTACACATATACGTATTATGTATGAAGTCTTTTTTATTGTTCTTCTGTGCATTAATCTGAAATAACTGAGCAGATGGCAGATGGAGCTCGCTTCATGAACTGTATTCCCCAGAAACATGTACAGCACGTGAAAGCACTTACAGGCTGGGATTTCATTTGAAACGGCCGCCAGCCTTTTTCATTTACACACACACACACACACACACACACATATATATGTGTGGAATGGGGAAATAGAATTTGAAATCGGAGACAGTTTACATGTCGGATCTTTAATCTGATTGGTTGTCGCGCCATGTTTCCCGTCTTTCCGGTTGCTCCGCCCACTTGTCTCGCATCGTCAGCTGTCCCAGCATGCCTTGCGGACGTGAAAACTCAGCTCACATTGAAATGAATGCAGGCGATTACTAAGTCAATTCTTGTCTGTTCGGAACATTGGATCAATTGAGTTTAAAAAATTGATACCTCCTGTTATTCCATAGTGCATGAACACTACTGATTGACCGGGGTCGGATGATGCAATTCTTGTTTAAACAAATTCATTAGAAGGTTAATGGATGCATTCCTGTCCTTAAATCTGTTTAAAAAATAGACATTCTAACGATGGTAATGTCTGAACAACTAGGAAAGAAACTGCCCAGTAGGCAACATAATTAACTTCACAGTGTTGCCATATGATTTGTTGCAATTTAAATAACCATATTTCTCTCCATTTTGTTGTTTGGATTTGCCCTAACTTAGTCAGTTTCACTAAACCTCCATATTTCCAACAGGAAAAATGTGCCCCTTGGCTAAACAATGTTCTTCTGCAAACCTTTTGCACCCCTCAATACCTATGCCTTTGTGCCTAAAAATGCAAAAATAACCTCGATATTTCAGAATTAAACTTCCACAATTCCGCAATAGAAAAGTTAGAAAAATATCTCTACGGGAAAAAAAAGCCAATGGCAATCAATTAACACAATACATTCTCAACAGATTTCACTAGCTTGTAATAGTCTCAAATAGCCTTTATAGACAAATAGCCAAATAGACAACTTTGCGATGATGTCACAGTCAAGGAAATTCAATTACGCCAAATCCACATATTAATAAGTCTGTCATATTCCTAATATGACAAACATATTAGTGAGCACACGGAGGGTAGTGTGTAAAGTGGTATATGACCAGCAGAGGGCACCAAAACCAGAGTTGCTTCAGTCAGTGACCACTTCGGGCACCTCTTTGGGCATCCATAATAGGCAGGTATTTGAAAATATACCAGCCCATTATGGATGAAAATATAGCACAAAATATAGACATAGCAAAGACTATTTGTGGTCCAATCATGTTCACTCTGAAAGAGGTTTGTGGGTAAATATCCATAACGAACACTAAAATCGGAAATCTTTAGACTGAGTGCAGTCCAGCGTTGTGGCTCAGTTGTTCCGATGGCATTAAAGGAATGGCGGTGTGTGGCTCTGAGGAATCCATTTGCTAATGCCTCCCCCCCCCCCCCCCATCTTTCCCCATTAAAGTGAAGCCTTGGCTAGCATGTAGAACCGACAGGCCCGAGGAGAAAAATCAATGCGTTATATAATGCATACAATCAGCATAAGCAAGAGGACAAGAGGGAAAGAAGAGTTTCGTGGAGGGAGAAGCAGAAAAAAGAAGAGTATTGATTTTCCATGGGACCCAGTGATTTTCAGCCTTTCAAAGCATCCCTATGGCTACTTTCCATACCCACAGTTTAGGGAAAAATCAACAGGGTTTTTTATTTTATTTAATTTTATTTTATTTTATTTGCCAGCTCACAGAAATAGTTGGGATGTGGTATGTATTATTAAGCCCTGTTCTGTGTCTGTGCTACTATTAGTTTTTCTATCATTCTATTACTCAGGAGCCAAAGATGGAGGGCAATGGAGTCAATTCGAGTGGTGTTATATAGCATGCATAATAAAAAAAGGGGGTCTCTTTTTTAAAGGGGGTCTAGGGAGACCCCCCAACTTATTTTGACATACCGTACAACACCTGAGTGAGGGTCCCTGGGTGGGTCAGAAAAGGCTGGCATAGACAGACCGCATAATTTAAAACTCCAGTCCGTTACATTCAAAAGGCAACTGACATAGTGGAAGCCATGGCAACCACAGTCTTCTCTGCCCTGCAGGTCACTTTAGCTCACTCGTCTCACAGAGTCACTTCAGAAGGACAGAAACCCCACATCACAACACTCCCCACACACATTCACTGGAGAAGGCAACGAAGGACACCCTAAAGCACGTGTTGGGTAACGTAGCATTGGCTTTATTTAGAAAAATAAATAAAAACAACACGGTAAGACGTTGTACAGTACGATAATGTACAATAAAAATCTTATTCCTATGTTCAGTACATTTATTTATGTTCACGTACACATGCTAGCTGCCCCCCACCAAAGAGATGCTTGCATTCCTTCAAAGTTGCCCGTCAGACAAATTCTCCTAATATTCCATTTCAATTTCAGAGCTGTACAGCACACTAGAAATATAACGGTAAGAACTGCTAGACAATTGATTGAGCATATGAAGAGGGCTTCAGGATGTCTGAATTAATTCAGAAACATATTTCATAATATTTCATATTGTTATGGAAATAGCTCTGCTATTTCCATAACAATAACTAGCTCTGCTTTCAAGCGCACTTCTGTTTATTGAAAAGGGGACATTTTGGTATGCTTAGCAAAAGAAACTCTTTCTGTTTCCTTTATACATTCACTCCAGATTGTCCTGACGGTATCAGTAAATGTCCAGATAATACTACACAGGCAAAACAGTGTTGCCTTTTTGAAAAAGAAGAACACAGTGACAAGAGAAAATCAGTGGAACAGTTCTTCCCCCCCCATTGTAGCACAGAAACAAAACTGTAGAAACAAAATGGTAAAACTTTTGACCTTATCAGCCCGGTTCCCCAGGACTGGGCCACCTGCAATGGCCTCAAGATCAGCAGAAAGATCTCTGATTGGTGGGGGGGTGGTGGGGGGGGGGTGAACTGTTGAGTGTGAAATTGCACCGCACTCATCAGCAGAGTGGTGAATGAGCCCTGCCTCATTACATAAGAGGGGTCTTTGGGGTGATGCTGACCCAGTTCCAAACGACAAGCGTGGACAGGGTGGGAAAAAAAACTGCGTGTGGACGGTACCTCTTATTTAGTGTCAGTCTGCTTTTCTCACGGCTGTGAGACGCACTGAAGTCCAGAGAGAGCGGGTGTCGGTGGTTCTACTGACGTGCAAATACAGTATAAACATTCCGAGTTTTGAAAACTTTAAACTTAAATCATCAGAAAATTCTTTTGGTTGAAAGCAGAACGTGTCATCCTTTAAAAGCTAGAGAAGTACGTTGTCAATCAAAGGCAGCCATTTATCTCCAGAGGAAAAAAAAGGGAATGGCAATCAGTCACCTTGGCAGCAAGATGTGACTGTTTCTTTTTCAATCTTTTCAATCTAGCACACACGCACACACACACACACACACACATCCTCTCGCATACACTCACACACACACACACACAACCATCCTAAGACAGAAAGAGCGAGCGAGAGTGAGAGCGAGAATGGCATCTAATGCATCCTGCCTCTCGTGAATGGCTTCCATGGGGCCGGTTCCCGCAAAGATCAGAACCAGGGATAATATTTGGAACGTTGCTGTGGCAAAAAAAAAAAAAAAAAGCAAGGATTTCACAGCCATCCGTCCGCGTGATGGGGCTCAGCAGGACACCAATGAGCATGTCCCGCCACGAGCACGTACTCTAAATCCCCTCTGGGGGCACCAAGATGCCACTGCACGCCCCGTCCCACGTCCCACAACGTCAGTGCTCAGGGAACATCGCCACGACAACGGAGCATTTAATCCCTGACTGATGTCGCTTGCGCCTTCTTTACAGGTGCAATTTGTCGTGACAATAAAGGGGAGGTTTCACGAAGGAAAGGACAGAAGCCGTTTATATAACGTTGCGACAACGTTTCCAAGAGCTGGGCCCAATGAAACTAGTTTTCATTTGTGTCATGGCTGTTTTTTTTTTTTTTTTTTTCGTGTACGACAAACTGAGCTCACATTCAAAAACAAATCACAATTCTGTTATAAAGCCTTAATAAAAAAATGTATTCATAATCTATTAAGACCCATTGAGAGAACATGTAACACGCAGTCCACTGTGATTCCTCTTAAGGTGGTCATATACAGGTTATCTACAAGCACATACTTTTATTACAAACGTGTTACAGGGAACATTTTGGATTCTACATTCTACATCAATGCACAATTACAAAAGCACATGTCACCAAACAGTAACTTTCAAAAGGCTAGCAGAAATCATTATATAGAAATAGATTGATATAGAAAGCAGGTATAGAACAGAAAATCACATAGAAAGCACAATTTGATTATACGATGCAGAAGACACAAAACATACAAAAGGTAGAAACTGCATTTTCGAAACATCCTTTGAATATATGCATATATATATGGATAATTCTGAAACTCAATTTCTGTATTTAGGCGTGAAATTACACCTGAGTTTAAGCAAATACACAGTGATGAGAAATCAGTCACTGATGCTGTCCACTTGCACCTGAGCTATTTTACTTTCCATATCCCAGTACCAATGCTTGTGCATCTTTCTACATCAGCTTGGACATAGTTCTGTTTTATTACTTATGTGATTTATGCATATGCAAACGTACCGATACATTTAAATAACGGAAACACTGCTACAGACACACACCAGGCATTTTCTACAGATCTCCATGTAAAACAGAGGAAAAACAATAAAAAAACTAAAGCTATAACAAGATAAATAAAGCATTTTTGACCAGAAAACAGATCACATATAAAACTAAAACAAAACTAAACAAAAGACACATGTAATTATACATATACATAACAATATTCTAAATATCTCCCAAAATGCTTTCTGAGATACACCATCAGGGCTGGCTCTAGGCATAGGCGAAATAGGCGGTTTGCCCAGGATGCCATCTGAATGGGGTGGGGGGGTGCTAACCAGTGCTAACCAGCCCCTCCTGTAATGAAATGAAAAAAAAAGCATAGTTTGTGATTCACTATGGGGAGATTACAATGTAGTTTTAACAACTCTTGAATGCGAGCCTGAGAAATTACATCCTGGGTCAAAGGGCATCGCCTCTTTTTTTTGTCTGGCAGGCCATAGGCTGCCATTTAAGCCGTCGCCAGGAAGAGCATCTCATAGGTCAGCACAGGCTGCTGAACCCCTGAGGTGGGGAGCAGAGAGATGAACTGAAATGGCTGGAAGAGTATTCGGTTTTGCATTAAGGCCAATCTTGAGGTGCCAGTGGCGTTTGTTCCCCAGTCAAATTGTACCCAGTGGAGGGAGACGGTGGGTGGGGGGGGCGTTGTGGGATTGTGGCCAGTGGAACTGGAAGGGCTGTCTCTGCTCTCGTCTCTGCAGAAACAGGCCTTTTCCAACTCCAGTCAGCAGCCTTGCTTTAAAAAATGCCCTGATGAAGTTCAGCCCAAATCAGCGTAAAAGGAAGGGGAGCAGCCCTGAGGTCAGGAGCCCTGTTCGCAGAGAGTAAGTTGGGCTGGCACAGAGTCATTGCTCTTAAAGTGTGCCTTAGAGACAGGGCAGGCCACACAGACTATAGATTCTACAGACTACAGCTTGTCCTCTGTGAAGGGGCGGCCATTGCATTACATTACATGAGATGACTTTTGAATTAAAATCCCTTAGCAGACACTCGTATCCAGAGCGACGTACGGAAATGGAGAACATCAGTGTAACCCTCAGGAATAAAAAATAAAAAAAAATAAAAAATGTGGTATCACCAAGAAGGCACAGAGGCCCATTAATAAAACAGTGAGTATTGTAGCGTTAACCTAACAGACAGCAAATTGTATGCAGCTAAAGAAAGTACCACTTGACAGATAACCTGTCCTTAACACAGCTATAACTCTAACACTATTCAAAAGGAAATCTGAAGAAAGAAAGAGAAAAAGAAAGGTTGTCTAGAGGAGGGGTCAGGGGAGCCATGGTGCAATGTGAAGAGGTGAGTCTTCAGTCTGCGTTGGAAACACGGGCAGGGTTCTGCTGTTCTGACTGCACCGGGAAGCTTATTCCACCACCAGGAGAGCCAGAACAACACAGGAGGATACACCTTTTAGACTACGCCCAGTTTGTGTACCTGTACAGAAAAGACTGAGATTGATTCTACACCAGTGGCTGGAGCCTTAGAGACGATGCCCTGAAACACATTAATAAATTAATTATATAGCTATGAGATTAATTATGTGCAAAAATATTTTATTGGTTAAAGTGAGAAACAAAGAGGAAGACAGAGAGACAGAGAGAGAGAGAGAGAGAGAGAGAGTCAGAGAGTCAGAGGGCAGGAAGAAAAGAGCAGTCAGATATTGCCGATATCAGCACAGTGATTTTCGGGGGGGGGGGGTGAGCACTGACCTCTACGGGACGGGCCCCTGGTACTCCACGGTCACGGACCCCACCCCTAGGCCGCCGCCCCCGCCGCTGCTGTTCCTGGTGCGGGAGGTCCGGCCGCCCGTCCTGAGGAAGGGCAAAAAGGGGCTGGACTCCGAGGTGATGACGATGCTCGGGATCCGCCCGGTGGCCGCCCTCAGCCCCGCCCCCTCTGTGACATCAGCGGCCTGTGGCGAGGAAGACAGGACATTGCACTGAGCGCCTGTCTGCACGTGCAGACGCACAGGAGCAATGAGAGGGTTCCACACTCGGTTGTGTTCGCTTTGTGTGTGTGTGTGTGTGTGTGTGTGTGTGTGTGTGTTCAGTGGCCAGGGTTCTCAAAGAGAAGATCAGTTCAATATGTGGACTGAGGTGTGTGTACACCAGACTGCACGCAATTTTGTATGAAAATGAAAACACACTGCAAAATCTTCAGTGTTAATTCAGCTATATCAGACCGCACAGGATAAAATCTACTCCGTAAATGGAGAATGTGCTCAATCTGTTCATTACGCCAGGCTAAAGGAATGATGAGGATTAGCCCAGAGTATGTTCATGAACCCTAGAAACAGGAGCAGCTACCACGTGCTGTGAATCACTGGCTCATATTTGTAAATTTTGTTTTAAGGAAAATTGCAATATGAATAAAACCACAACAACAAAAACAATATTTGTTGTTGTTGTTATTATTAGTATTATTATTATTATAGGACCCAGCTGAAACTGTCCACAGCAGGTGACTACGATCCATTCAGATGTGTCAGTCATTGGACAGGCCCGCCCATTTCAGGGTTCGTGAAGCCTGCAGGCCACTTAGTGAATGCGAGCGCAACAGACCGGTACGCTTTTATCTATCTAATGCGAGGAAACGAGACAAACAACAATGGGCTAAAGAGCCAAAAAAAAAAAAAAGAAGTGGGCACTCAATGAGCAATAACAACAAAAACACTTCACAATGAAAAGCGGGAAACGGAAGCATCCGGAAGCCGTAATGGTGACAGATAGCTGGCCTGGGGTGATAATGGAGGAGAACGCAGGCAGGGTACCGCAGGCGCTGGGACCGGGATGAAGTGGTAAAAGAGCAGCAATCTCCAACAAGAAAGTACAAAATGTCTGCCATCAGTTCTCCGGTCCACAAAGGCCCGGCTCCTGCCGTTACGCTACGTCTGTGTCAAGCGAAAGGCTCGAACGACAGAGAGAGAGAGAGAGAGAGAGAGAGAGAGAGAGAGAGAGAGAGAGAGAGAGAGAGAGAGAGAGAGAGAGAGAGAGAGAGAGAGAGAGAGAGAGAGAGAGAGAGAGAGAGAGAGAGAGAGAGAGAGAGATCATTTCCTGCCTCCTCGGTAAGTTTTAAATTTCCTGCGACACAAAAGAAAACCTTGGAGAGAGACTGGGAAAGAAGCCTTTCCTTGAGCCGTTTTATCTCAGTGATGCAATTTCACTCCTTAACGGGCTGCTAAAAACGGGCTCTATATTTAAAGTCATTTGCCAATTGTTTAGCTCAGGTTGCGCCATGTCGCATATTTGACTGATGACAGCTCGTCTGGAGACACTGCTTTCGTACTGTTTTTATACTTTTAACGCATTTCCTGTCACCATCACTTGTCTCAGTTGACAGTTACTGTAAGCTCAAGCCGCTAAAATGAAATCAAATTGCTTCAACCGTTACACCGTTATGATTTTTCGAGTCTGTTAACACAAAATAAATGCATTTAGTCACTCGGTTCATGCGTAAAGGCCACCACAGAGAGAATGTCTGAAATATTAAAAAAAGGCGGGAAAATAATCTAAGGCAAAGCTGAGACTGACGCTAATGCTGAACGTCGAATCGCTCAGCTCTCGGTTACACGCCCAGGGCCGGGTCAATCTGTTCCGGGGATTAGACCGGATCAATCCGGAACACATCGCTGTGATTGGTCATCGATTACCACGCGAGAGGCCAGGCCAACTGACGCTCAAGTACGGAGCAGGGGATTGGTCTGACTTCTCCAGACAAGGCGAGGTCAAAGCGAGTACTTACAGCCGGAGGCGAGCCGCGATCCGATTGGCCGACTTCGGGCACGGAGATGTCGTCTGCATCAACGGAGGACTGAATGGAACAGGGTTCAACAGGTTCATGGTCAGTCACTCGGTAATACTACACGCAACTATGTGATCCATCACCAATTTAAAAGTAGAGTGGTTATTTTGACACATTTCTTGTCAAAGTTGTTATCACAAGAGCGTTTTTTTAGTTAAGTCCCATTACAAAAACAATAAGCCAAACACCATTTCGAATAGGAAGGATGAGACTTGCCACTCTTTTTTTTGTCATCTGTGCTAAATGTTTTGTACATTTCAACACTTCCAGTGCACACAGGTTAAAAATAACAATGTGGGGAAACCTTGATTATTCAAAAGCATATTTCTACCATAACCTCTTGATATGTCATGTAGAACCTCGGTCTGCAGCAGGCAGTGCTGTGTTAGCGCACACATGCTGTATACTGGGGCTGGACAGACTCAGTCCTGGATATAAAAAAAGCAAATCAAAGCGTGCCCCAAACTGTGACCACCTCACGGAACGGCATCTGCGGTCGCTGCTGCGGCAGACAGGGGTAATCACAGAAGAAAAAAAAAAAGAGAATCAGCAGGGATTGGAGTGCATTCGTTCCCCCACCAAGCTCTGGTGATTTCACCATTGAGAGTAACGAAGGGGTGGTGGGGGGGTAAGGCATAGGAAAATCAAGCAGGGTTCTTAATGACCACCAAAGATGACATCAGATTAGGACAAAGAATTACAACACCAGGGATACTGTAACAGGCACGGACACGCTTTGGTTCAGTGCAGTCCTCTACTGGCCGGGCCTACATACAATGACCCGAAACCCTCCCTCCTGCTCCATCATCGGGACAGAGCGCATCCCGGGCCACCATTTACACCACCTCATTCTCCCTGTTTAAAAAAATCAATTCAAAATGATGAACTGATTTGCCTCTGTATTGAGCCCCGACTGGGAGAGGAGCAGACTTGCGTCGATCGCCCAATCGCTCCCAACGCGCACCGCCCAATCACGGGACTTACTCAGCAGCAACCTGAGGTCAATACGGGCTGCTTTTTGATTGGTCGATCTCCAAGGCATGTGGCGCGACAGGGGCCTAATTAACGGAATTCTGCCGTGCGCCCTGAAGGGTACAGCTGGATTGATGATCTAACGGTCTGTTTAACACACAAGTGCCTGGAGGCTGGTGTCGTGATCCAGCCCCCTTTTCTTTATACCGTGTCTGTCTACAGCTTTCAGGTAACAACCCTGTGAAATATATCTCTTGTTGCTATGTTAAAATTTCAGCAGAGTTTTGAAATCTGTTTAGGCCGTGGAAAATGAATGGAAAAACAGGTTGTGTTTACTTCAGGGGAACGACAGGTCACTAGCATGGGTGACGGCACATTAGAGATCACTCGGATGATAGAGACGCTCGCTTTGACAAGGCAAAACATCGGTGGAGATTAAATCTGTGAAAAAAGGCAAGCCGTCCCTGCAAATGGCTTCGCTGCTTAAGCTTTTTGTGAAAAGCGACAGATTTGAACAGTAACTCTGTAACTGCCCGAGAAAGGGCTCATATATTTTCAACAGAGACTACCCATCCGTCCATCTGTCCATCCATTATCTAATCTGCTTATTCCTGGTCACGGTCGCTGGTGGAGGAGCTGGAGCCTATCCCAGCATGCACTGGGCGAGAAGCAGGAATACACAGTACCCTGGACAGTTTGCCAGTCCATCGCAGCAGCAGAGACTAACACAGAATATTTCCAAGACGCTGCCGGATGCAATCATTTTTCCAGGTACGTACATAAATGTAATACGTATTGTAGTCATATATGACCACATTGCCTTTTTGTTTCTGAGACCAATTTAGGCATTCACTGAAGCACACCTGTCCAACCACCAGCACCTTCTGGTTCAATTGAACAAACCTAAAAAATTTCTGTTGAGAAAGCCTAAAAAAATTATAGGTGTAACAAATTGAAGTAAAATTTCAGGTTTATTTCAGGCATTTTTTTTTTCAGTGTAAGATCGGGTTTATGAGGTCAATCATATCTCACGTACCGCTCGTTTCCGAGGCGACCCTGCCAATCACATCTCACGTACCGCTCGTTTCCGAGGCGACCCTGCCAATCATATCTCACGTACCGCTCGTTTCCGCGGCGACCCCCCTGCAAAAGCAAGGCCCGGGATGGCTCACCTTCTCGAAGATGCCCGAGTCATGTGACTCTTCAGCTTGGACTTCAGGAGCCGGACGGCCTGAAGTCCAGCATCTCCGCCGTGTCCTTGCTGATCTCGCAGGACACCTGGCGGCTGGCGGGGCGGGACCCCAGGCTGGAGAGGTCGGCTTCGGTGTCAGTCCACCCCTGAGAGGGGACGGGGTCACACAGGGTCACACAGGGTCACACAGGGTCACACACTCTCACAAATATTCAGGAAGACATTCCGCAGATCGCACTCATATGAACCATAATTACAAGAGACCTTCATAAAGCACACTACACAGCACACTTATTATCATATTATCAATATTATACGGTAATATGCAGATATAATAAGCGTAATAAGCAGAGGTTATCCTTTTTGGCAGTTGGTTTTGTGTCATAAATCACACTCTTGTGAGGGATTTCAGTTTTTTCTACATATCACACAATGTCTACCTGTATGCAACTCTGCAGTTGTTTATGAATGCTTTATAAAGTTGTAGTAGCATGTGTATTAAGGTGTTATTTACACTTTCTTTAAACCTGATGAGTAAAAGAACGATATACAAGAAGAAAGATATAAAATAATGACAGGGCAGCATTTTGGGTTAGCAGGACAAAGGGATCACAGTGATGTGATATCTGGCTCAGGAAGTTGAATGCACATTCAGTATTTTGATACTTTTATTGCCCGATAGCTGGTGGAGCGGTGATCAAATATCAAAGCTCATTGCGATTCAGTCTTTCCATGTGTGGTGTTTTCCCTCCGGAAACCAGATCTAAATGTGACGAGCCCTTCAGATGAGCCACTGGGACAGCCAGAGTGACAGAACAAACAACATGAGGGGCTGCCTGGGGCCCCGCAAACCACCAGGGGGCCCCCTAACTATTGTAATATATGACATATTTATTATATATAGGGGGTGGGCGCTTTGGGGGTTGGGGGGGGAAGGGATCAAAACCCCTCAGGGGGGAGGGCACTGACGTGGTGGGACACAGAGGGGGGGGGGACACGCGACAGGGGGGCAGGACACAGACGGGGGAGAGGGACACTGGGGGGGGGGGGGGGGGGGATCCAGGGGGGGAGTGGGACTCTGATGGGGACCCAGACAGGGGGGAGGGCCACTGACAGGGGGGGAACACAGACAGGGGGGGGAGGGACACAGACAGGGGGGGGGGGACAGGGGGGGGGGACACAGACGGGGGGGACACAGACAGGGGAGAGGGACACAGATGGAGGGGGGAACACAGACAGGGGGGAGGGACACAGACAGGGGGCAGGACACAGACGGGGGAGCGGGACACAGATGGGGGGGGGGGGGGGACCCAGACAGGGGGGAGCGGGACTCTGATGGGGGGGGGGGGGAGTGGACACAGATGGCGGCGTGCGGCGCAGGAGGCGGGGCTCACGTACGGACTCGCTGTCGGAGGCGGACGACAGGCGGCACTTGCCGATGCCGCCGCCGCGCTGGTACTGCCCGCTGATGTCGGAGGTCTGGCTGGTGACGGTGGAGCGGCGGGTGGAGGTGAAGCTGCTGGTGGACTGGAAGTCCTTGGGCTGCACGCACAGCAGCACCCCCAGGCACGGGATGTACCGGGCGAGGGCCAACCTGGGGGGACCCAGCCCACGGGAGGAGGAGGAGGAGGAGGAGGAGACAGAGCATCCATTTACTGTACAGCACTCTACGTGTGCTGAGAAGCACTGCACATGCAAATACACAATAGTGCTAGCAGCAGCAGCAGCAGCAGGAGCAACAACAACAACTTAATATTATTATTATTATTATTATTATTATTATTATTATTATTATTATCATTATTATTATTGTCATCATTATTATAATAAGTATAAATAAAAGTATAATAATATATTATTATTATTATTATTATTATTATTATTATTATTATGATGTTATAATTACTGATAATTATAATAGTTATAATTACATGGCCCCTACACGCTGTTAAATCTAATCTAATGCAGTCCAATAGGGACAACATGCGCTCTTTTTATGAGGTAAAGGTGCTCTCTCTCAGTGTTGATTTTACGCTGATGAGTTTGCTGTGTGATTAACGACAGTTACGAAAGCAAAAATGAAATTAACTCCGGAGGACATTTACCATCACTAACACCTCGCACCCATCCATTTTCGGCAATTAACTTCAAAGGAGCTGATAATTACATAGAGTGAATCATCTGGGGGCAGACACTGACCCCAGCGCTAAATAAATTAATTTAAACACCTCCGCTTTGAGTATTTACTGATTCCTACGTGATTAATTGCAGAGTTGGGCAGCGCATTAGTGAAATTACCATACAATTTGCCTGAGGTTAGTAGCGCTGGACAGAAATAGAGACGCTGAATGACCAGAGGGGTGAGCAATGACACCCCCTTCGGAAATAGGTCAATTTTCTGAAGCGAAATCCTTTCGTAGGGAGGATCGATAGGGAGGAAGGCGCACCCCGCAGTGAAACGATTCGGCGACAGGATCAATCTATTTGTCTTGCAGGTAATTGAGTGCTTCAGGCGGTAGAATGTAAAGATTTAAAGGTTATTAGATTCATGAGGCGCCTTGTGGTTCAGTCCCAGGACAGCAGTTGACTGCCGTTTTTGTGAGCGAGATGTTTGCTGGCAAACTGGTGCTCATCAGCAAATTTCAATGCCGGGGTGGAGCATTTAGTCTTAATGCTGTCATGCTTTGCGTTTAAATTTGAGTAACTAATTCAAGTGAGCGTTCAACATTTCAGTTAATGAAACAGAAAGTCGCGGAGAAGCTTAAATGTTATTTCCTTTGCTATGAATTTGCCAGACACTTTTACCCAGTAGGACTTACTATTTATAAGGACTAAATACTATAATTAGCTAGTATTTCACACTGCATAAGAAATTAGGAAAGAAACACTTTCTATTAATTATCCTTCATAAGATCCTTTTTCACGCCTTCTGAGGCACAGCACAGCACCATAGCAAGTGCTGCATAAGCATTTATAAATGGCTTATTGTCAATAACCGCAAATAGATGCTGCGCCACATTGATAATGTGTGATGTGTCACAGAAGTGTCATTTTATGAGTAACCCATCATATTGATATAACACAACATACAGTATATGCCTACTTACACTCATCGCCATTAAGCATTTGTGTATGTGTTTGTAACGTTTAACCGAATTCAGACCACACAGCAGTGGCCCAGTACCTGTATTTGGGGTGCGTGATGGCGTAGATGATGGGATTGTGGATGGCGGAGGCCTTGGCAATCACAGCTGGCACGGAGTTCATGTAAGGGGTGAGAAAATCTGCATATCTGAGGGAGAGAGAGAGAGAGAAAGAGAGAGAATTATTATCTGTATTTTTAGATTTTTTTGGAATTTTAAAAGCACCTTTACTTAAAATAGTCTTTTAAGTTACAGGTCAAACTCATGCACACAAATAAAAAAAAAATTTTTTAAAGCTTTTTAAAAAAGACTTTGAGACAGACAGTGCCACTATGGCTTTTGTTCTTAAAAGCTTTTGGACAGACAACACCATAATGGCGTTAGTCGAAATAGTGTGACCAATGGCATTAGGAGAAACAGTTTGACCAATGGCATTAGGAGAAACAGAGTGACCAATGGCATTAGGAGAAACAGTTTGACCAATGGCATTAGGAGAAACAGAGTGACCAATGGCATTAGGAGAAACAGTTTGACCAATGGCATTAGGAGAAACAGAGTGACCAATGGCATTGGGAGAAACAGAGTGACCAATGGCATTGGGAGAAACAGAGTGACCAATGGCATTAGGAGAAACAGAGTGACCAATGGCATTAGGAGAAACAGAGTGACCAATGGCATTGGGAGAAACAGTTTGACCAATGGCATTGGGAGAAACAGTTTGACCAGTGGCATTAGGAGAAACAGAGTGACCAATGGCATTAGGAGAAACAGAGTGACCAATGGCATTAGGAGAAACAGAGTGACCAATGGCATTAGGAGAAACAGAGTGACCAATGGCATTAGGAGAAACAGAGTGACCAATGGCATTCAGGCTTTGGGAGCGGCGGTTCTCACCCAGCGAAGGCAGTCAGGGCCACAGCAGAGTAAGGGGACCAGGAGACGACGTAGAGGAGGATGACGATGAGCGCAATCTTCGCCATCTTCCAATCGTTCTTTAGACGCTGGAGTTTCTTCATGGAGTCCCTGCTGCCATTTCCACTGATCTTACACACTGCCCTGAAGGACACACACGCACGCAGCGCACACACGCACGCACACACACATGTACAAACACACGCACATGTACAAACACACACAAGGCTTTGAACTGCTTTGAAAGCAGGCAAAAAAAAAACAACATAGATTGACACAACAAGCAAAAGGACATTCTTCTGCTGTTCATGGTCAGTCACGTACAGCTGTTCTCAAATCCAATCAAACAGTGGTCAAAGCACAGCGTAAACACTGCATGTACTGTACAGTATGTGTGGTATTATTATCACCTGTCAGAAAATGTGTTCTGTGAAAACCATCGATTAGAAAGAAAAGAAAAGGAAAGGAATGGAAAGGAAAGGAAAGGAAAGAAAAGAAAAGGAAACAACCCACGCAAAGCCTGTGAGAGGGAGAGAAGCCCGAACGCCTCTTTCATGCGGGTGAATGCACACCACAAGCCGCCATTCTTCAGCCCATTTCCCCAGCGACCCCCCTCTTTAACGGCACGTCCTCCCCCCTGTCGAACCGCATTGTCCACACGGCGACCGCACTTATCCCCAGAATGGTGGGATTCCAAACGACAACGTGAAAGAGGGATGGCGCTGGAACGATTCGGCCTGGCCCGGGGGGCTTATTCTCCGAGCCGGGGGGGGGGGGGGGGGGGGGGGGGGGGGGGGGGGGGGGGGGTTGGGAGGAGGGGATGGGGGGGGGGGGTTCGGGGGGGGTTAGGGGCTGTGACCAGCGGCTGCTCTCTGTGGCATTATTGATTTCTGCGGGTCGGTCCAGTCACACTCAACACCTCCCATCGAGTCGTTCTGCCACTCTGGCTTAGCCAGGGGGGCCGGCGGCAGGATTTAAGGGGGACACCGCGAAATCCCCGGTGACCGTGAGTCACTCATGAAGCTGAAGCGGGACCCCTGGGAGGGCTCGGGTTTTAGCACAGCACCTGTGGCCCCTCGCAGCCCCCCCCCCCCCCCCCCCCCAGGGTGTGTTAAATCCCAGTGAGCGAGGCTGTGAGATCTGTGTGGATCTAAATATACAGCGGTCTCAAGCTATAATATAATGACCATGCAGACCTCCCCTCTGTCTCACAGACACACACGTGTCAAGAGGCTAGCAGGCTGGCATTAACACACATATACACACACACACACGTACACACACACACACACACGCACACACGTACACATGCACGCACACGCACGCACACGCACGCACACATGTACTGTACACACACACACACACACGCACACACACACACGCACACACACGCACACACACACACACACACACACACGCACACGCACAGCACACACACACACACACACACAGTGCAGGCTCCCCGCCGCCGCCGACTCACTTGTTGGTGTCGCGGATGGCGCGGAAGATGAAAAAGTAGCAGTACATGATGATGGTGAGGGGGATGAAGAAGACGAAGGTGAAGAGCAGCATGGTGTAGGCGCGCACCGAGGGGGTGAAGGTCACGTAGTCCCAGGTGCAGGAGGTCAGCAGGCCTTCTGGGACGTAGGCACCTGGGGAGGGAGGGAACGAGGGATGGAGAGGAACGGTCAGAGAAATGACCTCCACTTCCTGTTTAGATTAGATTAGATTAGATTAGATTCAAGTTCATCGTCATTGCACAGAGTACACGTACTGAGACAACGAAGTGCAGTTAGTATCTAACCAGAAGTGCAAAAGAAGCAGTAAGGTGCAGTAAGGTGTATGTACATATGTATAATATAAATATAGAATATGGAATGAAAAGCTAAGGTATATGCAGTATGAAAGTGAACAAATATGAATACAATATGATAAATATGAATACAATACAATGTGGTATAAACAGTATAGACAGCTATAAACAGTATAGACAGTGGATCGGTATAAATATGATAAATATATTATCAGCATAATATGATAAATATGATAAATATATTATACTCCCTGTTCCTGGTTATAGGGGGCTCCGCTTTTGATTCTGGCCACAGTGGCGGGGGGGGGGGGGGGGGGTTCTATTTCCTGTCTGGGTTTTCCAGGGTTTCGGGGGCTCAGAATTTCTACTTCCTGTTTGGGCTGAACGGGTCTCAGGATTCAGAGTTTCGAGTTCCTGTTCTGGCACTAGGGGGTTTCCACTTCCTGTTCTGGTTCCAGGGGTTTCCATTTTCCTACATCAGCTGGAGACATTGCCACTTCCTGACCTGTGTAATCCAGGGCAGACTGTCTCGCACAGCAGATGCATGTAGAGATCATGTAGGGCCCCAGCCAAACAGCTGCCTGAATGTTAATGTCCTCTGTGCGTCAGATAGACAGGGCCAACGGATAGGCCTTATTAGCTGCCAGCTAAATCAGGTAATCACGTTTCAAGTGTCTCAGTAGGTAAGATTCTACTCTGTGGATCAAAGATGGGGCTGGATTTTAAATTTATTTGTAAACAACGAGGGGGCTTGTTCCAAGTCACAGGCACCTGGAGGACAACACTGCAGGATTTGTTTTGTCGTCCCAATAGATGGGGCTGTTGTAGCTAATAGTGGAGACGGAACAAACATGGCGTCAAATGTGCTTAATGAGACTGAGCACCAGATGCCCTCTGTGAGCTCCAGAGGAGGTTCACAACTAGTCTGCTAAACACTGCACCCTTGCATCCACTCTTAGACCCTACACACAGCACCCTTACACTCTCTCTAAGACTGTACACACACCACCCTTATACTCTCTCTAAGACTCTACACACAGCACCCTTACACTCTCTCTAAGACTGTACACACAGCACCCTTACACACTCTCTAAGACTGTACACACTGCACCCTTACACTCTCTCTAAGACTCTACACACAGCACCCTTACACTCTCTCTAAGACACACACTGCACCCTCACTCTCTCTAAGACCTACACACAGCACCCTTACACTCTCTCTAAGACTGTACACACAGCACCCTTACACTCTCTCTAAGACTGTACACACAGCACCCTTACACTCTCTCTAAGACTGTACACACAGCACCCTTACACTCTCTCTAAGACTGTACACACTGCACCCTTACACTCTCTCTAAGACTGTACACACTGCACCCTTACACTCTCTCTAAGACTGTACACACTGCACCCTTACACTCTCTCTAAGACTGTACACACAGCACCCTTACACTCTCTCTAAGACTGTACACACTGCACCCTTACACTCTCTCTCTGAGTCTCTAGACACTGTGCCCATACACTCACATTTTGCTCAAAGGACAGTGACAGTGTCTCACGATTTGAACCTGCAACCTCCTGCATGCACCTCCAGTTTCCTCACTTGCCACTCTGCTTTTGGAGCCTTCAGGGCAGGGCAGGTACCTCCACCTGCCTGGGCCACAACCTGCACATCCGTCTGAGCTGAGTAACTCCCATCATCTTCTGCTGTCTGAGCTTTGAATTGACAAGGCATGCTGTGTGAAAGCTGGTCTGGTGTCTGTGAATCAGATCAAAGAGCACAGACCCCCCCCCCCCCCACCCCCCACCCCACCCCCCCCCCAGCGGGGTCTCACAACACGCTAATTAGTTTCCGCCCTAACAGCAGGGCACCAAAGTCAAACATGCGTACACCACGCATTGAAAGGAGCACTGCGCTCTGAAAAGTAAATAAATAAAAAAATTAATCACGAAAATGAAAGGGCTGAGTGACACAGAGAGCAGTCGCCCGTCAGTGTCATCAAAAGAGCCGAAAATAGCCCCGGCTTGTCGGCGTCTGTCGCGTTAATCTGTCAGTTGTCCCCGGCCAGACGCCGAGTGAACGCAGCGGGCCTGCAGACGCACAGAGTACCGAGGAGCAGTGTGTGATGCGCAGCAGCCCCCCCCGCGGGCTTCTCACAGAGGCCTCCGCACGGCTCTCCGTCCCCCGGGCAACTGTCTGCTCCCATCAGCACCACGCCCCCCCCCCCCCCCCCCCCCCCCCCCCCCGAATCAGCACCATGCCACCACCCCCCCACATCAACACCACCCCACCACCGCCCCCCGCCCTATCGGCACCACGCCACCCCCCCCCCCCCCCATCAGCCACCACCGCCACCACCACCCCTCTGCCCCCCCATCATCAGCGCCACGCAACCACCCGCCCCCCCCCCCCAATCAGCGCCGCGCCAACCTCCCACCCCCCCCCCCAATCAGCACCATGCCACACCCCCCCCACATTAAACACCCCCCCCCCCCACAGCACCACGCCCCCCCCCCCCATCAGCACCACCCCCCCCCTCCAATCAGCACCACGTCACCCCCCCCAATCCCCCCCCCCAATCAGCACCATGCCACCACCCCCCCACATTAACACCACCCCCCACCCCCCCCCCCTATCGGCACCACGCAACCCCCCACCCCCACCCCCCCCCCCACCACCCCTCTGCCCCCCATCAGCAGCCACGTGAACCACCCCCGCCCCCCCAATCAGCACCACACCATTTGGCCCCACCCCCCCACCTCCACATTCAAACAGCCAATGCAAATCACACGGCCCTTACAGTCTCCGTGTTTATTTGAGAAAGAGGGAGAGTTTCTGTGAGTGTGTATGTATGTATCTGTGCGCGTGTATATACTGTATGTTCTACATGTACTTGCATGTTGTACATGTACTTCTGTGTGTGCGTGTATGCGTGTGTGTGTGTTCGTGTCAGCAGACAAATTAGCTGACAATGACTGGAAAACAGTTGTACACAGCAAAATGCTCAGTGTTAATTCAGCTTTGATAAAATACATCACATGCTGAAAAAGTACACTGCATTATCCTTTTTAGTATGCACATGAACTATGTCAGCATTCAATCAAAGCAGAACAATTTTTAATCTAAATTAACTGTAATTGTAGTTTGGCCTGTGAACATCGTCTCCCCCATCTCCATCCTCAGGCACTTACTCCACCCAAAAAACGGGGGCAGGCTCCAGCCCAGGGAGTAGACCCAGGCGGCCAGGAGGACAAGCAGGGCCTTCTTCCGGGACAGCACCCCGATGGAGGCCAGGGGTCGCGTGATGACGAAGTAGCGGTCGATGGCGATGACCATGAGCGTGATCATGGAGCAGATCCCAAAAAGTGCGCCACAGAAGGCGTAGAGCTCACAGCCTGGGGGAAAGGACACAGACGACAGACAGTTCAGAGGTCAGAGGTCAGAGGTCATCGTCTACCAGATGAATGGACAGGTCAGGTGAATGGACACAGATGACAGACAGGTCAGAGGTCACCATCTGCCGGATGAACAGACAGGTCAGGTGAATGGACACAGACAACAAACAGGTCAGAGGTCACTGTCTGCATGACGAACAGACAGGTCAGGTGAATGGACACAGACGACAGACAGGTCAGAGGTCAGAGGCCACCATCTGCCGGAGGAACGGACAGGTCAGGTGAATGGACACAGACGACAGAGAGGTCAGAGGTCACCATCTGCCGGACAAACAGTCAGGTCAGGTGAATGGTCATAGATGGACTTGAGCGTAATCGAGTTTGGAGCTTACAATCGCTGTTACAACGCTCAGCAGATGGATGTTTTTTTTTTTGGCTTTGTTGGGGAAACATCTTTTTTCCTGCAAATAATTCTCAAAAAGTGGAGCATTCTCAACAGCCACGGTCTCAAAGGGTTCCAAACTGTGGTCAAGAGCCCCTGTGTTTAGACGGCTGCGACCTCAAATCTTGGAGAGATCCAACCGAAACGTTGAACCAAAAAAGTTAAATGAAACATTTAAATCAACTGAATGAGGTGCGCGCCATCACATCAATAATTCATGCTGTTGCAGATGAGACCATCGACAGCAGTTATGTTCCAAGACCACCAAACAGATGTTAAAAATATCAGCTTTCGAGAAGACTCCCCCCAATTCCACATCGTCTCTTACCATCACTGAGGAGAAACGATGCACATAGAGAGGCAGAAAACAGTGAGGAATACGAGGTGCCTTCTGCACCGCTGAGCTCACGTGATCATGTACAGCGGCATCGCTCCGATGACACAGTCATGCAGGGTGAGCGTTGACCAAGAGAGAGTACGATGTACGCCTTTGCTCTGTTGAGCGTCGACCGCCCAATTTCACACTCGATACGCAGACTGCCTTGTTAATTTAGCTACACAATTCAAGGCCCGATCTTCGCCCCGGATCACAGAGTCCGCGTGCAAATGATGTCTGCTATGCCGTGCAGCCCGTGACAGACTGACTTCCTGTCAAGCAAGTCTCACTGATTATCCCCCCCCCACAGAGACGGTCGAATGCATATAAACTCTCCCAGAATATGCATATCTGCTCATACGCCCGCTCACTTCTATTTCCCCCTCATCAAATCTCAGCCGGAAGCTTCCGGTCTCTCTCTCTCTCTCTCGCTCCAGATGTAAAAAAAAAAAAAAAAAAAAAAAAAAAAGACTGGATTATTTCCTGAAAAAGACATTCAGGTTGCAATCTACTTATTCCCCATTGATGAATAATCCCGCAATCGCTTTTTACGTGTCGACATCGTGCGCGGACGCAAGCTTTTTCCTGTCGGGGCGGAAAAAAAAACCACGACGGCGGAAATCGCTTAAAACGCTTATTTCGCGGTCGACCGGGGCTCGGCGAATTTGGGTCAGGCGATTTTCCGCTCGCCCGAGCAGCCGGGCCAGCGCCTTCGGCGGTTCCGTGACGAGCCGTGGGCCGGAGATTAATAATAATAATCAGCCGTTATGAATCTGGCAGGGTGGGCGAGGAGCCGCCGGAGAACGGCGCTCGGGGGCGAGCGAACGGGAACTGCAGCCGGGGGGCCAGGGGCGCCACCAGGGGGATTCTGGGCCCCATGAAAAGAGCTCACCATTGGGCCCCCTCCTCCACCCCAGAAAATCTGTGTTCAAATATTTTCTGTGGGTCCCTTCAGTCAGGGCCTTGGAATCATCCTAACTCCCAGCCCCCCCCCCCCCCCCACCCCCCACCCCACCTCCTTACGGTGCCCCTGGTCAGGGTCGTTGGCACCTGTCTCAAGCCCGCTTTCAGGATGGGTGGGGAGGCGCAGGGCGGATAGTGTTACAAAGTAACGAGGTTATGTAGGTAGTGAGGTTTGCTTGAATCAAAAGAGGCTTTCATCTGTCAGTCACATGGATGAAGTACTCCAGCAACAAGGGATCTACGACCTGGTCTGGTCTGGATTAACGCCAAAAAAAGGTTGTTTTACTCGCCTGTTTTTTTTTTTTTTTTGCATGTTGCATTATTTTAAAAATCCACATTGCAGACACCAATAACGGGTTGACCTATATAGCCAGAACTTACTACCTAATATTACTAAATATCAGCAACATACTGTTCATGGGCATTTACATTTACAGTAGCAGAATTTGGGTGAAGTGCCCTGCCCAACATGGCTGGATTTGAACCTGCAACACACAAGTACAGCTCTACTCCACGCTATGACACAATGTCTGCGCTCAAGCTGACACAACGGACTCAAATCCAGTCCAGTACACACCGACTGCCCTGTGCCTTATGGACACTAACAGTGCTAAAAAGAGACAGTGAATAAATGGCTCTCCACACTGAGCTACACTAGCTCTCGGTAGGGATGAATATCTAGAAGCATACAATGCCTCACTGAGAGATGATTCTCATTAACCAGTGCATAGAATAGTGGTCTTTTAGTGGAGCTGGTTTAATTACAGTACAGGCTTTCTGAAACACTCCAGGAGGGGAACACAGACGTTCTATACCCCGTACAGAAATCGATAAAACACTGACTGACACTGGCAGGGCATCTGAAGCCTGCTAAGGCTGTATCTCTAGGCAACCGCTCTCTCTGTAATTACTCTGTGTGTGTGTATGTGTGTGTGTGTGTGTCTGTGTGTGTGTGTGTGTGTGTCTGTGTGTGTGTGTGTGTGTGTCTGTGTCCGTGTGTGTGTGTGTGTGTGTGTCTGTGTGTGTACACACGGACAGAATGAAAGCAGGACAAAGAGAGGGAAATAGAGGAAGTGGGAGCGAGGTGCGCTGGTTACCTTTCTCCCCAAAGATCCAGCGCTTGTGCATGCTGGTGGTGAAGAAGATCGGCGCCTGAGTGGCACACATGAGGAAGTCGGTGATGGCCAGGTTGATGATGAACATGTTGCCGGGTGTCCGCAGACTTCGGCTCCTGAACACACACACACACACACACACAGACAAGGACACGGACACACACACACACACATAGAAGCACACACACACACACACACACACACACACACGCAGAAACATGTACACACACACACACACACACACACACACACGGACACGGACACACACACACACACACATACACATAGAAGCACACACACACACGGACAGGGACAAGGACACGGACACACACACACACACATAGAAGCACACACACACACACACACACACGCAGAAACATGTACACACACACACACACACACACACACACACGGACACGGACACACACACACACACACACACACACAGAAACACGTACACACGCACAAACGCACACACACACAGAAACACATGCACAAACGCACACACACACACACACACACACACAGAGTGAGAGAAACACGCACAGACACGCGCACAGGCCATTATTCAGAGACCGTTATTTTTGTCATAGCATCCCACCACCCTCGATAAAGGCAACCACACCTTCTTGTTCAACATGCCCCCCCAACCCACCCCATTATACACATAAATGGTTTCATAGACAAGATAAATAATCCCACGAGACGACAGATGGTGTGAAATAATTAGCACTGTTTACTGTGCGGACCAGTTTACTGGGAATATAAAAACTGGAGCTATAAAAAAAAAAGGCAGAGTGTGGTACTGAGGCCCGTTAACTCAGTGACAGCAGACAATCTTCATCAAAGTTATATTTACTGCACAGGACCCGATCAGACACAGCTCAGCTCACACGCTCCCTGCAACGCACACAAACACTTTCAAACGGTCTGGTGGCTCAGGCAAGGGCAGAAGAACTCCTTCACTGTCTCATTCTATCATTCATGTGATGCTAAGGTTATACAGACAGACAGACCCCCCCAGATTCAGTCAAACACACTTAGCCAGTACAAGGGCACACGCAATTTAATCAAATCTTAGAGGTCTTGAGGAAACACAAAGAGACACAAAAGGTGAAGTCTGAAAATTTGCAGACTCCATGAAAGCACAGGCCAAAAACATGCAGATTACAACTCTGGACGCATGATCTCCACAAGAGTGGACAGAAGGTTTTTCATGCACAGTATATGAACCAAAGTCATTTTCAAATAACTTACAGTGCGCTCCTTGCATTTTACCTAACACGAATATATATTGTTTAACCTGCTCTGTTCTCTAGGTATAGTTATTCCAGAGGTACTTTGAATGTTTCCACCTCCACCCACCATTTTGTCCTTCAATGTGTGAGAACTAGAAAACCCAATCAAATGTAACAACATGGAGCACATCAAAATTTAGGCAAAGGTCGAAGGAATCTGCCATTGAAAGAGTTTGTAGATCAGAAACGTTCATAACTAAATTAAAACAGACTTTGAAAAGCCCTGTCCACTGTAGTGGGCACCGTGCATGAAAGGGTTATGGGCTGCTTTCCTATCACTATCCGAAATAACCAGATTAATATGGAAGGTTTCACTGAGTTGCACATGCCCTTAAAATTGTGTTTGATTGCATCCAGCCCAATATGCGCCTGCAGGGACACCGTGCTTACTGTGTGAACCGGTGGCAAATTCGATAAGCTGTTAAACACAAATACAAAGTACTTTTATCATTTAAGTGGTATGTTTAATCAGAATGGAGTGATGCCTTTGAAGCTCAGACCAAACAGATGATTGAACATAAAGTGTTCCCTTGGTCTAATCCCCTGCTCCATGCAAAAAAGAGATTACAGTGGTTCCCTTTGGAGGGAAGGCGCAACAGTCGAAAAAAATAAATAAATAAATAAATAAACAAATAAAAACCCAAAAAAAAACACTTAAAACCACACCAAAAACAGCCACCAAATTGCATTGTTTAACTTAGTGTTTTTAATCCCTTGCCTGTAAAACAAGCGATAGCATTCCTTGCATGTCTTCTCCCCCTTGGCTCTGCTGAATGACCATTAATCAAGTCAGTTTAAATATGGGGCGAACGGCACTGGAACGGAAATCAATGCGCAGTAAATTCTTCACCATATTCTCCTGAAAAACAGTCCAGTTTGGAGAAAGCCCGTGTTGTATGTTGTTCTACTGTCCGCCAAAGAAATTCTCCAGCACAGATTTTGAATAAAATGCGAGCAATTATGACAGTCGGCTCAATTAGCGCGCTAAAATTAGCGTAAGATTAAGCTGCTAATTAGGGTTAATAGGCGCTTTTGCGATAACAGACTGTTAAGCCACATTTTATTGGCTGAAGAAAACGCTGGCAAGATTTACAGTAGGCCTATATTCATGTTTTATTGAGAAAAGTGCACTGAACTTTTTATGGAATAATAAAGGTTTATTTTGTTAACATGAGCGCTGTCATTACACATGAAAGCTTTTTTCCTCGCTTTATTGCCACCCACTCTAATTGCAAAACATAAAATCCTCCGTTTTAACTGGCAGTGTGAAGGTGGGAGCTTAGCTTCACTTAGCCTCAGCAGTTTCACACATGAAAGGGCACGCGGTGCGATGGCTGTCGGCCAAGCGATAGCTACAGACGACTGCGTTTAGCCAGTGGCCATCTGGTGCTCGACAGCACGGAAAACACTCACAGCGGTCACAACTGAGGAACTCTGGCCAGAATTACCCAATCCTTGCCCTCTCAGGTGTAGGCCAATTGAGCCCTGCTACGCACCGACAACTACAGTTCCCAGCCTGCACTTGTGCTGAACGCCTTTACCGGTTGAGCCATTGGGGAACGAACCTGAGCATTACCGACAGACTTCCACGGAGAGAGCAGCAGGTGCTGTGAGATGTTACATTACATTACAGGCATTTAGCAGACGTGATTTAGCAGAGCGACTTATGCAACTTTTTTCATAGCATTTACATTACATTTATTTATACAGCTGGATATATACTGAAGCAATGCAGGTCAAGTACCTTGCTCAAGGGTACAGCAGCAGGGTCCTAACCCAGGAAGCGAACCTGTGACCTTTCGGTTACAAGCCCAGTTCCTTCTAATTTACATAACTTTTCCTTACCCACAATGCTACACTGCCCGCCGGTGTTGAACCGGCGACGCCATTGGTTACAGTACCTGCTGAAGGCATAGATGACCAGGAAGTTCCCCACCATGCCCGTGATGCCGATGGCCAGGATGACCGCTCCGATGGTGTAGTGGGCGTGGTCCGGCACGTCCACGGTCGGGTACGGGTGCGGTGCCGCCTGCACCGTCGGCGCCTGCGGGGAACCATGATGACCGCGTGAGATCGACGGCGGGGAAGGAAAAAGCTGCCTCTGCGTGAGGTTACAAAAACAGTGTCCACGGTAACAGACGTGTATCCACGGCAGTGGTACAACAGCAATACAGAAAGAATCAGGCCGCCTTTTTAATTTTTTTGTATATTGTTATCGACACCTTGAGCCACAAGTATTTTTTTTTTTGTATTTGTGTTTTGTACTTCAGAGCGACCAGAGTCTTTTTACTGGAAATAAAAATAACCCTGTGGCCCTCGGGACCTAGAGCAGCAGCCCTGTTCATACGCCAAAACAGTCTAATTTATATAACTTTTCCACCATTTCACCTCTTATTCTCATTGTTTGATACCTCATTAAAAGAATAATTTAAATTGTCGTCATTTTCCCACTTTTTATTCCTTGATAACTTTATCGGTGGCAAAATTCTGTGGTTTTTCTGTGAACTCGCAAACCTTGATGTCATTGGGGACTTTGAATGCTTGTGGAGGTGAAATATGAGTCAGCAATCTCCAAATCCCCTCAGTTTGTCCTCTCTAAACCCTCACATGTGCACATTCATTAGAATGAACTGAAGGCAGACACATACCTGGTACAATTAGCAAGAGTCTTAAAATCTTAATCCTCATTTAGTTCACTGGGGGAAATGAGTGTGCAAGACTAAATTCATTCCGCACTCACAGCTGCCTTCTGTCTGCCTACATTTCCCAGACTGCACGGCCTCAACAAATACAACATTTTTATATATAGTTTTACCTGCAACTTTATTGGTTCGTCTGCACGTGGCTTCCAACTGATGTTTGAAAGAGCAAGAATGTTCCATTTTCCAGATACAAGTTTCCTTGATTCCTCTGTCCTTGCATCCTTTCCTGCTCCCTTTCCTTATGTCCTCCGATGGGTGGAGTTAGGAGCTAGGAAGGATGCAGGGAAAGGAAGCAAGGAGGTAAAAAAAAAAAAAAAAAAAATAAAAACGTGATCGGAATGCGCCCTCTTTCTCTCTCGGTCTCTGCCCCTTTCTGAAGTGCAGATTTGATTTCTTATTTTAGTTACTGAAACCTGGCCTCCCATCTCTCTACCACGGAAAGCAATTAAACCCCTCTCCTATTCATATTTACCCAGCTGAATGTCATTAGAGCTTAAGACTGGAAGTGAAATGAAATCCGCCATGAGGAAGAGCTGGGGGGTGTTTGACATATTTAACCGCAGATCCCTGCACCCCCACAAGAGCCACAGGTCACAGTCCGACTTGGTTATACACCAAAAAATCCCTCACTCCCCATGCCTGCCAGTCAACAGCCTCCAGTTTTTTTTATGTTTTTTTTTTTTTTTATTCCTTTGTGTCAAATTTGAACCCAAACACTGGAGTTTAAAAAGTACTGAGTTCTACTGTAGCAGCAGTAATGGTGCCCAGCCTTGACAACCTGAAGATTTCTTTCTCAGAGAATGTCGATTTTTGGATAAGTCGATACTGAGCCAGTCATTTCAAAAGGACTCTGTCATTACAGACATAATTCATAAGTCTTTGTATTGGGTAGTGCCAAGGACGATGTTCACAGACTGAACAAAAGCTTGTTTACAGTCAGACGCTAAAGCCGGAAGAAAGGAATTCAATATGGCGGCGACCCGCGGACACTTAATAGTGACGTCGTCAGAAAACAGATTACTTCAACAAGCTTCTGTCACTCACAGAGCTGTGTGGGGAAAAACATTCCCAGAAAGACAACCATTTCGTCTGAAGATAACAGCCCAATAAACTGCCTCATGAAATCAAAAGTGCTTTCTCTCGAAACGTTCAGAATTTTACGTTTATAGCCAACTTTTCCAGGATTAATACTGGGGGGGGGGGGGGGGGGGGGGGAGAGACCGTCCGTCTGTTGTTTAGTGGAGAGGCCGAACGATAGCTTAGCGCAATATTAGCTTTGCGCCTGAGCTGCTGTCAGTTAACGTGAATTCTGAAAGAGTACAGGACAGTAAACAGACTGAAATTTCTTGAAGCAGCCTCCATCTGTTTTCTTTCAAACTAGCCAAATGAGAGGTTCTTTATTTTATCGCCTCGGTGCTATGCCACCCATTTCTCTTCCAGGAGAAGACGGGGATAAATAAAACAGGAAAAAAAAAAAAAAAAAAAAAAATTATAACTGTTTTGATTTTTCAATTTTGTTCTACTGTTTTTTTTTTTTTTTTTTTTTTTTTTTTTTTGCAGATCTCATGCCATACTCATCAGTAATTATAATACCTGAATTATAAAAACTTTGGACTAAAGAGGAGCGGAGACCCCAAAAGTGTCTCACGGCCTGAACATGTTCTGACCTGCGGGGGGGGGGGATCGGAAGTGTAAGTGGTGAATTAAAGCTCCAGCTAGAGAAGAGCAGTGCAAAGAGAGAGAGGAACGTAAGCTTTATCCAACACGCCATACGACTGGGCCCATGGTCCATCGCAAGGCCTCGGGAGGAACTGAGAGCCACCGCAAATTGAGTGGAGGGGCTACCTTCCAGGCCACTGTCGCATGGTCAGTCTTACATGTACGCCAGCAGGGGGGCGTCGTAGTGTGAGGGGAAGAGTGGAACTGACCAGCCAGGGCCGAATGGGGGGGGAGGGCCCTCGAAAAAAAGCCTGGAATGATGTGATAGAGACATGGATCAAGAGAGGAAGGGGGCCCACAGAGACATGCTTATGTATAGGGCCCAGAATTTTGTGCTACACCCCGGTGCGCAAGGTAACCGTGGAAACAGAACCGCCTTGAGACCACCACCAGGAAAATCTCAGTGGGAACTCGGCCTTTTCTGAATTGGGCAAACAGGCCACCGTTGCTTCCCCCGGTTATGGAGGGAACACACAGTACAGTACCGGTCCTTCACTCGTTGGGGGGAGAGCGTACCGCCAAGCGGACGCCGTTGACACCGAGAGCTACAGGAGAGAGCTGGCACTCGTCAGAAGCACCGTGCGTGTAGGGTAAGCAGCTGGAATGGTGCTTATCTATCAGTAGCCAAAAGAAGCCGAATCCCCTGAAACACATACCCTACGTAAGCACACAAATATTGCGCTTTTATCCAAAGCGCTTTACAATTGAGCTGCGCCAGAGCAAAGCCCCATTCTTGCTCATGCGCCGTTGCCGGCAATCCTCTAAAATGTATCACCTGAAATTCTTAACGCAAATGTCTTTGGACATTTGGAGCGCAAAGCCCCATAACAGGCTCTGGAAATTTAAATGCTGCAGTGGCCTAATAGGCTCTGGATCTAAATGCTGCAGCTGTGCATCTGTACTGATATATGGGAACATGGGGAATTGCCTGTGTATTACAACCCTAGATTTATCTACATTTTAGGTATCCTGTTTCCTGTATTTGCTACCGTTCTGCATACCAACATTTGCGCCAACACAGCTCCTGGGATGCTTTTTGATGCCAGTAGTGTTTTTAACTGTAAAATTGCATTAACGTGATTTTGTTTGACGTGACATCACCGCACTGAAAAATAACGCGTCACAATCAGCATATATACAGAATGCAAGTGTATATTAACGGAACTGTTGCAAAGCGCAGCAAAAATTCTGTTTAGAAAGAAGTGCTTTAAAGCACTGTAAAGCAAGGTTCTTTATGGAACTCATTTCCCATGCGAAAGCACAGCACATGTAATCAATTGGATTAGCTTTTCAAACAGTTGCCTGTTTCTGTGTCACTGGCTGCTGCTAATTAAAAAGCTTTCCTATAAAACCAGGATTTGGCCTCCTTCTGTTTCGTTACCCCTCATTTAAATGACAGGGGCATTACATTAGCTTTTTGTTAGCTGCTTTTGGCACCCAAATTAAAGCCAGAGCCTGGGTTCAATGATGGGGACACTATCCTGTGGGAGGTTGGCATCCTCTTTAATTTGAAATTAAAGTTCTGGGTTCACAACAAGTAGAAGAGCTAACTAAAAGACACAGATGAAGTCATGTACTGCCTGTCTCTGTCTGGCTGTGTAATTATACCCTTCCCTCTCCACCCTGAAGTGATGGTGAGAAATAACAGGCAGGCATTCGGAAGAAAGCCACTGCACATTAATATCCAATGGGGATAGCTTCCCTGTCGCTGTAAAGTGCATTTCAATCATAGGAGAGAAACTATGATTATCATTATGATTAATACAATATTCTGTGTCATCTTGAGGGGAAAAGATGCATCTAGGCTTTTTATTTTTGTTGAGCCACCAAAGCCATGCTTAATATCTTATCTGCCACAGGATTTATTGTAGACCAAGGTCGGCATTGCCTGGGTTTTCTGTTAAGCTACGTTTGGATCAATGGAAACTCCCAATGGGATTGGCTTTTCTACAAACAGTCTTTCATAAGAGCTGTAGGCATGTGGTGTCTGCCGCTTACTGTATTATGCCATAGTAATGTCACCATGGATTCTGACAAAAGCATTTATTCATGTTTGTAAAGTGCTTGCTCTGCCACTCATAAAGGATTTGTATAGCTCTTATCAAGAACCGTGCATTGAAAGTGTTACCAAGTTTTTATTTATTTATACAAAAGCCTGCTCTATCCTACAGCAACAACAGAGAGGCTTTTATTCAGGCGTATGCTTTCAAGGACAGCTGATCAGGATCTCGAGTTCACACAGCGTACCCGGGAAAGTGAGAGAGCGGTGGGAAAACCAATACAGCTACTGGCAGAGGCAACATTGCACCTGTGACAGTTTAACTGTAAACCAGTTTAAAAATCCACCCTAAAAAAAAAAACCTTTCGAATCAAAAGGCCACGGGAGGCACAGGAGCCCATGCGATTAGGTTTGTTCAGAGAGAGAACAGGTTCGCAACACCAGGGAAGGACCTTCGAATGCGGACGAGGGCGTCCTCTATCCGAATGCGACGGCACGCGTTCCACCTCGCTGCGCTCTTCGGTTTCGGCCCGTCAGGCGGTGCGACCGAACGGTCCGCTCGACGGGGGAAGAGATTTCGGGGCTCGGTTCAGGATGGCAGATCGACGGGGCGGCAAAACCGCGGAGGCTGCTGCTTAACAGAAGAGCCGCCAAGGGGAGTCACGGCGGGCATCGCGGCGGGCACTGAGGCGGGCATTGCGGCGGGCACTAAGGCGGGCATCGCAGCGGGCACTAAGGCGGGCATCGCAGCGGGCACTAAGGCGGGCATCGCAGCGGGCACAGAGGCGGGCATCGCGGCGGGCATTGAGGCGGGCACTGAGGCGGACACAGAGGTGGGCATCGCGGCGGGCATTGAGGCGGGCACTGAGGCGGACACAGAGGTGGGCATCGCGGCGGGCATTGAGGCGGGCACTGAGGCGGACACAGAGGTGGGCATCGTGGCGGGCACTAAGGCGGGCATCGCAGCGGGCACTGAGGCGGGCACTGAGGCGGACATCTCAGTGGGCATTGAGGCGGGCACAGAGGTGGGCATTGCGGCAGGCATCGCAGCGGGCACTGAGATGGGCATCGTGGCAGGCATACCGGTGGGCATCGCAGCGGGCACTGAGACGGGCACCGCGGCGGGCACTGTTTGCGTTCTTCCTGTGGGAACTGCCAAATATTGCCGGAAGGCCTGAAGTGGACTGTGAGATACACAGTAACACACTGCTGATGTTGCCGATGTGTGTTTGCCTGCTCCTGCGCGTCTCAGCGGCACCGCGGTGAGGTTGCCAGATCCAGGATAGCGGCAGGCCGTCCGTCGCGCGGTTTATGAGGTCTCTGGTCTTCTCTCGCTGCTTATATCTCCCGGGCGGCCGTTTCGGCGCTCAATCAACACAGCAAACAGACATGGAGACGCTGCAAAATCAAATCTGCCCGCTACCTGTTGCTGGGTCAATGTACAGATCGATAGTTCTCCTCAAATAATTATTGTTTCTCTTGGTGCTTGTCCAGAGACGCGCCCGAATTCAAGGCAGAGTTCACAGGGTCTAGGGTTGCCAGATTTAGGACTCATTAAAACGTGAAATAGGCGGGAAGCGGTTGGAACTGATTGGGGGGGGGGGGGGGGGTGCTGTCAGGACCCAATGGGGGAGGGATGATTGTGCTTCTTAATGCTACTGGATCCTTTCATGGACTGGGCAGGGAGGGGGGGGTGTTCATGGGTGGCTATAGGAACAGATCACAGAGAACGGAATGTGTTCAAACTGACTGAATAATGATTTGCTAATGCTGTACCCATTCACAATGCCACATGCAAAACAGCAGTTCTAATTACAGAGAAACTTACAGTATTACTGCTCAGAGAGAAGAGGCGGGGTGGAGTTTAATGAACAGAATGGGAGGCTTATGTAGCCTACGCTTCATGTTCTTTGTTAAAGTTTGCATGCATGCGTGTGCGTGCGTGCATCTGTGTGTGTGTGTGTGTGTGTGTGCATGCATGCGTGTGCGTCTGTAAGTGTGAATGTGTGTATGCGTGCGTGCATTTGTCTGTCTGTGTAGGGGTGTGTGTGTGCGTGCGTGCATGTGTCTGTGACTGCCTATGTGTGTGTATGCGTGCGTGTGTCTGCCTGTGAGAGTTTGTGTGTGTGTGTGCGGCGTGCTGTATTTTTAAACCAAGAAACTCCTTTGAACAGGCTGGTGATGGCCTGATGGTATTGAATGAGCGAGCCGCTCTAACTCCTTCTGAATTCGGAGGATTTAAGCAGGCTAACAGCACGCAGGCGCGCTGGCCAAATCCATCTGGCTCCCTGGTGTGCGTCGGTTGCATTCTTCTTTCAATAACGAAACGGCCAGCACAACCGTAGCCGGCCCCGGGGCTGCTTCTGAGAGACCGAGCGGAAATGGCGGGATGGGGAAACAGGCTTGCGGACGCACAGCGAGCTCATCACGGGGGGGGGGGGGGGGGGGGGTGAGCGCTTGAAGATCCTATACCGCCAATCCCATGAGTGTAACAGACTGCCAATGAGCTTATACTCTCTTTGGCCTTAGCATAAATTGAAAGCTGTGGCCACTGTGATTATATTGCCACAGTGGGCAGGCTCGGACGCCTAGGTGTGGGATGATTTGATTACAGATCACGCTAATATTTTTTTGCAGCAGGCTTCAAAAGGGGCCATCTGTAAAATGTCCCTTCCCAACAACTTTACAGCTAATGTACATAAACATAATACGAGGCTATTTTCTTTGTTTACTCTAGGAAGAGCAAAACCTTAACCGGACATATTTTTTTTTTTAGGAATTAAGAAGTCCCATCTGGATGGATGTTCTCGGTCACCCAAAAGAGGAAATGTCCAGGAAAAGGGAGGAGGACTGGTCAGCCCAGTTGGACTAGAGCCGTGGCGTTGCCCCCCTCCCCTCAGAAAATGGCGGCTCTGTCACTATCGACTGGGGGGGGCGGGCAGCGGTGGCATCCAGAGCGTGCGGACCGAGATATCAGGGGCTCTCCTTCCAACCAAAAAAAAACGGAAACCCATACCATGCTCTTACTTCATCTCCGGGCCAACCTCTGCCTGAGCCCAGCTGGTTACCGTGTCTGCAGAAGGACTCGCTGATAGAACAGTCATTTCGCTCACAGTCTCAGATGATGGGGGCACAACGATGTGAAATTAAAGTAAGCCAGGCACAGATTTTTTTACGTTAATATCCAGAGCAAATAGGGGTCAAGGGAGTACGTGCTAAATATTCTCTTTTTTTTGTTCTTGGGGCGTGCAATATTGCACGTTTCAATTTCCAAAGACAAGCAAGAGTCAGGATTGCGAGTCTTGATGAATGTAATTGGAGAGAAAAACAAAAACGAAAAAAGAGCATTGTCCTTGACAATCCAAAGACTGCACAGTGATTACCACTCCACTCACGGCAACACAAACATGCCCATCCTGCGCTGCTCGTTAATTTCTATTTCAGCTCCCAAAGAAAATTCGCGTACATCGTTTCGGGTGCCTCCGTTCCCCCGGCGGGGGGACAAGGACTCTGGGACACAGCAAATTAGCACATGGGGAGGCAGCCCCCCCCCTCCCCACCCCCCAGAAAAAAATGAATACATAAATAAATAAACAACCTAAACCCTGACCGTCCTGCTCCTGCCAGCAGTTGGGCAGCTGTTAAAATGAAGACAGACTGTTACAATATGGCGCTGGATTACAACTCTGACATGCAGGGTCATTTGGTCCTGCCATGATTTAAACGAGGGTTGCAGGTACGCTGGCAGCGTGGGGGGGGGGGGGGCAAAGGGGCGGGGGGGGGGGGGGGGGGGGGGTGTTTCCATATGCTGTTGCCGCAGGTAACAGATGGCTGCATGTCCATAGGGGGCTTCCTGGCGCCGAGCCAGCTCCGCCTCCCTTCCTCAGAGCACATGACCCGGGTTTGTCGCTGGATTTTTACACGCCGCTCTGTCTTGTTTACATTCCTCTGGGTGGCTGCCCCGGTCGTTTTTTTTTTTTTTTTTTTATTTTTTTTTTTTGGAAACGCACCCATTACCTGACATGCCTTCAGAGAATCGCTTATGATGAACTGCTCCCCGTTCGCACAGATGGGCTTCATCTTCCCTCTGACATGGTTTATGTATACATTTACATAAATATATGTATGTATCTGCTGCATGTATGTATATATGCATGTATTTATGTACTGTGTGTGAATGAATGTATGAATTTATGCATATATTTATGTACTGTGTGTGAATGAATGTATGCATTTATGCATATATTTATGTACTGTGTGTGAATGAATGTATATATTTATGTATGTATTGCGCAAACTCTCAGCTTTAATTTGAGGGTATTTACATCCACATGGGGAGTGGTCTGTGTAGGAGTGGTCTGTGTCGGAAAAATTTGTATGATCTGAAATAAGCACATCATGACTGCCTGAAGTCTGGGACTCACAGACATCACCATATGCTGGGTATCATCAATGGTGATTGCTCTGCCAAACCTGCACTGCAGCCATCTCCAGCCCCTGTTTCCTGTTTCCTGTTTCTTTTGCGTTCAGTCTCGTCTTCAGCAAGCGAAAAACTCCTGTTCGATTTGGATTCAGGACGGGCGGTTAACCGCAAAAGACATAACCTACAAGGTCAGTGTTTACATTAAATCTTTCCTGTACATTTAGCCTTAAGTGGAATTCTTTGAAGAGGGTGAATGTTGCTGGCTGGAATAACAAACAGCAGAACTACGTATGTGCATGCAGATGAAGTTCAGTACGGGTCCCACTGGAGACTCACACCAACTCTTAACCCTTCCCTTCAGGAGGTCCCACAGACTGTTAAACTGCCATTGAAGAACCCTGCTGGGTGGCTTGGTTGGCCAAAGAGTGTCTTTACTGATCTTGTCTGGTGCATTGGAACCAATGAAATACTCTCAAAAAGTGCAAACCCCATCTTCTGGTCATATTGGCAGGCTCAGTTACACCAGACAAGATCAAGAGCACAGAAAAGTATTTGAATCCAAAACACACACGTATCTGCTTACATGCATATTGTGGGTTCTTTTTTTTTCTTTCTTTTTTTGAATTTTGATTTTGGATCTTTTAATTGTTTTACAGTTGTTCTATTTCCATGAAGGACAAACTGTTCTTCTACACATGTATGCTATAAAACACAACGCATGCCCGTTGTGGAGAGGAGGCATATCAGAGGTGTACTATATGTTCTGTATCATGTTGTCAACAAGATGCAGAGGATTTTGGCTGAGGGATCTGAAGCTGCAGTTATTTAATTATTGACTGCAATTATTTTAGCACAGCAGCAACTCTCTAACATCTGTTTTGGTTAATATGAATATGAGTGTGTCGTGTGGCACATAAAGAGATCACCAAATCAAAAGCTCACGTTTGTGAAGAAAAAAAAAAACTTACATTTTACAAGCAAGTCGAATTAAACATTGATTGAATCAAGAGAACTTTAGTCACGCAATCACCCAGTTACCCACAGTTCCCTACTCACACAGCGATAAAACTGAACCAAAAGTATTCCATATAAACGCATTTTCCCCATTCACTGTCGCCTCAGGACAGAGTTTAAAAAAGCGAATTCCATTTTAGAGTGAAATTTGTGCTGTGCAGATTTCTCGCTTTTAAAAACCACATTACAATTTTTTCAAACCCTTGTTAAAATGACAGAACAGAGAGGAGAGAATATGCGCTCTTAATAAACAATTCCACGCAATTAGCCGCAATTCAAATTAGCACAACCTGGAGTAATACCCTGTGGCCTTTCCTTTGGGTGGCAAGATTACCTGAACAACGTCTCTACACGGGTAATAACTGATCTGCGTTGCCATGGACACTGGAGACAGTGAGGTCATACATCAATGGAATATGAACAAAGCACTCCAGTGACCATTATGACACCATTGAGCCCATGTCAACAAGCAAGCTTCTCCATGTGACATTTTAAATGGAGCAAGCCACTTTCAGAAGCCACTGTTTTTTTTCTGACGAGCTGAAAAAATTAATATCAGCTGTTTTAACGGAAGGTTCGACAGACTCTGTTCAATCAATGCCTGGTTTCTGGGCGGCCCCTGAACTAAATGTGAATGTAGAGATGTCCTATGCTCAGCTCAGGTGTGAGTTGGTCCACCTAGTCCTACGTAATTCATACGGTCTTCACGTTTCTCACAATGTAACACAACAGCAATGTAAAAATCAAACAAACAGTGCATGACAGACAGAAAACATGTAGAATTCTGTATATCAACAAGCATGACATACATAGCATTACAGAGAAACAAACACTCCCACATGTCTGTAGATCTGTATGCACTATGGCGCAGTGGTCTGTAGATCTGCAGCACGGTGGCACAGAGGTCTGTAGATCTGTAGCACTGAAGAACAGAGGTCTGTAGATGCAGCATTGCAGCACAGTGGTCAGTAGGTGCACTTTTCTACCAAAATTTGGGTTTGAATGCCAGGAAGGGGCGCTGTCATTGTACCATTTACCAAGTAAGTATAAGTTGTAACAAAGAAATCTCATTTCTTTGCCAAAATATCTGCCTCCAGGAAAGGTGTCTGCAATGGAGCAGGAAGACATAACACCATACAAGTAATCCAGTACTCCACATATTTAAAGTGACCTGCCTGCCTCCTTTTTGGCTGGACCGCAACAGCGGGGCCAGCCCTACAAACGCGAATGTCTGTGACTGAGTGATGAAGTTGCACCATTGGTCGGGCCGGTCCAGCCATATACCAGGTTTTGACCTGGTCTTGTTAATAAAAGCAGAGTGGGGGGACATGGGAAGCAGAGAGCAGGAGGTGACTGGGTTCTATAGGGAAACAGCCGATCAGCTCTCTCACCTTGCACCTTCAACAGCAGAGGTCGCCCCCTGCTGTCCCAGCAGTGCCACTGCAATCCCCCGGAGCTCACACAATCTCTGCTGCCCGTAAGAGGATTGGGTTATCGGTCGCTGGTTGAAATAGGCTCTGTTTTAAATGAAGGAATTACAGCGGATTATTTCTTATTCTTTTTTTAATATCTTGGCGAAGGCTGTTTCATGAATTGCATATCTGAGCTCACAGTGGACGAACATTTCGTTTATCTTTTTTTATGAATTAAAAATGAATGACTGGTGCGTGATCTCTTCTGCACTTTTGATAATGGGGGAGGGGTCTTGAATTAGGATTTCTGATTAATGGGTTTCTGATGACACTTCATTGATCTTCTGTACAGCAGTTGAAGCACACTCACTCAACCATAATTTATTGCAATGTACTGGGGCTATTTTTATGCATAGTCTTTTGTTTTTGTTGCTACACTATAAATACTGCCGCCTATTTGTAAACATTGGAATATTTTTCTAAGAAAATTAAAACGCAGCAGAACAGAGCACAGCCAATCACAAAAAGCCAGGCGGAAGCAACTATACCCTTAACATTAATGGGAAGTACTTAAATGGAATTGAAACAGTCTCACCATCATGCTTCTGTTAACAGACAATACATCAAGGACAAGGTAAGATGAAAAATAGATTCTGATTAATCAGACTCATGATGGAGCTCGTTAATGCAAATAGCCTGCTCGTCCAAACAGAGAATTGAGGCTGAAAACTGTAAAACATAAAGCATGCAGACACGGTGAAGTGGTTTAGTCACTGTTTGACTGAAACATAAGAATGGGCAAGATGTATGATCTAAACATGGTGGTTCCAGCATCAGGATCGACAACCATCCTGGGATTTTCACGCACTACAGTCTCTAAGGTTCACAGAGAATGGAGCGATAAACTAAAAAAGGTCAGAGTAAAAAAAAAAAAGAGGTCAGAGGAGAATGAGCGGACTCCTTCAAGCTTACAGAAATGCTACAAATGCTCAAATAACAAGCAGTGGTTTGCAGAAGGGCATCTCTGAATGCACAACGCATCTAAACTTGAAGCGGATGGGCTACAAGCAGTGGAAGATGAGGCCGGGTTCCCCTCCTGTCAGCTAAGAACAGGAAGATGAGGCTACAGTGGGCACCTGGATCACCAAAACTGGATGACTGAATTTGGAAAAATGTTCAGGCCAGGTCTGACGCTGTCAATTTCTGCTGCGACATGCAGATAGTTAGGGTCAGAATATCATATAAACCACATTAATCCATGGATCCATCCTGCCTAGTGTCAATGGTATGTTTTCTCGCACACATTAGGCCCCTTATACCAATTGAGAATAATCTGAATACCACAGCATACCTAAGTATTGTTGCTGACCATGTGGCCAAAAAAAAATCTTCAGGAACTGTGTGATGCTATTAAGTTAACATAGGCCCCTTACTACTAATTGAGTATCATCTGATTATCACAGCATACCTAAGTATTGTTGCTGACTATGTGGCCAAAAATCTGCAGGAACTGTGTGATGCTATTAAGTCAACATAGACCAAAATCCCACAGGAATGTTTCCCACACCTTGTTGAACCCATGCTGCAAAGAATTCAGGCAAAAGGGCATCTTATCAAGTATCGGATGTACCTAATAAATGGCCACTGACTGTATATCCTTTAAGAAGTTCTGTCTTTCAACTTTTTGTTTGTTTTCTTTCAATCCCTGATTGGCTCTTATTAGTTTATCGCTCAATAAAATAAATAATTTCAATGTTAATAGAACTAATCTTTAACATCGTAGGTATTGCTGGAATGTCTCCATTAATGCAATGAGCAATCAGGAGTACACTGTTGTGTATTCAGCAAACACAATGGGCAAATTTTCCATCTTCCCTCTGGCAGGTGCTATGTAATTACCCAGCATGCCAGTCTGCTTGTCAGGTTCTGCCATTTGAATATTCACCTTTACCATGCAGGAAACATTTTTGAAGATAAAATGTGAAAATATATGAAATATTTGCTTTTTTTTAAAAAAAAGAGTACAAAAGCACATGTTCCAGAAGAAACACTACTAAAAACATGCTTGTCAAAACCCTTTCATCAATAAACATTCCTGCTCTCATTTCACAATACGTTTTACCAGAGAAGGTCCTGGTTAATCACATTCTTAGACACCACAGGTCTAATGCAATTAATCAGGACCTTTCACTGACAAAAGTCACCGACATACTGCTACACTCTCACATTATCGGCGTTCCCTGAAGACTCGTAAGGTTATTTCTTTGGTACTTTTGTCCCCACCAGTGACAGTGCAGTGTGATTGACAGCGAGATCGGGCGCGAGGCAAACTCAATCAGAGGACAATTTACAGAATCGCGGAACTGTTCCAGCGCCCCAAAACTCCCCCGCAGGAGGAGGACTCTTCCTTATCGCGAGCCACCGGTGTCTCAAACATAATAAAAATTTTTTTTTAAATAAAAGTGAGGTGGCAGACCTCGAAAAGTAATTACCACCTGTCACTCAACAATCACAAACTAATACCTGTTTTTTTCCCCTCCGTCCATACTTCGCATGTAAATGCACAGAACTGAGTGAAAACCCATTTCAGCAGCATCTGCGCTGAAGCTCATGACGGATGTTCATGATGAACATTTTGGACGTTCACAGTCCTTTCTTTGCTGGGCATGACTGCAGACAGGCCTGGTTTTAGTTCATTTTAATGTGATGTGATTTGATTGATGCTTTTATATCCAAAAAAGGGGGATTAACAAAGTGATCTACTTTGAAGAGATTCTTCTTCAGGTCGAGTTCTGTTAGCAGATTCTGAGATTCTGTACAGGGACGTCGGGAAGAATTTTTTTTTCCACACAGAGAGTAGTCAATGTGTGGAACAGCCTGACAGGTCACGTAGTAGAGGCAGGAAACTCTGGGGATTTTCAAGACCAGGCTCGATACAATGTTAGAGACCATCTAGTCTGCAGGCAATCAGAGCACTAGGTGCAATTTAGTCAGGAAAATGGTGAGCATGTTGGGCCGAATGGCCTGCTCTCATCATTATGTTATGTCATGTTAACTACAGGCCGACTCAGTAACAATTAATAATGAGTACAATGAAGTAACACTCAATAAAACGATGCCTCGTTTCAAAATAACAATTAATCTCATAGTAAACAGCAAGATCTTACAAGAAGGCTGGTATCTCCTATGTGTCAGGAAAAAAAAATAACACTCTCAATTTGAAGGAGAAATCACAAAAAGGCCTGTGTCACTAAGACGCCTATATCTCTCTCTCGAGCCAAGGGGGCAAACAGATCGGGAAGAGCCCAAAACTCCAATTACGCCATTTTGAGTCTTTTTTTTTACAATTTCACGATTTTTACTTGGGCAAATTTTGAAACGAATCACTGACTCTGGCGATGACTGACACAGCCGCTAAAAAAAAAAAAAGAATGCCAGAGGTGAACCCACAGTGCAGTACAGACCACAGAACAGACCAGACCGCCTCTGACTAATCACACGCGGGAGACTCAAACTTGCCGGTGGAAAGAGTCGTCCGTTATAACTGCACAGACTCAGAGACCTGCGCTCAGACTCAGGGACCTGCGCTCAGACTCAGGGACCTGCGCTCAGACTCAGGGACCTGCGCTCAGACTCAGGGACCTGCGCTCAGACTCAGGGACCTGCGCTCAGACTCAGGGACCTGCGCTCAGACTCAGGGACCTGGTCGAGGTACGCACACACACACACACACACACACACACACACAGGCGCGTGCAGTACATGGCCGTGTGCGTGTCACGATAAAGGAACAGCATTATGAATGCGGCAGGAGAGTCAGCCCCCCCCCCCAAACACGCACACACCCCCCCGGGATACTCACGGAGGTGGTGATCGGGGGCAGGTCCACCAGCCGGTAGGCGCCCAGGACGGAGTCGTTCCAGGCGGAGAGGGACTCCACGACGCGCGTGCAGTTGGGGTCCTGGGAGGGACAGGAGATGCCCTTCCTCGCTGGCTGTGCCGTGCTCATCCTCCTCCTCCACAGCGAGCGGCTCGACCGCGCAAAAAGACTGGGCAACGGATGGAAAAGAAAAAAAAAAAGAGGGGAAAAAAAAAGAGAAAAGAGAAATGCCAGACCGGTCCTGGGTCTGTGGTTCCACGAGACCCCAGGCGTTACTTTCCCCCCCTGCTGTGGAGCGAGAGGGAGGGAGAGAGAGAGAGAGAGAGAGAGAGAGAGAGAGAGAGAGAGAGAGAGAGAGAGAGAGAGGAGAGAGAGGAGAGAGACAGAGAGACAGGAGGGAAAGCTTCCCTACTGTGCGCTGACAGAAAGTTGTCTGCTCTGAGGGATCATGTGTGTATATGTATGTATGAGAGAGAGAGAGAGAGAGAGAGAGAGAGAGAGAGAGAGAGAGAGAGAGAGAGAGCGCAAATCTGTGATGACTTAGCTGACAGACACACTGAACTCTTCTAAGCCAATCATATCTCATCTTGTGAATGCATTCATATGTACACAATACACACACACGCACGCATGCACACACAAGCACACACACACACACACACACACACACACACACACACACAAAAACAAACAAACACACATGCACACAAACATGGGCAAACAATCAAAAATGAGATGAGCAGTTAAGAACATCATTCTTACAGTACATTATTAAAATACAAATTAACATTACTTCTAATGCATACTGCTGTTTAATGGCTTTACCACAAAAAAAAAAAAAAAAACTCAATCCACCTGCTCAATTGCAGGGCTTATTCAAAAAGCACATTTCAATACTTTTCATTACACACATCAAGTTAATTTCCTCAAATCAGTTTTATGCTGTGAAACCACAATTTACACTGTCAACACTGTGGCCTTAAAGAAATGTTAAAACTGAAAACTAAAGCATGCTATTTGCAGCAGACAGAAATCATAAATTACCTTTACATTACAGACCTTTAGCAGACACTATTACCCAGAGCGACATGCACAGCTTTTTGCAGTTTATACATACTAGCATCCATTAAACATAGCTGTTTCAAATTGGCAATGGCCTCCACAGCCTTTGAGGAATAGGCAGATCTTTTATGTCTTTCTCCGTAATATTATTCAGATTGTCCTCATTTATACGGATTAAGAAGATTGCAAGTAGGACTTTGTGGTCTTTGTGATCATATAAATCACAGCACAAAGCTTAAAGTGAAGTAATGGGGGAATACAAACTCTCAGAAACTGATGTAAATTTGAAAAGAGCTCAGCACCAGAAAAGGCTGCAATTGGTCAAGCCTGTAAAAAAACAAAACAAAAAAAAAAAACAGAGTAGCATTTATGTTTAAAGTGAAAGACTGTGGTCTCTGATCCAAAATGACCTGCAGAAGCTTGCTTTGCAAAACGATCAATCCTGAAGCAGGTCATTGGCTACCTTTGGGGGGAAAGGCACAGGTGTCCACTAATCCATGACATAGTTTAAGTAGGTACTGGAATTGATTCACAACCAAATTATTCCTGCCCCCAAACCAATTTTTGGTGGATGGGAGTGGGGGTGTAGGAGGTGGAAAGAGCGGGTTTTTCCTCAGGGTGTGACCCAAAGGATCTTTAACAGGTCGAAACATGTTATTTTCCCTCAGCCCGTGGCTGCAGTGTTCTTTGTAATGAGCATTGAGCGATAGTGGACCGAGTTATTCTAATGCTGAGGTGCAAGCGCTTTGCTTCACTGGCTCTGCTGATTGGCTGCATTGAATTCGCCGACCCGGGCGTACCACCAAAGCTGGAAACTGCCCCGCCGACGCCTCAGTTATTTTCAGACAAGGGATTAGGGACAAGGGACTGCCACTGCGCCTCCCTCGCCACTGCACCTCCCTCGCCACCGCGCCTCCCTTGCCACCAGCGCCTCCCTCACCACCGCGCCTCCCTCGCCACAGCACCTCCCTCGCCCGTTAAGCTGTCTCTCGCCAACCCGGCTTGCCCCATCTCTCTCACCAAAGGCCGGGCTTCTCACTGCCATTTTGCCCCCATCGCCCCTGGCCCCCCACACCCTCTGCCCCCATCGCCCCCGCCCCTTCTGCCCACGCCCCCCCCGACCCCCCCACCCCCACCCCCAGGCCCCCTCTGCCTACGCCCCCCCACCCCCAGGCAGGGCTCTATGCTAACATTTTTTTCCAAGGAGCACACACACGCTCCTAAGTTGAACATTTTAGGAGCACACTAATACATCCCAATTAGTAGATGTGCTTCTAAATAATTTTTCAAGTCGGCATACATCAATTTTTAGGAGCATATGCCCCCAAAATGGGGGCACTGAAGATCCCTGCCAGGCCCCCTCTGCCCACACCTCCTCCCATCCCGATGGTGGGACAGCCTTCCAAATTCAGCCTGGAAGGAAGATTCATGGGCTGTTTTCCCCCTCAAGCTTCCTCATCTCTCACGCTGGTTACGTTAGCGCTTTAGCGCACCGCGGCTCCATTTCGGTGTGGGCCACAGGCGGGCCAGACGAGGACCGCGCGTCCGTTTCTGAGTTTTCACGCCAACCTCTGGCCTTAAGTGCTCAATTAGCATCCGACAATTACGCCACCTGACATTTCGGCTCAAATTTTTATGATAAGTGCACGAATGAGAGCCAGAGACTTGTGTCCCCGTATGAAAGCTTTTGTTTACTGTGAACTAATCAACGAGTGAACCAGCGCTGGTGTAAACAGCCCAATTAGCTCACTCATCCAGGGTAATTGGTGGAAATAAAAACCTGCACACACACCTGCCCTCCAGGACCAGAATCCCCCTTCCCCTGCGTATACAGCTATTATATTATATTTTTCCCAGCTGACCTGCAATGGGGAGACGACAGATTTTTTTTCATTTCTTGTGATTGTTTTAACTTTTTTTTTGCGGAGTGGGAAGAGATGGGGGGGTGAGGGGTGGGGGGAGGGTTGAACACACTCCTGGCACCTGCACACCCTATCGGAGCAGAGCATCGGCATGAGTCATCCCCGAGCGGCGATGTCCAGACCTCGCTGACGGACTCTCGCCGCTCGGCTCTCCAGAGGCTCCATCTGAAGTCTGAATTCTACCTCACCTCCTCCTCCTCCTCCTCCTCCTCGCCCCTCTGCACCGTCTCAGCCCTCTGCATGCTCTCTCTCTCTCTCTCTCTCTCTTGACTGGGGAGAGCTCATCAAACGGTTGCATAGCCTTCCTGGTTTCTCCTCACTCAAGCCTCTGAATTCTACATCACCTCCTCCTCCTCCTCCTCCTCCTCCTCGCCCCTCTGCAGTTGCACAGCCTTCCTGGTTTCTCCTCACTCAAGTCTCAGCCCCTCCGCCTCCTCCTCACGCTCTCTCTCTCTCTCTCTCTCTCTCTCTCTCTCCCCCTCTCTCTCTGGACTTGGGAGAGCTTATCAGACGGTTGCATAAACTTCTCGTTTCTCCTCACTCAAGCCACGTGCATAAAGCAGTCAGTGAGGCTGTTGTTCTATTCACCCACGGTTTCACCTTTGCGGGAGGCGCGGTTGTTCAGGTAGTCTGCGGGGGAAAAAAGCAGAAAACCATTTCCCAGGGTCAACGAAGAAAGAAGACATGAAAGAACACCCAAGGTCTCGTCTTCTATTCAGTCGGCAATTACAATCAGGACAGTCTACGTCCATAAAGCCGAGAAGCGTTTTCCAGGGGTGAAGTACAATCAACATTCTTTGTCTTAAAACAAATAAAACTGAGGAAAAATGAGTATTAAGTGGCATTTTGCACAACAATGAACTGCTATTTGCATACAAATTGAAAGAAATGTTGTGTCATTATTCTGCAGTGGAACTGTAGTGTATCATGGTCCTGTACTGAGCATTATTTATATGTATATGCATACATAGTTCTGTTATTTGTTATTCTAGTCAACAGTATTCACCCTCTCAAAAGAATTCCACTTAAGACTGAGCAGACATGAAAGATTTTATGCAAAACCGACCTTTTAGGACTTTTCTGGTCAGATGTGTTCGTGAGCCAAACAACCAATTCAAAAAGGCGCATTAATTACATAATAAAACTGAAACACTATGTCAAACAGACATTCTTGTTTGAATGGTAAATCATTTCTGCAAATATCTGAAATTTTAATTTCATTAACCGTGTCCTTTAAAAAACGTTTAATTAAGAGTTACTTGTCCCCTGGGCAGTGTTGATCAATTGATTTACGGAACTGACCGATATGAATTGATTGGCTCTTGAAAAAAGTCTTTGGTCTTTTTCCGTCTTTTTAAAAGGTGGCCCCTGCTGTTTGTTCTATATGCTGATCCACAGTCTGATGCACAGACAGGATGTGCAGACGGGTGATTGGGGGGGGAAGGAAACGGATGGGGTCTCTGAGCTGGGACTGGGGGGGGGGGGGGGGGGGGGGGGGGGGGTTGGGGGGCTGTGACTGCTCATGTGGAAGGAAGGGTTAAGACAGCATGGCAACACCAGAGGGCCAGGATTTCTCTCCAAGCCCACGCCAGCGAAGCTAACCATTTTTGGGCTTCTCAGCAGAAATAATGACGTCATAGACCTGCAACCACAAAAAAGGGACAGTGCTGTAATGTTTGAAGAAGCCCCCTCAAAATCCTAAAATGCTGATCGTGGTTTGCACTATGGAAAGTGGGAAACTATCATCCACACGACATATTATAGCAAGTTATTTTGAGGATTTTAGAAATAATTCCATACATCAAAATTTCTCAGATGATTGGCGAATCATGATAATTTTGTGTTCTAACCTTGATGTTGTAATCCAACAAATTGGAGACTTGGCACCTGCGAAATCTTGTGCGTTCCCAGGATCCATTGCACCAGAGGCCGATCAGGAAGTGATGTGATTGGCCTTCCATCTCGTCCATTGGAAATAGCAGCATCTTGTCGTCCATTAATATACTGTCAATGGGTAACACAGAATGGTCTAACTGTCTGAACTGGGGGGTGGGAGGGAGGGAGGTAGGTAGGTGGCCACCCCCCCCCCCAGCACAATGGTCTTGCAGTGATACTGTAGGAAAGACGAGGGGGGGGGCATGGTATCGTTTTCACTGGATCTGGATGATAAATTGATAAATACTTCTTAAGATTGACTTATTTTTTGGCTTTCCCAGTGCATGCCAGGTGGTGACCTCAGGTGGGGGAGAAGGTAAAGGTTTAGGACTGAATGACTAGAAAACTGGTTTAAAACACACAGGTGCTCCACCAATCATGGAGCACATTGGTAAGAACTAATATAACAATGGCGACAGCGATTGGTGGATACTTTCCGGCTTCCCGTGGATGCTAGCCAGGAAGCACTATCCACCAACCACCATCAGCGTTGCCCTATTGGTTGGCACCAACGTGCTCAGTGAGTGGGCGGAGCTGCTCTGTGTTTTCTAGGTGAAATCTCAACTTTCTTTTCCCTAATTTATCGTAGCAGCTAGAATCTAGAAACCTGTGAGAAAGAGCCCAGGGAGACCGTCTAATAGTGCTTCAGCTCAGGACTTCTGCTTGACAGACGCTCAGACGTCCTTCCCCACCACGGGGCCCGATGGCCTTGCTGCCCCAATGGCGCCGGTCCATCTCCATCGTGCGTATTCTGACCTAATTTTTCTTGTTCATCTATCCACATTCGTCTTATTTTGCACTGGACTTTCCTCTTGGACCGTTAAAATCTTACATCCACGGATGTATGTAATGTTCTATGGGGTGGGGGTTATGTGTTATGTGTTTTTTTTTTTCTTATTATGTGTCTTGACCGTTTTGCTGTGATTGTTTGCTGTTCTGTCATGAGCACGCTGAGGCAAATTCCTAACAACTAAGTTGTATGGCAATAAAGTATTGAATCTTGAATCTTGAATCACACACCTCTGGATGACCCCTGAACCACCAACAAAGTTATCCAGTGAGAAAATAAGACAAAAACCAGTCTGCTCTGGTAAAGAGGTCAAGCCAAAAGGTACTGTAGAGTAAGAGTGTGTTGTGTAAAGGATATTACTTGCTTACTTACCATTTTGTAACGCTGGATGGACCCAAGAAAGTGACAAATGTGTCCTGCAAGATCAATTAACTCGGTGTGCTGTTAGAACATCCAGCTAATCAAGAAAACCGAGGAAAAAAAAACAGATAAACATATTCTAAAATAATTATGAGATGTTCTACCGAAGAAGAGAACAGGCCCTGGGAGCGCTTTGAGAAATTTTAGTCAATATTCAGCACAGAGTTTTTTTCCAATTAATTATAGTCATCCATTTTGAATAAAGTGCAAGATTTCAGTCAATATGATCCACTACGGTCCCATTAATGTCTGCAAAAGCACTGGAAAACACAGCCTACACTCGCAGATGGAGTTCATCCACAGATCACCGCCCAGCTGTTTTGCTTTCATTAAAGGGCATAGAGTGGAGAGGCTGTGTACTACAGATGGAGAGACTTTAGCTGGGAAGGCGGTTGGGGTCAGATCCCCGCAGGCTGTCCACGCATTACCCAGGCGTCCTTCAAATCAGGCCGATAAGGACCAGATGTGGGTCGGGGTGGCTGGTTTTGGAGGGAGCTTACCGCCATTTTATCGCCTCAACCCGCGCGGCTTTGGACCCGGGAGATCTCTATCAGTACGCTCAGACTAAACATCTGTTGCTGCGCGGCTAACCGTACAAGAGTCCGCAACACTGCTGTAAGACTGGAATGGGGGAGGGTGGCAGTTGACGTGTTACCTAAAGGAAATGGCGTTTTTTTTTTTTTTTTTTTTAATTATAACTGTCTTCTGAGCTGATCAAAGCGTATTAACGCCACCCGCGTATTTCCATCCTTCCGAGTACCCTGTAGAGCGGGAACAGGATGTGACATCATAGACTTCATAGAACAGGATATGAGGTGGATGGTAAAGACTTTCAAAATGGGGGATGGAGTTCGATCTGGTTCAAAACAGTAAAAGCTGCTTTCACACGCCTGACACAGAACTTTGCCACATTGACTTCCAGCAATACTAATGGCTTCTCCTGTTCATACAACTAAGGACTAATCCGTTATTTTAATATTTTGACAGTGTTCACAACTGATGATACCAGTAGTCGGAGCAAAGTGGCGGTCCAATAGGGGTAATATTTTTGTAGCTCACACTCTGTCTATGTGTAATAACCCAGATGGCTATCAGTCCATAAATGCCTCTTTTTTTTTTCTCCAACATCAACCTCTCACCATCTATATCGTGTTTCCTAAATCCGGCTAAATGAGCCAAAGGTGAAAATTGCCTTAATGAAAGCATACATCTGGGGAACAGTAAAATTTCTTGTATATGACGAAGGGGAACACACACCAGAGAAGGGTACTTTTGTGAGGTCATTCAAACAAAGTTCTAGCCAAAATACTCACGACTGAATGAGAACATAATTGGAAACAAAAATAATTTCAACCTCAAAATAGTCAAAAGGATGACAAGCACAGCAAATACTGGATTAAAGCCGTAACACTTTGTATTATGCAACCGCATACCAGTGCAAACACAGTATGTACTAGCAAAAACTTTAGCAACTGTATAATAACAAATTGCTAAATAGCTAACACATGTTAAACGGAGATGTGTGGTTTTACTAATTACAGTTTATCACTGTGACCCTCGGCATCCATTTCCTTTAATGTCCACTCCTCCTTTCCCCAAAGTCAAACCCAAATCGTCACCTGCTGCCTCATATTACACTATAAATAAATCATAACCCTTTACGTAACTTCATAGTACAGTTATTAAAAAAACGGTCAATTTCACAGCACTGGTCTCTTTAACTACAGCGTAATACCACAGGGAAATAACCGAATATAAACCGAAAATAACCGCATATAATTTACGGAAAATAACCGACAAGTAATACCATACCACCTTCCAGGGCGAAAAAACGCATCATGAGAACAGAACACTGTGAAACGAACCAACAGAAGGATGTTTTTTTTAATTATGTTTAATTTACTGTACCAGAGAATTCGGAGGAACAGAATGACACCGGCTGCGTGAAAGCCCGTTTAATCTCCAGAAACAGAACATCACAAGACGGATAAGGACAGACCTCCGTAAACAGTGGAGGATACTGTTCGTAATCCCCGGTTTTCTCTGAAACCCCCCCCCCAGAGAGACCCTGTGGCATTTCGTGATTTCGGCTAGCACTGGGATTGCTCGTTAGCGCGCAGGTTTGTGTGCGCGGCTTTGGCGCACCCCGCGCACTGTTGTCTTTGCTTTAAAGATCCAGTTGCAAGCAAAACACGGCTGTAGCTTTGAATTATGGGGAGGTTTTTTTTTTTTTTTATGCCACGCGCAGTAGCCTGCGCCTGTACAGTGTCAGTGCTGTGTCCGGCCACACGCATCAGCCATCCTGAGTGTCGTACAGCCTCACTGAGAGCTAGCCAGCTTCGGTTTTCATCGAGGTATGTTTGCATTGAGCGCCAGGTGTGGTTGAACATATAGTGTGATCACGGAGCTGGGGGATTTCAGACATCTTGACCCCATGGCGTTCAGAAAATCCTTACAATCCACACATGAAGAATGCCGCTTCATGGAGGGGGGGGGGGGGGGGGGGGGGGGGGGGGGGGGGGGGGGGGGGGGGGGGGGGTTTGCTTGAAGAACACAACTCCGATTCACCAAGTAGATTCATGGGTATAAAAAGCGCAGCACACTATTAACAATGATATCTCAGCCACCAGCATCACAGACATTGCGTTCGCTGGTAAGATATCACGCTCCTCGGCTCGCACTCTATGGTCCAGTGCCCAGACCAGAGCTTCTCTTCATCTATGTTATGGCCGCTCAGGAAGCTAAGGCAGTGTAGCAAGCATGCAGTTCTGCTGGGAGGAGCAGATCAGTTTTAGCCAGCCATGGTGTTCAGCTAAAATATGTAATCTTCACACACGGGGAGTGAACTGCACACTATGATAAATGCAGAATATTATCAAAGGCCAAGATGAGTGCATGCAGGGCTGCCCCTGACATTTTTGGGGGCCCTATACTAAAAGTTTATATGGGGGCACTCCCAAAGTGGGGGTATAGATAGCACTCACAGACAGAAATTTTGATCATGAAAGGAGAGCAGAGGGAATTCAATAACAGACAGGGGGTAGGTAGGCGAGGGGGTATGTGGGGGGGGAATTGTGTTCGCGGACTGAGAAAAGGGTGGTTAGTGATCGCGGAACAGGGAATGGGGGCAGGTGGGGGGGGGGGGGGGGGGGGGGGGGGGGGGATGGGGGGGTGGGCGGGAACTTGGATTCCCTCTTGGCCTTCCCCATCAGGAGATTACAGAGACTCAACATTAGCAATAACTATCTCAAAAAAGGCAGGATATTTTACATTTAGATTGTCTATGGCAATTGAAAAAAGTTCTTACTGAAGCATATTTTTTTGTAGTGCAAGCAAAAAAAAAAAAACAACAACAAAAAAAAACCCACTGCTAGTTGAATGTCTCAGGGGTCAAATCTCATACTGAAAAATCTTCTCATGTCATCCTGTTGCCAATACAAGTGAAATAGAGTCCAATAGATAATAAGTTAGGATGTTAATTCTCTTTACTCTGAAAGCCCATGAATATTGTTACTGCTACAGATTGACTAACACTACTCTGTGTGTGTGTGTGTGTGTGTGTCTGTGTGTGTGTGTGCGTGTGTCTGTGTGTGTGTGTGTGTGTGTGTGTGTGTGTGTGTGTGTGTGACTTCGTAATCCGTTATGATGTTATAAGGATGTTATAAATATGTTATAAGTATCTACTTTTGACAGCTGGCACCAAATATTTTCATGTGCATGGTTTATTTTTATGCATGTTAAAAATAAAGCCAAGTTCACAAAGCTATGTCACTTAGGTAATAAGCACTGCAAACAACTGCAAACAATTATATTATAATTAATTATATAACAATTATAAACAATTGCAGTGCTTATTACTTCATGTCCTTAAGGAATAAGCACTGCAATTGTTGATTAATGGTTTATAAAGTGCTAATGTGGACAGTGCTTAATTGCATGACAAACCTACCAAATGTTATCTGACGGCAGCCTGTCCATTTGATTCCGTGCCAGTTTGTTTAAAATTAGTTTTGCTTAACAAGGGGAAAGGGTGCCAAATTATTTTACATCATATTTTAACAGGTTCCCTCTTCTGTAAAGAAATCTAAACAGTATGCACCTGAAAATGCTGACACACAAAGTTTTTTCCTGAAAATATAATGCTATGGAAAATACCTCCTGGCAACAGTTCATATGGGACGTGAAGTTTGTGTAGCACTAAAGTAAAGCACGATTATATAATGCCAGATCCCTACAGTGTGCATGAGGCCAAAGCCTTATGGGAGTAAATCATTATTGGCAACAATGGGATTTATTTCCAAAGACACCTGGCAGACAGGCATATGCTAAACCCTTTATTACATTTTTTTTTTTTTTTTTTTTTTTTTTTAAGTAATAAGATTCTGCTGAACTCCAAGCTGGGCGATATGGTATAAGTCTGGATTTATCCTGTGAATCAGTCAAAGATCAGATATTAATAAAAAACTCAGGATATTCAGCAACAATACTGTGAAATTGCAACAGGAAAAGAAAACCGAAGCCAAATATGAAAATCACAGAGAGAGAGAGAGAGAAACCACAGGGTGCTGTGCTCCCGACCTGCTCGGTAAAAGCTGCACAGCTGGGCCTACAGGCCTCCTCCTCTTGTGTTGTGATCGAGTCCCGCTCGACATAATTACCTGCAGCAGGGAGATGGGTGTTGTGGCACGACACACGTGCGCTAATGCAGCGTGCACAGTACCGCGTGCACAGTACCGCGTGCACAGCCCAGCGACATGCCCAAGTGTGACACTGTCACACAGTCATAACCAGTCTCACAATAGACTCTGCAAGGAAACGCCTGGATGTCCTAATCAATGTCTAGGTTGGGGGAAAGGAAAGGGACTTTGGAAGCTAAAAGAGATGGTCTTTATACTATATAACAAGAACGAGCTTTTCCCAAATCTGACCTTGGTGGCTGGGGACAATTTTTGACCACTATTCAGCCTTTCATCAGTTGGCTATGTAGGTTTGACTACAGGAAGTGAACAGAAATAAATGCAAAAGTCAATGCAATGTCACTTGATAGGGTGGGTCAACCACTACATGCTGCCAGGATGGAGTGCATTCGCAGTGACGCGGGTCTGCCAGCATCTAGAACTCCGCAGGAGGAATGCCACACAACTCCGCCACGAGACAGCAGATCAATACGCTTATTAGTTCAAATAAGAGGAAACAACTGTCACAAGCATCTCTTCAAAAAAATAAAATAAAATAAAAAATCCAATAAAAGATCAGATCTGTGTTCAGATCTTTTGCCAGAGAAAGACATGACATGGGATGAAGATGATCACTCAGTGCCAATATGAGATCATGTACGTCCTTTGACTGACAGACTCCTGACGGACCCTTCCCGCAGCCATTTCTCTTCTCATATTGCTTTACAGAGGATGAACGCTGCAGCACGTGCTGTTGACCCCAGGAGAACGTCTCATTTTCTTTCCAGAACCACTTAAATAAAAAACAGTGCAGTCTATTCACATCCACCTCCCAATCTTCCCATTCCCATAAAGCACTCCCGCCAGGAGTGATACCTAGGGCTCCATCAGCACACAGGTCAGCCAACGATGCAAGCGTTTCTTATTTGCCGCCATGTTTTCAGAGCGGTCATGTGACCCGTGGTCTGCCCTGACCAGGCCCACTCTATGCGTGTCACTCATAGATTGCTTGATTGACCAGCTCGTGTAACTCAGACGAGGGTGAGTGTGCGTACGTCTAAGAAACCTAAGAAAACTATACCCTGCTATAAAGCATTAGTAGGGCAGTCCTGATTAAGCATAATTGATCAAAAGCAGCTGTCTCCGGCGGTCATGTTTCGACCCAGACCATTCATCAGCGTGGTGTAGAGGGATACCTGGCTCAAGTGTTTGTTTTTTTCATGCACTGAAGTTGCAATATTAGTCATGGCTTCTATTTTGATGAGTTATTAATAAATATGAGGTTAGTCATTAACAAAAACAGCTATGTTCTATTCTCGGAAAAGCTATGGAAAACTAATCACTCAAAATCAATCATCAGACAAAGCTTTATTTGCTTAATCAACTCTGTTATAATCAACTTTAATCTGAAAAGCGGACAAAATTGATGTAACCCGTCCTCCATAAGTGTAATCATTTTTGCATAGGTTTTTCGTATTTGTAGCCAGACATACATCAAGAGAATGAACCACTCATGCAAAAGTCACTGGGTCAACCACGTCAGTCAAGAAATGATCAATTAATCAAATTGACAACAGACTAGTTTATAATCCATACAACTCCATCTTTCTAAAAATAAAACACAAAAACGCATGAGCGATAAGCTTCTCCCCACGCTCGGCACGTACGCCTCGTGTCCCTCTGTCTATTTTAGGAAGGTCAAACCTGCTTATTTTGCTCTAAATTCTGATGACACTGATCTGAAGAGTGCGTTGGGGCACCGAGAGTGGTTCCACTTCCTCGTCCTCCATGTTGACACATTTTTCACTGTCACTGGGCCCCGGTCCGCTGAAGATGCTCAGGTGGTGCTGGGGAAGATGTTATCAGATGCTGACGCTCTCTGCTATTGATCGTCTGTGTAACCTGCCAGTGTCGTACCGATTTCCAAAGTCATCATAATAAATGAGAAGGATATCTGTGTATAAATATTAAATATTAAAATTCCTTCTGATAAGGTCGCAGGGAATGAAGATCTTATGCTCCCCTCTTCACATTTTATATATTTTTTTAGTATGTGTACAGTCAGAAAGGGAAGTACCGTCCACTGTGTTTGTTCTGCATGTTGCTGAAATGAACAGAGTTGCTAGCGCACAGCGAACGCAAACATTGGCAAGAGGAGAACCAATATTGCCTCAGCATACATACTGTTTGATGTCATCCTTTCTTCTGGGAAGAAGAAAGGATTGCGTTGCTTTATTTATTTGTTTGGAGCAACAAATCGACGAAATACCACACAGACATTCACGAGCTTCATTCAGGCCACAACAATTACCCCTGATCGAAGGTACAGAAAATTCCCATCGTGGACTTGAACTGGCAGCCTCCTGATAAATGTGGTGCTGAAAACAGCCACCTCTCAGAATTAAACCACATACGGCCAGTTTCTCCACACATGGATTAAGTCTAGTCCTGGACTGAAAGAAAACAAATTCAACGAAGATCTCGAATCATTGAAAAATGATTCGAACCCGGAATTTTTTTTTTTTTGCTGCAAGACGACAGAGTTATCCACCGCACCACCTGCACCACTCACCAACAACAGAAATTTAACTAAATACTTTCAGATCATAAAGCTTCAATGCAAGTGCTTACTCTGCGGGGGGGGGGGTAGAGGAGGAAGACATCAACAGTACGGTGAAGAGGCCAGAGACGGAGGGCACGCGGAACGGGTCGTACTTCTCATGTAATTACTCTCAGCGGATCTTTCGCGAACGCCTACCCTCCGGGGCAGCACTTCCTGGTTGGTATTCCACGGCAGTGCGGTCTCCATTCTGGGCCGGGCGAGATGCATTCAGTTTAATTCCGTAAGGTTCTGCAGCACAGGCGGCTGCACAGCGCTCGCATGCAGCCGGTCTACTGTGCGTTTTAACCAGCGGGACAGCGAGAGAGGAGAGACAGCCATCAGCCTGCTGAGCATTAACGCCCCCCCCTCTCCTCCCCCCCCCCCCCCCCGGTTTTACCCTTCATCATCTATTCATGAAATCCATCCATTCTTTTCATTCGTTTGTTCGTTTGTTTCCTTTTTGCCGTTTTTTCCTTGCAAATTCGCTTCTGGAGAATTGCACTTGTAAAGCATTCAGGTAGCATTCACATTGTGATGGTAATTCTGCTTTGATGACAAAAGAAAAAAATGTTTCTTTGTCAGTCAGCTACTTGAACTGAACTGAACTGAATTGAATGGAGAAGAGGACACGGAGAGAGGGAAGAAGACGGAGAGAGCAAGGGAGAGGGAGAGGGAGAGAGCAAGGCTTTGACTGAAATGTCAGACATGAACATGAACAGTGGGGATGACGTACAGATCACATCGTTACGGCGACAGGATCGGACGCAGCGAGAATGTAGAAGAAATCAGATCTTTAAGAAATTAGGGAAAACCCGAAAACATGTATTTTTTTAAAAACCATTATCTTCTCAGAGCTGGTCTGCACTTGAGTAGGGTAACTTGGGGAAACCTAAAGAGAGGGTTTTAACAAAAACTGACGGAGAAGGCAATTTGGCCATACAACAATCGCTTCCCAAGAGGGAGTCACCTTCTGAACGACAGAAATAAATGAGAACGTGAGGTGAGGGGGCGTCATCAAACTACGCGCCCGCATTCTGCACGAACAGAGCGCGAGCCCGAGGGGTCGCTGGTGTCAGCGCGGTTATCTTCGGCTCGGAGGGTTCCGCACAAAATATGACGGCCCCCGACCCGCCCGGAACACGGCTAGCAGCCGAGATAATAACCACAATAAACGCAGCAGCTGTTTGTGTTTGGGGAAGGTGCGCAATTACGCCCTTCACAATAAACCCGAACGAAATAAATCACGGCGCCGCAAGAACTGAAATTAACGGCAGCTCGTCTCCTATTCCGATGAGCCCTGCTGAGAAATAAAGATTAAAGGAAAAAAAAAAGACTAACAGAGTTCACGTCACAACACGAAGAAAATGTAGATTAAAGAAATGCATGAAAGTGATTCAATTCCCCACATAACGGCCGACATTTTGCTTTAGCATCTCAGCATGAGGCCGTGGGTGAAATACTTAAATCACAACAGGCGCTCTTGCCATCCCTCCCAATGACGACAGAGAGCGGTCAATAGCCAATGTCACCACACCGGCACTGATGTACCACCGCACTTAAAACCAAACTGTCTGTGTTTATTTGTGTTTTCAATTTTTTTTAAAAAGGGGTGGGGGTGAGGCGTCCATAATCCGTGTCCTGTCAGAGAGGGGTAAAGTGGATGAGTTGTTCCACTTTCCTAAGCTTTTCACACGGAGGGATTACACAATTGGGCATTTATGTCAAATCTGGCGACGCTAAAAGTAGCAAAGGGAGAATATTTAAACTCGCGTTTCAAACGGCCAGGTTCGACCCCCAACTGCAGCACGCCCATCCACACATTCGCAAGCGTGCATTATGAACTGGCCGACTGACTGTCACAAGGCCGATTCAGTGAATATCAGGGCATACAGAATGAATATTAAATTATTCAAATAATACATTTTTCTGAATGAATATTTCTGGTACTTTTTTCCTCTCCCTGCTGACTGTGCCAGTGCTGACAGTTGCCCGTAGTTCCACAGGGCAATGAGCAATTTGAGATCGCACCAACAAAAACTGCCAGACAACCGCTCTTACCTCCTGATCTACTGTATGCCGCCCCTGGCGTAACCTGGCGTGATAGGCTCACAGAGACGGTGCAAGCAGGATCATCGATGTGCCGTTTTATTATGATCTGGGTCTTTATTTGGGGCTTTCCATTGACCCTTGGCTGTATATGTGGAAAAGTGGAATGGTTTGAGGAGACTTGTCAACACCCTCTCATGCGCTTCATTCACATGTAGCAATTCAACGACAAACATATTTTGCGCCGTTGTATGTTTGCCATTATTAATATACTGAACAATAAACTGCATTTACTTCAACCTGGCATTCCTCTTTCACGCTTATCGCTGCACACGTAGCAGTTTTAATGTCCTAACATACACATAGGGGCGACATAGCTCAGGAGGTAAGACCGATTGTCTGGCAGTCGGAGGGTTGCCGGTTCAAACCCCGCCCTGGGCGTGTCGAAGTGTCCTTGAGCAGTTTGTAAAGCGCTTTGGATAAAAGGGCCTAACATACACATAAAACTTGTGATATCTGCACCTTGCATTCACTCGCCTATACACTAGTGCCATAGCAAGATACACAATTGTAGCTATGCAGGCTACACGAGCCAAAGGCACTTCCTCATCTACAAAGATAGATAGCGATCCGTGTAGAGCAGTGGTCTCCAACCCTGGTCCTGGAGAGCTACAGGGCCTGCTGGTTTTTGTTTTCACCCAATTGAGACCCAAGACACCAGGTGAGTTGAGTTAACTGTGTAATCAACTGCTCTAATTGATTCATGAAGTTCAGAGTCACTATGAAAACCAGCAGACCCTGTAGCTCTCCAGGACCAGGGCTGGAGACCACTGGCATAGAGCCACACGACCGGCAGATCATTTGCAGTCTCCATGTAAAACCGTTAGCGCAGAGGAAAGCTGAAAACATTATTCTGGAGTCAGATAACTGAGTCAATATCATTTAATGAATCCCTTTCCAGTAGCAGCGGCTTCCTTCACCACTCAGATACCTCCACGGTTTGATGTATCTGAGGGGGTTCTTACACTGAGAATCAGAGGACCTTCACTTTAACCAAGGGACTAATCAGCGCCTGATAAATGCATTTTTACCATGCGTTTGTCTGTACGAGCAGCCATTTCCTGCCCTGCCATAATCCCAACTGACATTCGCCCTTTAACTGTCCCTCAAGGACATGTACCCACATGCACGTGGCGCTACAGAAACACAGTCCCCCGGGCAACGGGAGAGAACACATACACGATTCCAGACCACTGAGCTCATTTCTCCTTCCGAACGCAAGCGAGTCTCGCAGGTTTTCAGCACCGCGCGATTCCGAGCGCACAGCGGTTTGTTGTCGCCGTACGTTACCGTCGTGCGACAGGTTTACAGACCACAGGGGTCCATCATCCAAGGTCATTAGTTATGCGGCGGATTTACGGCATCTCTTAAATTTTCATAGGCGTGCGACTCCTGCGGGACGGTAAGGGGAGAGAGTCTGACACCTTGAGAATACAATTATGCTGAAGCTGCAGTTTTAGTACACCTACATACACAGCGCTGCATCGTGTCTGCCACACAGAGGTGAGAAAACTGCTGATACAAACAAACAACATCCGTTCCCAGTGTTTGTGCAATTTGTTTTTTTTTTTTTTTTCCAGCTGAAAAGAATCGAGATGCGTGTTAATTCAGCGTTGAGAGACTTTACTGAGCGGGAAGAATGGCGATGAGTGTGAGCTTTAGATGCGCGTGATACGCACACGGCAGGGTGTGTGCTGAAACACGTGGAACGCCGCAGCAGAGTGACCTCACAGAGACCTCTGTGACCTCACAGAGGGGCTGGGGAGCCACTGGAGAAGTGGGCACCAGCAGCGGAACCTGCGGTGGTCCAATCAGGGGTGAAATCTGCGGTGGGACGGGAGGCAGATTGCAATCACGGGCCGGGGGTTATGGGGGGGGGCCTTTGATTTCTCTTCGATGTCCACCAATCAAAACCTGGGTGTGCCTAGGAAACCCAGTACACTGCAAGCCATTGCCAGTGGTTCACCTGTCACCTACAGAATTCACCTGTCCCACAGTGCAAACGTAACCGGAGGATTACCAGACTGCAGGAAATGAGTTTCCCTGTGTACACAGTGGTGCTGCAGGGGTTTTTATTCAACTAGATCATCTGAGCAACACATTTAAGCAAAAACTAGTGTTTGTTTATTGCCGAAAGGGAAAAAAGAGACACTGAAGCCACAAAGCAGAGGAGTGTGTCATCGTTCATAAATATGCACACCACACTGCACATATTTTCAGACAAAATACATGTTCACTTGTGCATGCACAGTCACACAGCCATTTCTACCGACACAGACACAAACACACACGCACGCACCCACACAAGACACACACGCACACACACAATTAGCTTGATATTTATCATGGTTATTGTGCGGCGTATATCATTCAAATGAGACCCCTAGTAAAACTTTAAATGACATCATTAAATGCGGATGGAAATTCAATATGGCAAACTGAGAGAGCTAATGGAGAAACTTGAATGAATCTCAACCCAGTGAGCACACCTGTGACTCTTTAAACACTGGCTGTGTGGAAGAACAAGGCTCTGAGACTCTGCATAAACACGACAGTGCCGGATGATGTGGAGAAGCCCTTTCAAGAGATATAAAAAGCTCACTTTCTCTGTGCTCCACACAGAGGAGGTTTAAACTGAGAGCACTGTGCTTTGAAGGTCCTCTGTGCCTTATTCCGCGCAGTGAGCAGAGGACTACCAACCGCACTGCATCACAGTGTCTCCATGAGCTGCGTGCTTATTCAGTTTTTTAACCCCCCCATCCTCCCATCCCCTCATTCCCCCATCCTCCCATAGTTCCACCGCCCCCCCCCCCCCCCCCCCCCCCCCCATCCTTTCCCTTTGCATCACATCAGCCTGTGCGAGGAAAGCATGACATGCAAGCAAAATGCAACAAAAAAAAATACGCTGCCACATCATCCGATGCCAAGAACTTGCACATTTGTATCCGTTGGAAAATGCCAACAGTGAAGTTTGAGCACAATATTGACTGGCATTCTTTAGAATGCCACTTATCATACTCTATTTGTCTTCATTGCCATTATAATCCCCCTTCCAGGAAAAAGCATCAAATTTAAATTTAATTCAATACATACTGTATACCCAAATCCTTGTTGCTGCTTTCATATTTTATAATCCTTTTTTTCCAACTTAGGTCAGTGGTAATTATGATGTACACCAAAGCTATTTTTTATGCCAGAATAAGCATTGTTCTCACAGCCGTGCATTGCTTTTATTTAAACACAGAAAGGACTCTTTCTGTACGAAAGCCAATAAAGAAGCTTGTAAAAGAAACTGTGTCTGGCTTGAATTATGATTCACTCCCGAAATGACTGTAAGCTCTCCCGATTTACTCCTGTCTGAACTGAATCTTTGAGCAAACCATGTGTTCCCTTAGAGAAGTTGCGTTGTTTTGATTTGATGCAACGTGATTCCACTTAAACTACCGGCTGTGTGTATTTCTGTGTGACAGAAAGGCTTTCACGTCCAAATATTTAGTCCGATTTTTTTGCAGGTGTGCAATAGACTAAAAAGACAGAATACGATTAGCTAGTCCGACACACGTATACATACATGAGCTTATGCACGCACACACACACACACACACACACACACACACACGGACATATAGCACACACACACACACACACACACATCAACTAGGCAAGGGTTTACTGAAAAGACACCAAGTTAAATAAATATTGGACTGATTCATAACAGAAGCAATGGCATTTCACACATCACATGATCCACAAGCATGGTTCAGCATGACACCATCTCAGGTGCCTGGGAAGTGATCCTGCATTTATTTCACTATTCCATATCATCAACTGTCTCTCCCTTGCATGTGAACTCACAGTTTGTTCGAACGTGACGCTGTTCAACTGCAAGGCAAATCGTCTCAATGCGACTGTAATATTCCACTGCTTCAGTGCCTACGGCCCGTTATGTCTCTACGTACCTGAACAGACACACGGACGCCGCAGAAAGATTTGGGCTGCGTGGACGTACCCCTCCCAGCGCGATCCTGCATGAGAACAGCATTAGCCCCCGAGAAGCACACAGGGCCTTCCTGCCATTGGCTTAGGGCCAGAGCCCCACCTGTAGGAGATGAAGAAAGAACTTTAGAGCTTCAGTATGAGTGCAAGGTAACCAATGGGGCTTTGCATGGGGGCCCTGGATCTACAAGACTAACATCACCCCTTGAGGCTATTGTTTCTACACAGCTGAAGCAGCCTCATTGTGTAAGCGCAGTTCCATTGCATTATGGGATAGAACCCATATTTAGGCCTCCAGTATATTATTGCATGCCATGCCAACCGCCTGGCTTCTTTCCTTTGGTCCTGCCACAAGAGGTGCACATGCACATTTAACATAGATTCCATATAGTATTAAATATTTAAATATATTTAACAGATATATGGGTAGTATTTAACCTTAAGTCTGGGTCTCCAACACAAAAATTTTAATTACAAAATTCAGTATAGTAAATCTGCAATGGCTCCTGGGAGAAGATTGGGTCATAATGTTTATAAAAGGACAATATTGGGAAAAAAATATTTTCTGACATGACATGGAAACTTGCTGGGAGGTCACATGAGCCCTGGGAGCTTGTGAGGACAAATATAAAACCCTATGAGCACGACCTATGACCTCCCGTGTCCTTGGGAAACAATGGCAACTTCGCCGGGTACAGGTAGGTAAGGCAGCTTCATTGGCTTAGCCCAAATTACAGCGTAACCAATGCAAAATCCTGCTATGGAGCTATGTAGCATTTTGCACCTGTGCCCTGTCCACACAAGCGGACAGGGCACAGGAACAACAGCAGCTTCACGGGAAAAACACGACAGCCCTGTCTGGATCGACTTCTCGGGCTTCACGAGTTTCTCGAGGAAATTCCTCAAATGAAGCATCGGGGGATTCCTCTCCTCCCCCTCGTCCTAAAATAGAAGCCGCGTCTAGCAGCCAGGCTCCAGGGAGCTTCGTCAGGCGTCTCATCCCTACACGACACCTTCTGCCAAAGTAGGAAATTATTTTCCTTTTTATTATTTATAAGAAAGGCTTTTTTTTTTTTTTTTTTTTTTGAAAGAATGTTGCTTTTTAAATTAGACCTCAAAGACAGACAATTGCAGTCCGTCAGTGCTACGGTAACTAGCTTCAGACTCCCTGTAGCTTAAGGCAGACTAAAAAGCGCTTTGTTTTATTACATGCCTGTCCAAAGCATGCAATAATTTCCTTATCATTAGTATTACAATGCATACACGCATCTCATTTACACAAGTTCTTCCACTGTCTTCAAGCAGTCTCTGTACAGATAAACTACTGTAGTAAACCATGATGGATGTTCCTCAGACCTCAGGCTGTCTCTCCTTCAGAGCTAATAAATCAGAGAGCGGGTCATCGTTACTGCAGGGGTGACCGAGCAGCTTGGGGACACCCCAGGGCTCAGCGGGCGGGCCAGGTGGAAAGTGGAGGTGAAGGTGCAGGTTCAGGTGGAGGCATAGACAAAATCAGCCAAAGTTTCAGCCGTCAGGTACCATGGATCAAAGCCCTCCTCAGAAAAACCCTTCCAGCTTGAAGTGGAACAGACCTGTAGGACGCCATTCGTCTATTTACACAGAAAATGCTTTAGCAATGCAAAGGCTCAACACGCCCTCTGCTGGTGACACACAGGAAATGCGTGTCAGGCTGTGAAGACATACATTGTACACTTCATCGGTTTTTTTGTCAGTAAAAAGGTACCACCATGAATGCAGACTTTGTAGGTTTTGCAACTACATTGTAGGGTTACAATGACTTGAATTGCTTCCAACAAAGCAAAAGGAGCCCACAGGCCACCTGGGAGAGATACAGCTATACAGTCCATACGCAGCCTATGGGAAAAGTTGGCAGGTTTCCTTGTACAATGATTCCAAACAAGGGGAAAAATCCAGGACATGCAGACTCAAACCAGGACCATTTCCTGTGGTGGAACTGCAACATGACCAAGGAAAAAAATACAGCAACCCTCGACCAAAGGTATTGCATTCATATATAAACAATTTAAAACCGCAATATGCTTTAAATATCAAAAATCCAGAATCAAAGTACAGACTTATCATTTCTGAGGATTGATATTTCATGTTCTTCCTTTGAACAAAGTTTCTGTGCTTTCAGTCCAAGCCCCAAGGTTACAAAGGAGACGTTTTCATCAGGTAAAACGTACTTTTATTAAACAAGACGCCTTAGATGACATAACCTCCTAAGACTCAGAAATTCATTTTTGTCCCCTCTAGGGGACGATTTTTTGGTCCAACTCTCAAGAACCACATATTCTACTATGCTGAAACCACTACATTCAATAAAAATAATATTTTTGAAAATAACTGCAACACGTTTTTGTCATCAAAATGTTGCAGTTATTTTGTCAAAAAGAAATGAAATACTTTTTTTCTGCAGGGTTGTTGGAGGATGCAGCCATCGACAGAGATTTAAAAGGTGTGCTGGTGTGTGTGTATGTGTGTACTGCTGATGTGCGGTACTCTGTGTGTGTGTGTGTGTGTGTGTGTGTATGGGGGTGGGGAGGCACTGGTAGGACATTTTTTGCTGCGTATGCGATGTAATAGATCTGCACAGTGGTCTCTAAAGCCCCTGCAGGGATAGTGAAAAGGTCAGCAATGCAGGGGGTGGGGGGGGGACGGACTCTGGTGTTTCGGTACCACTGCCAGGTGACGGGCAGCATGGGGGGGGGGGGGGGGGGGGGTTTGGGAACGGGGGTTGCCGAAGGGCAGTGGGAGATGACGGTAAACATATTTTACAACCGCTCGCAAACACACGGACACCGATGCAATTCCCGGAAGAGGAAGCACCGTCAAACCATCTGCACACTTCAGTCATTTAAAGAGCAACTGCAATTAATCCAGCAGATGGCGCCAAACAGCACAGAGACACAGCACCATCTATGCAAATGCTACTAGGCATTTCACATAAAGGGTACACACAGACTACACACACAAACAAACAAACACACACACAGATTTATTCTAAGGCTATATGTACACTGCAGTTGGATTGCAGACATCGAGACATTCGACATGTTCTGGAGTCACTTGAAACAGCTGCGGTGCAATCTTGCCAAGCAAATGGTGCCACTACATCTTTTCAACACCACAGTGACTGCGTTACTTTGAGAGCTCTTATCCAGGGCATGTGAGCGGCCAGGGATGAGAGCATAGAGCAAACATAAATAATGATAGGGAGCACAATTGAGGGGGGTGGGGGTGGTGTTAGAGTGGTGGTAGGCAACGTTCCCCACCTGTCCCACGGTTGTTCGTCTCTCCTCTGCTTCCTGGGGTCACTCCTCTCTCCCTTGCTGAAGTAAATAGCCGAAGTTGGGGTTGGGGATGGGGGGGGGGGGGGGGGGGGGGGGGGCGGGGTAGCGTTCATAGAAAAAGCTGCGTGCCCTGTCGTGATACACATGCACTCCCCTGGAGGAAAGACAGCCATTATGGCTCAAACGGGGGCAGGTTGCAGAGGCAGCAGCTCACCTGCAGGCACCGACCTGTCTGTGTTTTACTGACCAAACAACAGGCACATTCTAAATATAGACGTGATAAATCTACAAAATAAATGTTAAAAAAAAGGCAAGTGGCTAACATAACTAACACAAAGCATGCATTATATAACTGCTAAAATCACAATTCCTAAACCTGTAAGCCCTATGATATTGTGTGTGCCAATACACACACAGTACATGAATGGGAAGCAAATAATGACAAGAACCAGCAAAAAATCCCCCCCAAAATCGCTCAGGGTAGGCAGGCATCAGCTGAAACCACATGGATCATTCACTGCAGGCTATCCAGATCCCACATCCAGAAAGCATCCGGTGACTGCAAAAAGCAGATGACTGCAAAAATGTGAGAACAAACCATTCCATCCAGTTCACCTGCGAATGGAACCAACACAAGAAAAGACAGCAGTTCAACTGTGCCCTGCTCCTGTTGGAGATCGTCATAGTAACTTTATTGCAAAAATACAAGTTTCCATCTGCTGGCATAGCATTTACAAACGACTGGAAATCCATCAAAATTGCTTTACATTGTCAAGAAATCCTCGTCACACTTCATTCTGAAGGCTAGTAATATCTGTACACGCGTGTATATACAGTCGTTGTAAATCCTGTTTGTTTAAAAAAAAAAAAAAAAAAAAAAAAAAAAAGGTCACATCTGTAAGCTGCACTTCTACTGGAAATCCACAAGGGTGCAGTGTTTTGCAGCATTCACACCAGGACTCAAGACTAGCTCAGTTTCTTTGACCAGATAACCCCGGGAAGAATATAGGGCAGATCCTCACTGACAGAACGCAGCTAATCTTTGCCAAGTTAGACATTCCAGTTTTTGCTTCTGTTGTTTCAAGAAAACCAAATCTCAATTTGTGTAGCAACACCCACCCTTTTTCCCAGCAGCAGTGCAGTTTAACTTCTGTTGGCAATGACACTGCAAATTAAAATCAATTTTAAAAAAACAAAAACAAAGCCATTAAGGTGTAAAACTGAAATTGTAAAACTTCAAGCAAAATAGGAAAACAGAAATGGGCACCAAATGTGTACACTGTCTGCAAATAAAAGTAAAACTGACAGAAGACTTTCAGCAGTCTGATAAAATATTTCATCTAATATAATATTTCAATATTTAATCAGACTACTGAATGTGTCCGACAGCATTAGTCCTTAAGGCTGTATATCTTGTCCGTTTTCCGTTTCGTACTTTGTTCTAACATCCTGGCCTTCGCTAAACTCCAAACATTGTGCATATGCAAGGCCTCCAAATAGTTTGGTTTCTAGGACCCATTTCTACGGTACGTTACCCTCCGAAAGCAAGACGCTCCTGTACGTGATCGAGTTTAATCTTTCGGAATTACAAATGAAGTAGTATTCTTTACGCAGAGAGAGACAGAAATGATGCTGGAGCATGTCGCTACCACAGTACAATAAGGCTAAATCACATATTTTAAACCCTGTAAATACAGAAGCATTTGCTGACCCAATGGTGTGGACTTTCCGCCAAATAAAACAAACAAACAAAAAAAAAAACCAGAGGACATTATTCATTAACTTAGACTTGGGCCCTAATGCTACCAATCTAGTACTCACGATTTGGCAAAGCCCTCTTTAGAGCTATTTCGGGTAGGCATTTAAATGTCAAAAACGGAACACGTTTTCCATGATCCTAACAGTGGGTACCTTTCTCAGACGTTCGAACTTCAATCCTGTACCACGGTATTTAGGCTAACGAGGCTAATGGCTACGTAGCAGTGCCGTCACGTTTATAAAAAAATATGCTAGCCCGGAATATCTCCCCCAAAAAACCGGGGAACAAAGGCAATTGAGTCAGAACAGTGGTGGGTATCTACCTTTGCACTTCTGAAATGCGCTCAACTCGTCTTTATGCACATAAAGTAAACACAAAGCACTAGAGAACAGACGTCTTACATCGTCTTAAAATATAGCGTTTTTTTTTAATATATTCTCCTACTGTTCAAAAAAATATTCAATATAACATCTAGGCAGTCTATGCCTGTAACATTAAATGCAAGGCTAAGTTGTTTGCTACGAATAATTCCACTTACGGAAAAGTTACGGTCACCTCTCCATTTGAAAGGTTAAAATGTTCAGTCCATACCAACTCTACGACGCTAGCAGACAATGGTAGGATAGAGAAATACAAAAGTAAAGCAGGCCTGTTTCTGGGTACAAGAAGCATTCAGTTAAAACATTTGTACAAGCTATACACAACCTACCCGTCTCCTAAAAATAAATAGCTCATAATAAAAACAAAAGCTTGAGGACCTCTTAAAGGAGCCAAATTACTAAGTGTAAAAGACTAAGACCTGCTCCTTGTTTTAAAAAAACAAACAAAAAAACAAAATAAAAACCTCCTGCAACTACGTAGGACCCCTTCAGCTGCTCCTCTAAGTCAGAGTAACTGTCTTTCTAAGGCGTCCATTTTAATTGCATGAAAAAAATGAAACCGTGGCAATCGTGGATAAATCGAGTCTCCCAGATATTAAATTTTGAATGATGCCACCCCCTAGCGACCTCCTCTTGATTGGCCGACTCCTCTGTTGACCAGTGTCCGTTAAGCGCTGGGACCCCTCCCCTTTTTTATTGGTCACAGTCATAAAGGCCTTGAGTCTCCGCCCTCTTTTTGCCCCGCCCGTTCTGGAGGGGTGTTACCGGGGCAAAAGCGCTGCGTGCATTTATCCTCCACACAACCCCAAATTCGGTGCGCCTCTGTGTTCTGACGGGACGTCCCGGTTCGAGTGCTCCACTGATCCAAAAGGGCTCTCCTGCAGCCGAGCGCATCGCTCCCCAGGAGCTGAAACACGTCTGCATCTCAGGCCCCAGAGTCCACAGAGGAGCTGACGCACACGTTCACCGAACACGGTAAAAAAAATAAAACAGGAAGGCAGCCCTGCGGAAAGGACAGGGAGGTTCCGTCTGTAAAGCCTCGACTGAGAGGACGACGACAACACTTCCGTTCCGGCGTAAAGGAAACGGTACGCCGAGAAGTCCTGTCGCAGCCGGAAGTAGTTCCGGTCAGAGAGACGGAACGAACGTATCCCTCCACGGCTTTCCCTGTCTCTCTCTTGACCACGGGCCATAGTGACGACGCAGCACTGTTTAACAGCTACCCAAAGAGTGAGTCGCGAGCCTGGCATCTGTATGAGCGTTAGTCGGGGCGATGGTCCGGTCGGTTGCTCCGCAGTGCGCTGACGGCATAGAGCTGGTCCCCAAAGGCGTCGTCGGGGGAGTCCCGCACAGAACAGCTGGCGCAGTGTTCACGCCCTCCTGCGGGGGGCGCTCTAGCGGCTGGTGGGCCGGAAGCGGGACATGTACATGCCGCAGGAGTAGCAGTAGTACCGCGAGGGCTCGGCGGGGACCTGCTGGCACAGGGAGCAGAGCGGGGCGCGGCCGTGGGCCGTCCTGGCGTAGGGGGCGGGCCTGGGGGCCGGCTGCGGGTGCGGGTGCGGGTGGGGTGCGGGTGGGGGTGGGACGGGGGCGGGGCCTTCCTGTACTCGCTCCCCCGCCAGTCTCCGTCGGGGGGCACGTCGAGTCGGACGGGCTGGGCGGGGCCCTCGAGCTGCTGGGGGTGGGGGTGGGGAGAGGGGAGGGTGCGGTACCGGGGGAGGGGGTGCTCGTGGGGCCGTGGGGGGGCGGGGGCTGCCCATAAGGGGCGAGGCGGCCGGCGGGGGTGGAGTGGCGGGGGTGGGCGAGGGTGGCGTAGTGGGCGTGGCTGTGGGGGGGCTGCTGCTGCTGGAGCAGCTCGCCCGTGCGGGCGCTGTCCCTGGGCAGCGAGGACCCCGAGGCCGTCCGCCGTGGTGCCCGCGGCAGCGTGCCGTAGCTCAGCGCCACGCTGTGGTAGCTCTCGCTGGGGAGAGCTTCACGCCCGTCAAGCACAGCCAAAAACTTGTGGGCCTTCTGGGAATCTCCTGTGGGGCAGAGGGGGGGAGGGACTGTTAGAAGGGGGGGGGGGGGGGGACGTGTGGACTCACAAACACCCAAACACTTCTTCAGGTGCCCCATGACATGCCAAACATTCTAAAGACCTAAAACAAAACCAGTCCAAGAAATGGCTTAAATTCTTAAACTAGCAAGACAAACACACAGCAGGCAAAGATATGCATCTGTAAAGACGTTTGGGAGGAGGAGGGGTTGCAGGATCACAGATGGCACCTGTGTTCTGCAGTATGGCTATGACAGGCAGAGGGGGCGGGGTTTGGGGAGGGATGGGCCGTTACCTGGGTGTCCCCGGACGGGCCCCGTCACAGTGGGCCTCAGCAGCTGCTGGGATGGGTGAGGTGTTTGGGCTGGGTGGAGATGGTGGTGGTGTTGGTGCTGGTGGTGCTGATGGTGGTGTTGGGGGTCAGCGGGGAACACAGGGGGATTGTGGGGGGCGGGGAGGTGGGGGGAGGGGCTAGCGCGACGTGAGACTCGGCCTTCCGCATGCTTCGTCGTCCTGGCGACCGAGGGCTCCTTTATTTCAGACGTGAAGAGAGGGGGGGTGGGTAGCCACACGGCGGGGGCGGGGGGGGCATGCGGGGGAGGGGGGCGGGAGAGAGGGAGAGAGATGGAGTTAGAACAGGTTCACAGGGGCGGATGCCTTCCCCGTCCGCAACAACGCTCTTGCGAAACGAAAAACAGAAACAGTGAGACAGCGGGAAGTCAGCACGATGAACGACGGCTTGTTTTATAGTTAATATAAAACATTCCGGCTCGACAGAAGACAAGTGCAACTGAAGGTTACACCTCACTGCACGCAGTCACAGTTGCATCACACGGGCACCAGATGGCAGTATAACATGCAGAAACACTCACTGGATGACAAATGCTGACAGTATGCAGACATGTGATGGGGAATGACGTCTGCAGTATTAATAAACGTCAGATACAGCACTGTCCACGACTGTGTGTGTGTGTGTGTGTGTATGTGTGTGTGTTTGTGGGTCTGTGTGTGCGTGTGCGTGTGTACAGTGCGTGCGTGTGTGTGTGTGTCCGTGTGTTTGCGTGTGTGTGTGTGTACAGTGTGTGCGAGTGTCCATGTGCGTGTGTGTGCATGTGTGTGTGTGTGTCTACAGTGGGTGTGTATGTGTACACGTGTGAGTGTGTGTGTGTGTGTGTGTGTGTGCATGTGTGTGTGTGTGTATGTGTGTGTCCGTGTGTGCGTGTGTGTGTGTGTCCGTGTGTGTGTGTGTCCGTGTGTGTGTGTGTGTGTGTGTGTGTACAGTGTGTGTGTATGTGCACACGTGTGTGTTACTCACGAAGCTGTGGGAGCCTGCGAGCTGCTCGGGCCGGGCTCTGATGACGGTGCCGCTCAGGCTGCGGGCGATGCGGCGAAGGTTCTCAGCGCTGTAGGACGGGTCCTCACAATGCAGCCGCTCCTGGCCCACAGAGGAGGGAGGCTGGGACACACACACACACACACAGGTGCTGAAAACACACGGGTATATACACACACACACACACACACACACACAGGCGCTGAAAACACATGGGTATACACACACACACACTCACACACACACAGACACACACAGTACACATACACACACACACAGACACACACAGTACACATACACAGGCGCTGACAACACATCGGTATACACACACACACACACACACAGGCACTGAAAACACACGGGTATACACACACTCACACACACACACACAGTCCGAACACACACTCCTAATACATAGTATAATGTGTATATACATGTGTATGTATGTGTGTATATACGTGTATGCATGTGTGCACACACGAGTGCGTGTGCATGTGTGTATATATGTGTATGTATGTGTGTACACACACGTGTGCGTGTGCCACTGGCTGACCTGGTGATGGTGGGCGGGGGGGCTGGCGCAGACAGGGGTCCTGTACGCGTTCCTCTCGATTTCGGCAGTGGGGGTTTTGGAGCGGCCGGGCGTGGCCATCCCAGACAGCAGCTTCCGCGCCGCCGCCATCGCTATGGAGACAACCAGGTTAGTCTGGCCCTGCGCCCCCGTCGCCACTAGCACACGCTACACGCTAACCCTGCAGGGAACCCCAACACTTCTGCATGCTACACACTAACCTGCCATCTGCAGGGAACCCCAAAGCTTCTGCATGCTACACGCTAACCCCGCTATCTGCAGGGAACCCCAACGCTTCTGCATGCTACACACTAACCTGCCATCTGCAGGGAACCCCAAAGCTTCTGCATGCTACACGCTAACCCCGCTATCTGCAGGGAACCCCAACTGCTTCTGCATGCAACACGCTAACCCTGCTATCTGTAGGGAACCCCAACGCTTCTGCATGCTACACACTAACCTGCCATCTGCAGGGAACCCCAAAGCTTCTGCATGCTACACGCTAACCCCGCTATCTGCAGGGAACCCCAACGCTTCTGCATGCTGCACGCTAACCCTGCTATCTGCAGGGAACCCCAACGCTTCTGCATGCTACACGCTAACCCTGCTATCTGCAGGGAACCCCAACGCTTCTGCATGCAACACGCTAACCCTGCTATCTGCAGGGAACCCCAAAGCTTCTGCATGCTACACGCTAACCCTGCTATCTGCAGGGAACCCCAACGCTTCTGCATGCTACACGCTAACCCTGCTATCTGCAGGGAACCCCAACGCTTCTGCATGCAACACGCTAACCCTGCTATCTGCAGGGAACCCCAACGCTTCTGCATGCTACACGCTAACCCTGCTATCTGCAGGGAACCCCAACGCTTCTGCATGCAACACGCTAACCCTGCTATCTGCAGGGAACCCCAACGCTTCTGCATGCAACACGCTAACCGTGCTATCTGCAGGGAACCCCAACGCTTCTGCATGCTACACGTTAACCCTGCTATCTGCAGGGAGCCCCAACACTTCTGCCTGCTACACGCTAACCCTGCTATCTGCAGGGAACCCCAACGCTTCTGCGTGCTACACGCTAACCCTGCTATCTGCAGGGAACCCCAACGCTTCTGCATGCTACACGCTAACCCTGCTATCTGCAGGGAACCCCAACGCTTCTGCATGCAACACGCTAACCCTGCTATCTGCAGGGAACCCCAACGCTTCTGCATGCAACACGCTAACCCTGCTATCTGCAGGGAACCCCAACGCTTCTGCATGCAACACGCTATACCAGCCACATGCTGAATCACTGCTCCTTTTCTCTAAGAAATACGAGCGCACTCCTATTTAAGCCCTTAAAAACAGCATTACATCAAAAGGCTATAAATCTCATTAAATATCACCAGGTAGAAGGAGGCGGTAGAAGATTCCAGAGTTCTGGCACAGTGCCATCGGTGAAACGGAATTACAGGCTGATAGCCATCTTAAATTCCACTCTACTGAAACGTCGCTGCGTTTGAATCTTCTTCAAACTCACTGAAGTGCGGTGTTTTAGGAATGCAGTTCTCTGCACAATGCTAAAAGCACTAAAGCAGGGCCCAACCCTGTTCCTGGAGATCAACCATCCTGTAGGTGTTCCTCCAACCCTAACAAAGCAAAGCACACCTCATTCAACAGCTAGAGAGCTCATTGAGCTACTGATTAGTAGAATCAGGTGTGGCATATTAGGGTTGAAATGAGAACCTACAGGATGGTAGATCTCCAGGAACAGGGTTGGGCAGCCCTGCAGTAAAGCGTGGTGGGTACCTGGTTTCCCAGAATGCAGCGGGTGGGCGCTGTGAAGGACCCTGGGGGCGCACGAGGCCTGCAGGCTGGCCTGGTACAAGGAGTCCAGCTCGGAGAGCTCGGGGCTGGGGGAGCCACGGTCCGGCTCAGGGGCATGCTGGGAGTTGTAGTATCGGGCGACGTTCTCGGCCCAGCGCTCCACGGGCATGGCGGGCGGCGGCCCGGCCCCCTCGGCGGGGGAGGAGGGGCGCGCCGGCTTGCAGTGGCCGTCGGGCGGGGTGTAGAAGGGCGTGTCCATGCCGTCCGGCCCGTCCAGGCTCCAGGAGGACCAGTTTTGGGCGTTGGGGTTTGGGGCCAGCCTGTGGCCGGCGCTGGAGACTGGGGGGGCCTGCAGAGGGGGGGTGCGGACGTGCGGTCGGGACGGGGCCCTGGGGTAGCTTTGGGGGTACTCCTCTGCGACGCTGCAGTATTCCCTCTCTGGGGTGGGGTCCACCGGCAGGGAGGGTCGAGGGTTCGAGTGCGTCGGTGCGTGAACCGGGGGGCTGGCGCGAAAGGCGTTCCAGTCCGAAGCGTCGCCCGGGCCCTGGGGGGGCAGGGGCCAGGGGTCGGGGGCTGGGCTCCGCCCTCCCCTTCCATGAGCGGGTCGTCCCAGTCCAGGGAGAGGGAGGGTAAGGAGGCGGCGCTGTGCTTTCGGGCATGCCGGGCGCGCGGGCCCTCGTCCGGGACGATGTCGGCGAGCTGGGCGCCCGCCCAGGGCAGGGGGCGCTCCCGCCCCTCCCCTCTCATCTCGCGCTCTCCGCCGCCGGGGCCTGGGGGCGGGGCCGGGCGCTCGCCGCCCTCCTCCGTGGGGCCCTGTTTCCATGGGAACTCCACAGCGCGGGAGGGGCAGGGAGGCGGGTGGCTCAGGCTTCGGTGGGCAAATTTCTACATGGGGGGAGGGGCTTAACGTGGACAGGAGAGGGCGGGCCAAGGGTGGCGTTCTCTTCAGCTTCCTGGTCCTCCAACTGAGCGGCCGTCAGCAATACTTGGCCCGGGATAGGCTGTTCACTAGAGGGGGGGGGGGTGGAGCAGAGAGCGTGTCACCAGCCAATCAAAAAGCCCCGTTTACCCATGCATGACACTATCACCAGTAACACAGCACTCCAGATGCAGACATGTCAATCATCACTGCTACACACACTGAGCAGCCCACCCATGGCACCGCCCACAGAACACACACCTGCCCACCCCTTGGTCTCCAGGTTACCTGTGCACCAGCATGTTCCTGCACAACCATCTCACAGGAAGTCAGCTCTCCGACTTTCGGTCAGGGGTAAAGGCAGCTGAAGGGTGCTGAATATGAAACGTTTTTCATATCTCTCACCGTCCAGCTGAAACACTCCTCCTCCCAAAGAGGATATATTGTATATATTTTACATATTTTTCACAAAGGGAAAGCTTCTTCAAATGGACTCTAACCAAGTTAATTTGCATAATTAGATCACGTAACTTGAGGAAGGCCATAAATCACATTAATCCAATTGGCTTTATCCTCACAACCCATACAAATACAGAGATAAAAGTGTTACGCGGCAGTATTAATTTCCACTTTGTGAATAAACGCAGAATTCCTCTGAGGGTTACTGTAAATACTGTACGCTCTCATCTTGTGTGAACACAGCCAGAGGTTTATGAGCTTGGGAAGAGTCCGTTCCTCCTAATGGAAGTCCTTATGGGTTCTGTGCTTTTCTCCTAAAACACACTCCAGTAATTACGATGGCTCTCAGTAATCCATCAAAACGCTGGTCTCACTGATTTTAAAACGAGCCAGCGATCGCTCTGAGCGCGCATCTCGCTCGCCGATGCTTTCCGACTCGTACCGCAATGAATTCTGGTCCCCGCACGCACACACGCGTACACACACACACGTCTCGCCGTTTGGGGGTCAAAGGTGGAAAAAAAGTACCACCGCCAGCATCTGACCTAGAGCCGTAAGATCCCTTACTGTAGTCACAAGCGGCTGCAATAGCCCCCAATCAATACGCAGCGGGGCCCTATGACATCACTACATGTAGGCAGGGCCTAATTCGCCGCTTCAGAAGCTAGCCTCTCTCTGCGGCTAACCACGCCGTATCCTGGGTAACGCTTATAGCAAAGTAACTGAGGGATCATGGCCAGCTTCAATTCTGCCTGAATAACTTGAATTCTCTGGGGGACGAGCAGGATGTGTCTAAGTGTCTGCAATGTGTGCGATGTTCCCAGGTCAGTTTCTTTACACTGAGAGAGAGAGGAAAAGACACTGATACTCCTCCCAAGCTCGGTGGGCCAGAAATGCCACAGAAGAACCTTTTGAGGAAAAGACGAAAACCCCACAGGCCAGTCCTCAACCTTGATAGCCATTTCAGGCCATAGTAAACAAGGGTCAAAGGTCAGAGTGTACGCTCGCCTAAGTTAACGTGTTCCAAATGTGCAGTAAATAGAAATCAGCAAACAAATCACACAAGACCCTTTCCCAGTGGGCTTTGTGTAATACAAGATAAGTCGACTTCAAATAAATGAACCAATTTTCATATATATTCTTATATATACGTTCTTCAAGGGGTAACTAGATTACTTCTCTGAAAATTGACACTAGATCATACTTTTTATTATTATTGAACCCCAATCAGACCGTTCACTTCTGGCTACTTGTAAAATTACTCATTTTTTTCCATGCACAACCAGGCAGAGACTCTACCTGTGTTTAAGCTAGCAGAGAGAACCACAGTAGGCACCCTTTTGACACATTTTGAGTCTTGCATCGCGACCCAAAAAACGGTCCACCACAAACACCCCTAACCCGTCAGAACCCCGGCGCGCCTTGGCGGACGCGTTGCGAAGGCGCGCGCTTCCCCCCGGAGTCCGCGCGCGGGAGCGCCCCCTGGTGTTAGCGGCGGGGGTTGGCGGTTGGCGGCTGGTACCTGGGCAGGCCCTGCGTCTGCGTCAGCTGCGTCTGCTGCGGCGGCTGCGGTTCCTGCTGCGGCTGCATGCGCTGCTGTAGGCCTCGAGCCCTCCTCATGCACCTTTGCAGCTTCTTATCAGCCACAGTTCTGCTATGTGTGTTAGCGTAGCCCTCATGCATGGTAAGTCTTAGTTTAGCTACAATGCAAAGGAAACAAACAAAACAAAACAAAACAAAAAAAAAAAAAAGGCACAAAAAAAAAAAAAAAAAACAACGTAGAAATAAACAACTGAGTTATGGGAGCATGCAAAACAACTTGTAACAAAAATAAAACACTAATAAGGGTCATGTGATTAAACAATGGGACTGGATGGGGATGGGGTGGGGGTGGGGGGTGGGGGGGGGGGGGGGGGGGGACAGACGCTACGAGAACCGCCAGGGGTGTGAATGAGGTCACATGGACAGCGTTACTAGACAAATGGGGGCGGTCTTGACGATGGGAAACTAACGTTTCGCTAACGTTACGCTAACGTTATGTCTACTGGGCTGAAAGACCCACACTCACTGTACGCAATGGCAAAATGGTCAAATGAAACTGAACAATGTTAAAAGTAAATAAGTTGTAAAACTAAAAAAAGGTTAAAAGCGAGCTTTTACTAGCCTATTTTCTTTCGACCTCTGAAGTCTTTATATGGTATTTTTCAACAAACGCTTTGTGGTCTCGGAATCTCAGGTAACAAGCAATACTGAGACAGAGAATCCAAATAAATATTCTCTAACGCCACCTTTTATTTGTCTACCAAACTCTGAAAGTGAAGTGGCTGCAGACTGAGGAACAGTGAGGTACACACGCAGGGTAGTGTGCACAGACAAAAGGATCGGGTGGTAGAGTAAAGTGTCACCGTGCTGTAAAACACGAAGGAACTTCCTCTGTGAGAAGATCGGGAGTGCCCAGGTACACAGAGTTTTGTGCAAAGACAGTCAGGCAGGCAGGCAGACAGACAGAAACAGCGCTCACAACAGGAATGCAGAGAAAGACAGAAAAGGAAAGAAAGGGACAGAAAGACAGATAGAGAGGTAGAGACAGAGTGAGAGAGAGACAGGGTATGAAATTAACACCTGTCACCAGCCAAATGCAAGTGAAATTTTGATTGAGGCTGATAAGATTTTCTACTCTAGCAGCCAGTTTGACAGGTGACCAACCAGGTTGTGTTAAACTGTAAAAGGTAATGCAGCTGATAACATGTTTAAAAAATGGCTGGTATTTTCAGAATCCACGAGCCACTCTGGCCAGTGGGTGAAGAAGTTAATTTCATGCCCTGGAGAGAGTGAGAGAGAGCGAGAGAGAGAGAGAGAGGACAGTTGCTTTGCTTAACCGCAAAACCGCATCCAGGATCCCGACCCTCTGCCAGGGCGCAGGATCCTTCCTGCGGTGCGGATGACAGAAAATAGCACATTTTGGGAGCAACAGCTAGAAGAGGGCGGAGTCAGAAGAGGGCTAGCATCATTTGGATTGGGTGTTGCAGCTGTCAGTCACATGCCCCACCTCCCCCTTCGCTGGAGGGTTGGGCCAGCAGGCTGCCTGGTAACCACAGCAACGGGTAAACAGCTCTGAGGCTCCCGCTCCTCTCAGTGTTTGGGGTCAAATGCACACAGAGCTGGTGACCTTACCCAATATCAGAAACACAGCCTTGGATTCAGACAGGCCAAAATCGTTCCACATCATTAGTGATTCAGGGCGATTTGCCCCTTCTAATGTTCGGGAATAAACAGAGCAAGAAGTTTACAGATCTGACTCTAAGGCTCCGCCTCCTCCTCGCTCTCTGTGAGGTTTTTCGGACGAGACGGACAGCTTTCCCACGGACCGGCGCCCAATCGCACTGCACAGGAGCCGAAAGAGCTGAGAGCGAGGGTCATTTCAGAACAGCCCAATTCCAAATTTCAGCGCTGGGGGAGGGAGGGAGGGAGGGAGAAAAGTCTGGAGCAGGGTGCGAATTTGAGGCCGGGTCGCAGGGAAGCAGAACAGAGAGGGACAGACAGACGGACAGACAGACGTACAGACGGAAGGACGGACGGTTAGAGGCGGTAGTAAGGGAGCGCAGGCAGAGGCAGGTTAGGGTTACTTACACACAGCTTGGTTACACACTGAGAGTGCGGCGGCCATGTCGTCGGCCTGCTCGAGCTGCAGGGACTGCTCGAGGAGCGCGTCGGCCTCAGAGAGGCACCGCTCAAAGCCGTCCCCCTTCCCTGCGGACGACACAGCGGGGGGAGGGGCTTAGAACAGGGGACGCCGCCCGGCACGGCCCCGCCCCGCCCTGCCCCGCCCAGCGCAAAGCGCACGCCCAACCCCTGCCCCGACCCAACCCCGGAGGACCAGCAATCCCAGAAATCCCAGCATTGCACAAGCCTGCGACACACCCGCTAGATTTGTGTGGTAATGTGTGCGTGTGTATCAGTTTAATTTGGGTCTGTATATGTGCGTGTGAGTGTGAGTGTGTGTGTGTGGGGGAAAGTGCGTGTATACATTGTGTGTGTTGGACATGGTTGCATGTAGATTTGTGTGTGTGTGTGTGTGTATGACATGTGTGCTGCGTGCTTGTGTAAATGTCTTCCTGTGTGTGTGAAAGCGCTCCCAGAACCCACACAGAACAGTCAGCAGCACACCTTGGGCCGAGCTTACAAACAAGGGGGCAGGATTTCACACAAGATCACGCAGGTCAGAAAAAAAACAACAACATTCTAAACCACTCCCGCCCTCCACGGCCACAACCACACCCAAACCCCTCCCCCATTCCAGCGGCCTCCAGTGATTGGCCCAGCCAGTTCAGCTTAGACCATTCAGAGGGCAGCTGTGCTTCCTCTGCAGCACGGTGGTCTGGAGTACAGCCCAGCTGGACAATCAGGCTCCATGGGCTGATCCACCCAGCACACCTGTCCATGAGCCACACACACACACCCCATACACAAACACACACACACACCCCTATACACAAACACACACACACACACAGACACACAGACAAAAACACCTCCATACACACACACACACACACACACTCACACTGAAATGCACACACACACACCCCCATACACACACACACCCCATACACACACAGATGCACATGCACACACGTACCCTCATACACACATAGACGCATACGCGCACACATACCCTCATACACACAGGCACACACACACACAGGGCCCCTGTGCCCTGTCCCACACACACACAGTAAGGCCTGTGTGTGAAACCCCCCGTGCGGAGAGCAGAGGAGGCCGCTCTCGTTACCCTGGTTCTGCAGCTCGTCCAGGTCCATGAACTTGCTGGGCCGGGGGTTGAAGCCCATGGCTGCCTCCTTCTCCTTCTCCTTCTTCCTCTGCAGCTCCTGCTCCCTGGCCCGGCGCGTCACCTCCTCCTGCAGCTCGTCCAGCTCGCTGCGGCCTTCCCCGCCTGAGGAACAAACACACACACACACACACACGGACACGCGTCACACATACGCACACACACACACGCACGTCACACATACGCACACACACACACACACACGTCACACATACGCACACACACACGCACCAGCATCACAAGACCGAGCAGGAAGAGGACACGAGGCATGTGCGAGCACAGATCATATTGCGCTACGCACACAGTGATAAACAGAGTAACCCGAACACACCCTAACACTGTGTGTGACCTGACAGGCCTGTCTCTGGCTGTGTACACAAAGAGAGACACACATACACTCGTGCACACACACACACACACACACACTGTGACAGACACACACACACACACACTCGTGCACACACACACACACACTGTGACAGACACACACACACACACACACACACACACACACACACAGCGTACCCAGGCTGAGGTGGCTGCTGCCCCGGGTCGATGTTTTCAGGTCCTGCAGAAGGGCGCTGCTGCTTTTGGATTTGGGCACATTGCGCCAGGACGGGCCAGGGCCAAAATGCTTCCGGGACCCCCCGTCCCTGAGGGAGAGAGGGAGGGAGGGAGAGAGGGGGGGGGGGGGGAAGCAATCACATGAGCACTGTCTGTCACTCAACAGCTCACTGAATTGGCTTCTCCAGACGTCTAAACTTAGTCGTAATGAATTCATCTGGGGGACTATTACCATCACTGTTAAAATATTTAATACAGCCAACCGACCCAACTGAGACACAAACACATGAATCCTAAATACACTGTGCACTGCATCTGTCTCAAAGTGTGTGCAAGTAAGTATAAGTGAGTATGTACTGTATAAATGAGTATGTACTGTATAAGTGTGTATGTAGTGTATAAGTGAGTATGTACTGTATAAATGAGTATGTACTGTATAAGTGTGTATGTAGTGTATAAGTGAGTATGTACTGTATAAATGAGTATGTACTGTATGAGTGTGTGTGTGTACTGTATGAGTGTATGAGTGTGTAGTATGAGTGTGTGTGTGTGTGTGAGTGTGTGTGTATAGTAGGCGTGTGTGTGTGTGAGTGTGTGTGTGTGTGTGTGTATAGTAGGCGTGTGAGTGGTACCTGTGCGCTCCGGGGCAGGAGCTCTCGCTCAGGGGCATGTCCAGGCTGACGGGGCTGCTGCTGTTCCTCTCGCTGCTCTCGTAGCCGCTCTCCATCCTCTGAATGAGGCGGGGCTGGGGCGGGGGGAGGGTCCGGGATCGCCCTCCCGCCCCCGTGCCCACGCCCCGCGCCTGTGCTCGCCCCCGTCCCGGACGCCGTCGTGCCCGTCCCGACCCCCGTCGTGCCCGTCCTGGCCCCCGGCCCCGCCCCTGACCCCGCCCCCGCCGCGTCGGCGTCCTCCACCAGGGGGGCGGAGCCCAGCGGGCTGTAGCCGGCCTGCCTGCGGCTGAAGATGCTGTCGATGTTCAGCGCCTCCCGCCTGGGCTTCCACGCGGGCCTGTAGCGCCCCCCGGAGGAGCTGGACTTGGACTCGCTGCTGGTGCTCTCCACGTCCCAGTCCCGCGGCCGGGGGGGGCACTCCCGCCCCCCCAGCCCCAGGCTGGAGGCCGACAGCGGGCGGCTGTGGATGATGTTGCTCATGGTCTCCTTGAACTCCTTCAGCCGGCTGGACGTGTGTTTGAGTCCCCCCGCACGGGGGACCTGCTGCTCCTTCAGAGTCTCACCTGAGGAGGGGGGGGGGGACGAGAGGGAGGGAGGGAGGTTTAGAGAGGGAGGGAGGGAGAGTGGGGGGAGAGAGGGGCAGAGGGAAGGGGGAAGAGAAAGAGAGTGAGTCGGGGGGAGAGAGGAAAGGGAGGAGGGGAGAAAGTTACATAGGAGGGGGGCAAAGAAATGAGAGAAACAGAGGGTGACAGAAGGAGAAAATGAGAGAGAGGGGGAGAGAATTAGCTCTTCCTGAGCACAGTGCGTCTTCATCAGAGCTGACAGAGTGATGGATATCACAGGACGATGGAAATGCAATGCAAATGGACATCAACAGAGCCAGAAGAGAGTGAGCCCTCGGGCTAGCCGCAGCGCGCCAATCAGCTACGCTGTCAACCGACATTACCCTCATCTGAGCGCCGCCGTTAGCGAGCTCAGCGTGCGGGTGAGAGCGGGTCTCACTGACGGGGCGTTTGCTATCTAAACACAGAGGGGGCTCGGGGCGCGCTCCCTACCCTCGCTGTGGTAGCCGGCGGAGGACGCCTCGTCCGCCTTAGGGGCGCGGCCCCGCTCCTCAAAGCGCCGCGGCCGGCTAGAGCTCCGCTTTCTGTCCCCGGCCCCGCCCTTCCTGTCCAAAGTCCCGCCTTTCCTGGGCGCCGGCCGCTGCGCCGGCTCACTGTCCGTCCCTGGCCCTTAACAACGAGAGACAGCCAAGAGGTCATGGCCCGGCCTGAGAGCGGGGTGCGGGATGATGATGTCATCAGACGGCGACGTGTGTGGGGGGGAAGGGAGGGGGTTATGGGTAATGGAGTCCAACCTGAGAGCGGTGTGGGGATGACGATGTCATCAGACGGTGACGTGTGTGGGGGGAAGGGAGGGGGGTTATGGGTAATGGAGTCCAACCTGAGAGCGGTGTGGGGGATGATGATGTCATCAGACGGTGACGTGAGTGGGGAAGGGAGGGGGGTTATGGGTAATGGAGTCCAACCTGAGAGCGGTGTGGGGATGACGATGTCAGCAGACGGTGACGTGTGTGTGGGAAGGGAGGGGGGTTATGGGTAATGGAGTCCAACCTGAGTGTGGTGTGGGCTGATGATGTCATCAGACTGCGACGTGTGTGGGGGAAGGGAGGGGGGTTGTGGGTAATGGAGTCCTGATGGGGGGGGGGAAGGGGGCGGGGGGTACCTGCGGTCTCCACGCTGCTCTGCGAGGCCGTGTCGTCGGGGTTACAGATGACCGTGCCCTGCGAGTCGGAGGAGAAGTGGCTGACCATGGACTCGTGGTGTGAGTGCGAGTGCTTGTACGTGTAGCTGTCCGTCGACGAGTCCGTCCGGGTGTCGCTGGAGATGGACGGCTCCCGGCCTGGACACAGGAAATTAGGAGAAAGAAGAAACAAAAAAAAGGCACAAAACTGAATACCTGAGAGTTTTATAAACGTGACAATATTTACCTCAATGTCCATTTTACAGCTAGATATCTTACTGAAGCTAGTCAGGTTAGGCATATTGTTCAAGGGTACGACAGCAGTGCCTCACCTAGGAATTAAACTGGCAGCCTCTGAGATACAGGGCAAACTCTTTTAACCTCTACACCATGCAGCCTCCCTGTAGTGTTGTTAGCAGCTGGCCCTCAGCCCCTCGACTATCACTTCTGTGGCTGAGCTGTTGGCGCATTTTGCAATAAAACACATAATGGGAGGAGCTATAATGAGCTGCCAATCATCAACTTTAACTCCGCCAATAAAAAGAATTTGCCCTCCGCCACAAAGTACGATGATTGGTTCACGTCGGCGAGCACACGACGGCTCCGCCCACAGTACGCCCAAACCCCCGCGTTCGTACCCGAGTCCTCGCTGTCGTAGTAGGCCTTGTTGTAGTGCCGCAGGTCCAGGTGGGCGGGCAGGTCCTGCACCGACACCGGCGTCCCCCGGGGGTCAGCGTAGAGCAGCAGCAGGGGCTGGTAGTGCCCCTTGATGCACCGGGACACCACGTCCTTCCACTTGGGCCCGATCTGCCGGGAGGAAGACCAGGAACACGGCTGAAGAGCAGGACGGAGAGACCTCGCTGGAAGAGCTTTCTCAAACAGAGCAGGACCGAGAGACCTCGCTGGAAGAGCTTTCTCAAACAGAGCAGGACCGAGAGACCGCGCTGGAAGAGCTTTCTCAAACAGAGCAGGACTGAGAGACCTCGCTGGAAGAGCTTTCTCAAACAGAGCAGGACTGAGAGACCTCGCTGGAAGAGCGTTCTCAAACAGAGCAGGACTGAGAGACCTCGCTGGAAGAGCTTTCTCAAACAGAGCAGGACTGAGAGACCTCGCTGGAAGAGCTTTCTCAAAACTGAGATCCTTGATCTTCGGCCACCGTCTTTCAGAAGGACAAGCTCTCGGATGACGACGCGTGTCAGATGTGAAAAACAGAGCCCAGCGGGTGAGGTTATGTAGTCACGGCGTGGGATGCGGTACACACCCAGTTTGGGTTTTTTTTTTTTCTGTTTTAGGAATGGCAGTTTCTGTCCAAAACAGAACGGATTCCACTCCCACTCACCGATAGAGTCAGGCTCTGACGGGAAGATCCACCGGTCCCGTTCAATCAGAGCAGACTGCGTTCAGGGGGTGTGTGTGTGTGTGTGTGTGTGTGTGTGTGTGTGGGGGTCTCTGAACACAGCATCAGCATGGTGCTGCTTTCTCATTGGCCGCACGTGCCCCTGCCCCCCACCCCACCCCACGCCACGCCCTCCCGTTCGGTAGGGGCTAAAACAAAGGAGGGATTTCCTTGTTTTCTGCCACCGCAGTGGAAGCTCTATGGCTCACATGCCAGCTTTTCAGAGAGGTGAAAAAGCTGCTTTGTTTGCACTGGGCCTGATCCAGGGCAGCCAGCCCATTATCACATTAAAGCCCTGTTTGCAATGCAGAAACACAGCCCTGCGCAAGCCACCAACCCCTATCTGCACTACAGCTCTACCCAATACCCCATTATACCCATTACAGCTCTCATTAAACCCCATTACACCCATTACAGCTCTACCCAATACTCCCATTATACCCCATTACAGCTCTCATTAAACCCCATTACACCTCTACCCAATACCCCATTATACCCATTACAGCTCTCATTAAACCCCATTACACCCATTACAGCTCTACCCAATACCCCATTATACCCCATTACAGCTCTCATTAAACCCCATTACACCTCTACCCAATACCCCATTATACCCATTACAGCTCTACCCAATACCCCATTATAGCTCTCATTATACCCCATTCCAGCTCTACCCAATACCCCATTACACCCATTACAGCTCTCATTAAACCCCATTACACCTCTACCCAATACCCAATTATACCCCATTACAGCTCTCATTAAACCCCATTACACCTCTACCCAATACCCCATTATACCCCATTACAGCTCTACCCAATACCCCATTATACCCCATTACAGCTCTACCCAATACCCCATTAAACCCCATTACAGCTCTACCTAATGACCCATTACACCTCCACCCAACACCCCATTACACCCCATTACAGCTCTACCTAATGACCCATTACACCTCCACCCAACACCCCATTACACCCCATTACAGCTCTACCTAATGACCCATTACACCTCCACCCAACACCCGATTAAACCATTACACTTCTGCCCAATATCCATTAAACCCCATTACACCTCTACCCAATACCCCATTACACCCCATTACAGCTCTACCTAATGACCCATTACACCTCCACCCAACACCCGATTAAACCATTCCACCTCTACCCAATACGCAATGAAACCATTACACATCCACCAAACGGTCCATTAAAACCATACTACAAACCCAACTGAAACACTCCATTACATCCCATACACTCCCAGCTAATAGCCCATTACAGTCTGACCCAAACCAAGCTCTTAAGTAGGTTAGCAAGACCTACATCAAACCACAAGGGGAGGTGGTGTCAGACGCGCACGCCGCAGGCCGCTACGTCGCTACCACCAGGGGGGTCAGAGAGATTCACAGAGACAAGCGGCAGGGGGGGAAGCACACACAATGGATGATTCATTCCTGAGGGAACCCTAGCACTGTTCAAGGATGAGATGCAATCCACAGCACACACACACACACACACGCCAACACACACACACACACACACACACACACACACACAGAAGCACACGCCGACACACACACACACACACCCAAGAGCTGCCCCCGTTTACCTCCTTGACGTGGGCGTCGTCGAAGTACATCCACCTGCGGATCTTGGTCTGGAAGAAGAAGGTGGAGTAGTGCTTGCCGTAGTAGCACACCATGCCCACTAGGTAGAGCTCCGCCTGCCTGGCCTTGTCCTCCGTCACTCTGTAGAAGAGCTGAGGGGGGGGGGGGGGGAGAGAGAGCACAGATCACCATCACCCCAGCACAGCGACGGGCCCCCCCCTGCTGATTTGTCCTCAAGAACCCAGTCAGGCCCCCCCCCCCCCCTCCTCATTACGGCTGAACACCAAAGCCACCGCAGCTCAGTGCGCCTGAACACTGGAACCCACTGTCGCGCTCTCATAAAGCTATTTTTGGAGGGCTGCCATGGAAACGGAAAGAGGCTCCATTGGGCTGAAAGGCCCTGTTCTAAACGTGTGTGTTCGCGTGTCCTTAAAGCCGGGGCGACATAGCTCAGGAGGTAAGAGCGGTTGTCTGGCAGTCGGAGGGTTGCCGGTTCAAACCCCGCCCTGGGTGTCGAAGTGTCCTTGAGCAAGACACCTAACCCCTAACTGCTCTGGCGAATGAGAGGCATCAATTGTAAAGCACTTTGGATAAAAGCGCCATATAAATGCAGTCCATTTACCAAAGCTCCGTGCTGTGCGCGGGGGGATTTGGGGACGAGGGGGTGGGCGGGTGGGTAAGGTTTGGGGAGGGGGGCAGGGGGGAGCCTTATGTCGCCCAGGAGCAGGCAGGTGTGGGTGAGATGTGACGGGGCGGGGGGTTTGGGTAGGGGTGCGGTAGGCGGGTGGGTAAGGTTTGGAGGGGGGGGGGGCTGGTTCTTACATCGCCCAGGCGCAGGCAGGTGCCCAGGCTGTGGATCACGTCCTCGGCCAGATCAGAGTGGTCCGAGTCCCACACCAGCCCGATGGTGATGATCTCAGGAGAGTTCATCAGCACCCGCCGAATACGCAGCTTCTCCCCACAGTTAGCCTGCGAGAGGGGGGGGGGAGGGAGGGAGGGAGGGAGGGAGGGAAAGGGAGAGAGAGAGAGGGAGGGGAGGGAGGGAGAGAGAGAGAAAGAGAGAAAGAGAAAACAGCACATTACATCACTGTTTTTCTTACCAGTGCTACACACACATACACACAAGGACACATAAATGCCCACACACACCAATAATCCACACACTTCAGAGCTCCCACACACGCCCAATGATGACATCCAGTGATGACATCAGGGGGTGACCACCGTCTTCAGACCTCTGACTGCATCGCGACCACACAAACCGCAGAACTGAAAAACGATTTTCAATTCAATACGACTCTGACCTGCCCTCTGGGGCAATTAGTGTGACCATACAAGCACCTCCTCCACACACACAGGGCAAAACAAAACATCACAATCTAATGATCCATCAATACAACTTTCCCACACACAACACCAACTGCACAGGATATGACAACACTTCCTGTACACAGAGAGAGCGTACGGTAAGCAAAGCAGAATGCTAAGTGCAGTGCGTAAGGGAGATGGGCTCGCCCGCCCCGCTCAAAGCTTCTGGAACATTCCGCGGGGTCCGTCAGGGGGGGCGGAGCTTTGGCAGGTGAATGCCACAGCGACCCTGTGGCCCCCGGGAGGAAGCACTTGCGCTTTGTGTTTTCCCAGAAACCGGGGGTGGGGGGGGGGATGTATTTGGCCCGGTCTGGTGGGGGGGAGGGGGGGGCGGGGTATTTGGCCCGGTTCGGTGATGGCCTGTGACAGACAGGGATTAAGCGCGGTCCAAACTCCCCGTAAACAGAGGCGGGTTCCCCCTCACAATGGCGGCGTTGCGTCTTCCCACGGCCAACCTCACCACAGTCCCGGGACACCGACCAAAAATCGGCTGACGCTTTCGAACAGTCTTAAACCCCAGTCTCCAGTTTTCCACAACACATCACTTTCTCTGTTTCCAGATTAACTATCCACTAACACAAGGAATATTACTTTAATCGTTACTATTTAACGCAAAAACCTACAACTGAAGAGACTGGATGCAAAGGAGATGAGTGTGAGTGAAACGGCCAGGATAGCGAAGGGGAGAGCTACAGGGGCTCATATAGGAGACCCACTATATGGCGGCTGTTTGACCTTGGGGAGCCTTCAAGGTCGAAGTGGCCTGAGCCGGTGCAGGGTAATATGCAAGCCTTTGGGCCCTCGGGCCATTGGTGGAAAAAGCTTTTCAGGGGTCTGATGGTCAGCGTTGCCATGGTGCAAGCGAGGGGGGTGTTTGTATTGGGGGGTGGCTGTTCCCAGGCCCCCTCTTCACAAAGGCCCCCTTCTTCTTCGCGTCCGTCCCGCGATTAGCATTCCGCCCGCCCCCCACCCCCTCACCGCCCCCATCCCTCGCCCCCCCCCCCGCGCTCCGGCAGGCCGCCGCCACCGCGCTCCGGACCGCGCCCCCGCGATGCTTTTCACACGCGCGGTGGAGAACATACGCCAGGGCCATGCTGGCGAAGCGGCTCCCTCTCTCTCTCCGCGCGCCGCGTGTGCCAGGAGCAGCCGGTTCCCCCCCCCCCCCCCCCCCCCCCCCGCCTCCCCCCCCCCCCCCAGCAGCCGGTCCGCCTCTCTCTGCCCCGGCTTTGACTCACCCGCGGCTTCTGCTGCCGGTGGCGGCATCGCGGTAAACAAGCCGGCCCACCTGTTGCACAGAGGACGCGTCTCGGCGCGCCGCGAACCCGCCCCGGTTCTGAGTCTGACTCTCTTTCCACGTCACCTCGCCGCCACAGCCTGACGCTCGCTAGCTCAACCACTCCAAGGGAGACCGAGCGGAGGAATGTGAAGAGGCGCTAAATACGGCATCTCAGAAACCAGCTCACTCAGGGAAATAATTTGGCTGGCCACACTGATTGACAACTGACTGAACATGAAGAGGGACACAGTTCTGCGTGAGGTGAGATAGGGTAGGGTAGGGCAGGGTGCGGTAGGGTAGGGAGAGATAGGGTAGGGTAGTGTGAGGTAGGATAGGGTAAGGTAGGGTAGGGTAGGGTGAGTTAGGGTAGGGTTAGGTAAGGCAGGGTAGAGTAGGGTAGAGTAAGGCAGGGTAGAGTAGGGTTAGGGTTAGAGTTAGGTAGGGTGAGATAGGGTTAGGGTTAGGTTTAGGTAGGGTACGGTAGGGTATGGTAAAGTAGGGTGAGATAGGGTTAGGGTTAGGGTTAGGTAGGGTAGGGTAAGGCAGGGTAGAGTAGGGTAGGGTAAGGCAGAGTAGAGTAGGGTTAGGGTTAGGGTTAGGTAGGGTAGGGGGGCTGCAGGGGCGAGTCGCCGTGGCGACGGCGGGGCAGGCTCACCGGGCAGTTGCGCAGGTCCCCCATGGTGCTGGCGTTGCGGAGCAGCTCTCCGAACATGTCCGGCGTGGGCTTCTCCCGGCACTCCAGCATGCGGATGGCCTGGTTACTGCAGGGCAACGGGACAGAGCGGCCGCCATTTTACCATCAGGGCACCGCCACCGCCATCGGACCGAACGTCACCCACAACCACCTGCTTCAGTCACCCACAACCACCTGCTTCAGTCACTCACAACTACACAAACCTGCTTCAGACACACACAACTACACAAACCTGCTTCAGTCACTCACAACTACACAAACCTGCTTCAGACACACACAACTACACAAACCTGCTTCAGACACACACAACTAGACAAACCTGCTTCAGACACACACAACTACACAAACCTGCTTCAGTCACTCACAACTACACAAACCTGCTTCAGTCACTCACAACTACACAAACCTGCTTCAGACACACACAACTACACAAACCTGCTTCAGTCACTCACAACTACACAAACCTGCTTCAGACACACACAACTACACAAACCTGCTTCAGACACACACAACTAGACAAACCTGCTTCAGTCACCCACAACTCCACACATCTACTTCACAGCCACCCACAACTTCACTTACATGCTACAGTTACACACAACCAGTCACCCGCTTCGCTCACATCATCACCCCCCCCCAACCCCCCACCCCCCACCCCCCCACCCTCAGCCACATCGCTGTCTCCTGGCCCATAACCCACAGCCACCATAGTTCCTAATAAACAAACACCTGTGGGAACAGTCAGTGGCCGGCCAGTGAGATCACACGCACTTACTCATAATAGGCCATTCACAAACAGTTCTGTCCTTTAAACTGTAATTGCAGTCTGTTGTGCGGATGACAACTGATTACACACCAGGGCTGGATGAGACCTTACGGGCGAGTACCTCCTCCTCACCCGTCTTTTATAATATCACTGCCCTGTTTTTAATGTGACCGCTGCAGTGATGGAGGAGGGTGATTCACAGCAACATTTCTGTGCACAAAACCACAGCGGTAAAGACCTGCCCATCAATCACAATCACAATCGCCCACGGCACCTCCACCACCTCCCGCTACTCCGCCACCCACACCGCCATTCTGTGTCCCCCAGAGCAGAGCGAGCTACGCCCACCGCACACTGACTCGTCAGCGTCAGAGTGACTCAGCGGGAGGGCGAGCAGCTTATTAAGGCTCTCCAGTGACCGCGTTCAGCACCGTGCCAATCAGTGCCCGCCGTCGCAGAGCTGGCCCCGCCCACGGGGGTGACTGGCGGCCTGGTCCTGCGTGGATGGGCCCCTGTCAGCAGCAAGTGGCCCTCTAGAACCAGTCCAGCGCTGGATCACGAGGGGGGATGGGTTTTTCGGGCCGAGCGATCGCGCAGGTCCTCGCGGACCCTGTCCCGATGCGCTGAAATCTGTTGTTTTCCCCCCCGGTGGTGATTCCGTTTCCCCTGGAGACGACTGTAAACGGCGCTTCTGTCCTACATTATACATGCTGTTGGCGCACACCCATCCGTGCGCGGCTTTTAGCGCACATTAGCATTATACAGCAGGGGAGAGGCTGCTAGGCTAACTCGGGCTCAGTGCCCTGCGGATGGGGAAAAACCGTTCAGTGTGTGAACCTCTGTGTTGGCGGTGTGATGGCACGCTTTCCTTTTCCCTGGCCAGGTCTGTTTGACTGTGCGGAGTAGGGGGGCTTTAAGAAGGGGGGGGGGGGGGGGTGTTTGTAAGGACGGCGGGGACGTCCTTGAGGAAGCCGGCAGGAGCTGCGGCTGCTTTCGTAGCTCAGAGTGCTGCAGGACGGAGACACTCCTGAGCTCCTCTCCTCTCCCGCCTCCTGCTGCATCGGACGCATAGCAGGGGAGAGTTAGAGCGCCTTGCAGCAGTGTGTGTGTGTGTGTAGAGAGAGACAGAATGTGTGTGTGTGTGTGTGTGTGTGTGTGTGTGTGACTGTACGTGTGTGTCTGTGTGTGTGTGTGTGAGAAAGTGTGTGTAGGAGAGAGAGCCAGAAAATGTGTGTGTGTGTGTGTGAGTGTGTGTGTGTGTGTGTGTGTGACTGTACGTCCTCATGTTTGTAATTACCCAGTGTGTGTGTGTGTGTGTGAGAGTGTGTGAGAGAGAGAGCCAGAGAGTGTGTGTGTGTGTGTGTGCGCGTGTGTGATGTGTGTGTGTGTGTGTGACTGTACAGCTCCTCATGTTTGCGGGTAATTACCCAGCAGCAGTGTGTGTGTGTGTGTGTGTGTGTGAGAGTGTGTGTAGAAGAGAGAGCCAGAGAATGTGTGTGTGTGTGTGTGTGTGTGAGTGTGTGTGTGTGTGTGTGAGTGTGTGTGCGTGTACAGCTCCTCATGTTTGCGGGTAATTACCCAGCAGCAGTGCTCAGTCTGCACAGCTCTCTCCCGCTCCACTGCACCAACCCGCCATCGAGCTTCACAGCCAGAGTGAAGAGGTGTGGCTCAGACAGCCCAGCACAGTCCAACCTCACCCCACCCCACAGGCACCACACACTCCAGCCCACCCCACAGGCACCACACACTCCAGCCCACCCCACAGGCACCACACACTCCAGCCCCACCCCACAGGTACCACACACTCCAGCCCACCCCACAGGTACCACACACTCCAGCCCACCCCACAGGCACCACACACTCCAGCCCACCCCACAGGCACCACACACTCCAGCCCGCCCCACAGGCACCACACACTCCAGCTCACCCCACAGGCACCACACACTCCAGCTCACCCTACCCCACCCGACCCCACCAAACACAGTGTGGATCTTCAGTGCGGCTACGCTGCAGCACAGCCAGCTAGGCCTGCATCCGGCTCCCCAGGGAGGCCACAGCAGCCCTCAGTCCCATTCTGCACACCTTACAGGCTTAGAGCTATGAGCTCACTGCACACTGTGTGTGTGTGTGTGTGTGTGTGTGTGCATGGGTGTGCGTGCGTGCGTGTATGCGTGTGTGTGTGTGTGTGTGTGTATGTGTGTATGTGTGTGCATGTGTGCGCGTATGCAAGTGTGAGTGTGTGCGTGTTTTGTGTGTGAGTGTGTGTTGTGTGTACATACATGCATCACTGCGTAGGCTGGGAGCGGTCTGTCTGTGGTGACAGAGAAGTCGTCTCATTTGCATTTGGGGCCATGAGCTCAGTGAACGGCGTGTCACAAACAGACCCTGCTCCTGCACATTAACACACTCCTGTCATACATAACTAATGGGGACCTACCACACACTCCTGTCATACGTAACTAATGGGGACCTAACACACACTCCTGTCAGACATAAGTAATGGGGACCTGTCCTGCTCTAGACCTCAGTGGCTGCAGGCATCACCAAGCGCCCACGGGCAGCGTATGCACCCCCTACGCCAACCGTTTACTCTCCCCACCACAAGGGGGGGGGGGGGGGGGGCACATGATTCATCTGAGCTCAAGGGCAGCCCCCCTCCCCCCCTTCCCAGCCCAGATAGGCACAATGACAGCTAATAACCTGTGATGAAAAGGTCTATTACTGGTTTCTAGGCGACAGAATATTCATCCCGCGCCACGCGCTCTCATTTAGTAGCTTTGCGCTCGGCTAGCTAACGTCATTTTATCGACTCGTGCAGGACGAGGCGAAGGCTCCTCGGTCCTGAGGGGGAGGAGTAAAGGCTTCGGGGTCGCCCCGTTCTTCAACGGCGGTGGAATCTGTGGCGCCCCTCAGCGCCCTGACCCAACCCCCGTGTCCCAAACGAACCTTCCGCTCCTCTGAAACGTTTACGTGAGGCAGGAAGGTCATGGAGTCATTTAGCCTGTATTTACCGTCAGGCCGTAAGGGTGAAATGATCGCTCCATTTGCCACTTCCTATTAGTCCGGAACACGGGCTGTGAACACACGTCCGCCCGGGTGTACATTTCAGCTCGGAATCGCTGGGATGGGCCTCCTCCACTAACCTGGTCGCCCTTTTCCCCAGAAACTCAATTAGTGATCTCGTCCCACCAACCACGGCCCCAAAAGGGGACCTCACACCTCCACCCACAAACCCAAGTTGTGACCTCATCCTACCAACCCCACCTGCAAGCTGTGACCTTATCCCTCCCACCTCTCTCCAAGCGATGACCTCATCCTACCAACCGCACCTCCAAGCTGTGACCTTACACCTCCATGGTGACCTCATCCCACCAACCCCACCCCCAAGCGGTGACCTCATCCCTTCAAACCCCACCCCAAAACGGTGACCTCATCCCATCAAACCCGCCCCCAAGCGGTGCCCCGGCCTTACCAGAGGGAGGTGGTGGAGATGTAGTGCACCATCTGAATGAAGGGCAGGGGGTCCGAGGTGGCACCGCAGCTGCTGCAGACGCACTGAAAGGCAACGAGGGCTGGTCAGGCTGGGACTGCTCCCCAAAAAAGGGAGTCGTGCTATTTCAGGAGGCCCGCCATTATGTTCCAACTGATTTTTTAAGGCCTAACTGGGGCCTACCTGCTCAAACAGCGTCATGGCGGGGCCTACCTGCTCAAACAGCGTCATGGCAAACTTCTGGTGGGGCCTACCTGCTCAAAGAGCATCATGGCGGGGCCTACCTGCTCAAACAGCGTCATGGCGGGGCCTACCTGCTCAAACAGCATCATGGCGGGGCCTACCTGCTCAAACAGCGTCATGGTGGGGCCTACCTGCTCAAACAGTGTCATGGCGGGGGCCTACCTGCTCAAACAGCGTCATGGCGAACTTCTGGTGCGGGATGCAGTGCTTGGCGGTGCAGATGTCCTCCTTGCTCTCGGCAGAGATGTGAAAGTGGATCCTCATCAGGATGTTCTCCTGCAGGAGGCAGGGATCATTACTCCTGCAAATACGCCTGCCAGCGTGTGTGTGTGTGTGAGAGAGAGAAAGAGAATGTGTGCGCTTGAGTGTGAGTGTGTGTGTGTATGGGTGTGCATGTGTCTGTGTGTGTGTGCGTGTGTGTGTGTGTGTGAGAGAGTGAATGCATGCGTGTGTGTGTGTGTGTGTGTCTGCATGTGCATGCATGTGTGTGTGTGTGTGTGTATGTGTGTGTGTGTGCGTGTGTGTGTGTGTGTGTGTGTGTACACAGCAGGTGGGACTGCAGAGCCACACTCTTCATCCATGTTTCACTCTCAGAGCGCGCGTCACACCGGTGTGATCAGGAGCAGCGCAGCGGGGAGCAGGGGCATGTATATTTCATCAGGAGCGTTTGATTCCGTCACAGTGGGGACCTACAGCGATCGATCACGTTATAGGTCCTGACACAAAACACGCTTAGGGGGTCCTGAGGCCTATACAGCCACAGCCAACACAGACATCCTCCATCCAGCCTATTTATTTATTTATTTTGGTTAATGAACGCAGCCAAAAGGCTAAACGGTTAGCCGCTCCAGCTCCTCTACGCTCAATTCTCGAAACAAGTGACTCAGAGAGGGGTCCCCACACTTCACCCATGCTACCAGTTAAAGCACCTTTCAAAGCCCCAAACACACAGTCCCAGGATCTCAACTCAGTCCCCAATCCTAACACAAACAATTTTAGCAAAATACAGAGGCGGATCCAGGATCAGCTTCTAAGGGTTTGATGTAGATGAAATGTGGCTATTAAATGACCCCCCGTCAACATTTTCACATTTTTATATTTGTAAGATGAAAGGTGCACACAAATTGAGAAATTGAAGCTCTACAAGGCAATGCACAGAGACAGAGTTGGGCGCCTTTAATGAGTTTATACAAAGGGTCTCAAAGGTCAGGTTGCGGTCGGACCACTAAACCGCAATTAGGGACTGCAGCTCCAGGGTTTCGCTGAGAAACACACAGATAAACCGCAGATAAGTTGAGACTTATACAATAAACCTTAAATGCTTTAAATGCACAGCATCTGTCACCACAAATCTTCAGTCTGTAGCATCAAAAGCCAACCTGCAGTTTTTCGGATGTTTCCACAGTCAGCAGAACACGGCGGCAGCTAAACGAGGAGCGGGATCCTAAATAGAGCACTAACGCGCAGAAGTGCCAGTCTTTGGCTGCCAGCCAAAGTTTGTTTAATAAATTAACGCGTCGGAAGATTTAAAAAAAAAAGAAAAGAAAAATAACAGCGTACTAGCTAACTGTTAAAACTACTGACGTACCAGATCGTTTTGGTCGCAAACCACTCCCCTGACTTCACTGATCTAATTATGACTTAATTACTGTATAATGTACACCTGCTTGTTTCCCACAATGCATTGCGCTAAGGACTGTACTGGGCACAGGGCACCAATATGAGCTGCTGTGTATCGATAACACATAAGCAGAGAAATAAGGGAGCGATCGGGCTAATCCAGTGACTGTAAGGCCAGGGCCTCACGGCTTTGAGCCAGACGCCCCCAGTATAACAGACTGACCCCCAGGGCCCCACAGCGAGAGAGTAAGAGAGGGAAATATAGTAATTACAGTATTTGGGTTTATACATGTGCGTGTGTGTGTGTCGTGTGTGCACACGGCGAGTGCGCACACGTGTGTGTGTGTACACGTGTGCGAGTGTGCAATCATGCATACGTGTGTGTGTGTGTGTGTGTGTGTGTGTGCATGTGTGTGTGTGTGTGTGTCGCAGGGCACCAGCTTGTCTCATGAGTCACCCAAATTCTGATGAGAGCAGCAAGAATGACCCTCGACCAGGATATCGCACCATCTGGCAGCCCTGCTGTTCCTCCCACAGAACCGCCAGAACCGGCCAGCAAACCACCAAAAGCCACCTTAACCCCGCCCCCAACGGCAAGAGCCCGGGACCTTAACCCCGCCCCCTAACGACGAGAGCCTGGGACCTTAAACCCGCCCCCAACGGCATGAGCCGGGACCTTAACCCCGCCCCCAACGGCAAGAGCCCGAGACCTTAACCCCGCCCCCAACGCCGAGAGCCCGGGACCTTAACCCCGCCCCCAACGGTGTGAGGCCGGGACCTTAACCCCGCCCCCAACGGCAAGAGCCCGGGACCTTAACCCCGCCCCCAACAGGCCCAGGACCTTAACCCCGCCCCCAACGGCAAGAGCCCGGGACCTTAACCCCGCCCCTAACGATGAGAGCCCGGGACCTTAACCCCGCCCCTAACGGCCTGACACCAGCACCTTAGCCCCGCCCCCAACGGCAAGAGCCCGGACCTTAACCCCGCCCCCAACAGCATGAGGTGCGGAGAGAGGTGCGAGACCGTAGCGACGTGGGAGAGCGATGGCAACAAAAAGTGCTGTCGCTACCCGGGTCAGCTACGAGCGGCGAAATTTACTCGGCTCAGGACTTCACTATATTCCCTGATAAAAAACATCAGTGTTTTAATATGAACTGAATCAAAATGTGGCTGGAATTGCATGTTTAAGCATGAATATGAGGGGAAAAAAAGGTTTAAAAAAAGGTACCGTACATCTAGATTCAGCATAAATATCTTGGCTCACAATACCTGCCCCATGACGCACAATATGAAACGCTTTGTGAGTCGTTTTAGCTCGACGCTGCTCATTTTGGATGTGGTTTTATTTTCATGTGCACAAGTCTCTGAAATGTGAAGTGTTTTTTTGGGGGGGGGGGGGGTTGGGGGGGTCAGCAGAGGAGGCGGGGCTTACGAAGCACTCGGCCGCATCGTCCATGATGCCCAGCTGGAAGCGCTGCTCGTCCTGGAAGGTCTTGGCCAGGGCGCTGCGCAGGGCGTCCGACGGCAGGACCTTATCGCTGCTGAACTGGAACTGCGCAAAGATGCTCTGCAACGACACACAGGCACACGCTTACTGCACGACTGCGCACACACACACACGCTTACTGCACGACTGCGCATACACACACACACACACACACACACACACACACACACACACACAGGCACAGGCTTACTGCATGACTGCGCAAAGATGCTCTGCAACAACACAGACACACGCTTACTGCATGACTGCGCAAAGATGCTCTGCAACAACACACACGCACACACGCTTACTGCACGACTGCGCACACATACACACACGCTTACTGCATGACTGCGCACACACACACACACACACACACTTACTGCATGACTGCGCAAAGATGCTCTGCAACAACACAGACACACGCTTACTGCATGACTGCACACACATACACACACGCTTACTGCATGACTGCGCACACACACACACACACACACACACTTACTGCATGACTGCGCAAAGATGCTCTGCAACAACACAGGTACACACTTACTGCACGACTGCGCATACACACACACACACACACACGCTTACTGCACGACTGCGCATACACACACACACACTTACTGCACGACTGCGCAAAGATGCTCTGCAACAACACACAGGCACAAGTGCGCAATGTACAACTGCGCATATTCATAGCCTGAATGAAGTCAGAGAAGTCTGGGGCAGCCAGAGAAACGAGATTTTTTTCTTAGAGCTTAAAATTTTTTGATATCTGCCAGGATGTAAAGGAAACTACCAAATATGAACAAAAGTGTTCTTAAAAAAAGCATACATACTGCACCCTTCAGTCTCTGGCCCCCCTCCCCTCTTCTCTCTCACTCCCTTTCCTTCCCCCTCTTTCTCTACCTCCGCCCCACCCTGCTGTGGCATCTCTTACTAAACTGAAGAGAATGTGGCTCTACAGAGGCCCGCGCACATCGCAGTGAGGAGTGAAATATGGACCTGCCCCGCCCAGGTCCTTCACACCCACTCAAGTGGCAAGCAGAGTCGCTGCGTGAGGTCACACCTCCCTCCGATTCATGGCCAGCCAATGACCCGCAGCCTTGAGGGATGTCTCTGCTTAAGCTTGATGGCCGAACATTGACACAGCTAATAAACGTCCCTGTGGATCACAAGAGGGTGCGCGGATACATGGGGGGGGGTCAGGTTGAGCTGATATTGATGGTCCTGTTCTACGGAGCCTCCCTGACCCTTCATACCCAATTAACCCCCCCCCCCCCACTTAGAGCAGGAGTGACCATCACCCAGCCCACTCCCCTGTTCGTAGATTGAATCAAACGGTTTCAGAAGCACCAGCTGAAGTTTTACGATGCCTTAACACACATTTCTGAGAGGTACACACACAACAGCGCTGTGGCTCTACATGAAATCTGGAGAGAAAGAAGGCCCATCAAAATTCACTTTCATGGACCTGATGTGAAATCTGAAGCTCGCTATCCATTATAACACCCCCTTCCCCCCCAATAACGATGTCATCTCAATCTCGAATTTGCCCTGAAGGCCAGTAAATAAGTGTGATGTAAGACACCCCGGTGGCGTGAACCCAATCTTCTCAGGAACAACGTAGGTCGTAAAATTTAAATAACCTGCATGTCGAGCAGCGAGCCTCACACAACCGCGCTTACGGTCTGGAGATTATTTAAGGGAGAGCCGCTCACGCCCCCTTCTGTCTACGATCAGGCGGGAACGGGCCACGCGCACGTGGCGATTGCAGACCATTCAGGACCAGGGGGAAGCCTGCCGCCATTTTGGCTCTTTGGATACCATTTCGTGCTTAAAAAATAAAATACAAAAAAGAGGCTCCTGATGTCCCTCTGGAGCTCCACAGACGCCCCTGTAGAGGTCTACTGCTTCAGCAGGATGCATTCTGACCCCAGGGCCCGTGCTTGTTTACTGTTGTTAATTTACAATGGGTTCATTCTCATTGGGTTTGTAGTTTTGTAGTTTTTCTTCCCCCCAGTAATTGGCAAGTTGTCCGTCAATTCTTCACTTCTTGCACTCACTGTCCCTTCTGGGACTGTACTTCACGCCTTTAAGTAATTAGTGTACTTCGATCCCCGATCTCCACACTTCTGTCTGTACCGTAAGTCACTCTCGTAAAGAGCACCAACTAAATACCAGTCAAGTAAAATAAATACATCAACACTACCAAAAAATACCATTCTTTCGAGTTTAAGTCCACAAGATGAAACTTTCTCTCAAAGCTCAAAAGCAAAGAAAGTCAGCAAATAGAAACTGTTTCATTCGAGCAAATAACAGCTTCCAGACATTATAAAAAATAAACAAATTCCAGAAAATGCAGGAATTCCAAGGTTTACCTTGCAGCAAATTCCACAGGAAATTGTCAGTCGGTCAAGTGGCACTAATAAAGTTAATTTCCTCTCTCTGATTTTATGAAAACCATACGATGCCATACGTGGGAGAGCCTGGCCTTTCCACTGAAGACTCTTAACTGCTCGTTAGCATATTAAAAAGTCATTAAGCTTCAACTGATCTCCAATACAGCCAAACGCTTTGACCGAAACACGACCACCAATTAAATCGCACCATGGCGATCTGCAAAATTCATTATGTCATAATCTGCTACATGTATAATGATTCATTTGCCTGAGAAGCAATTAAATCTAAAGATCTTCTCTGATATGGAGAGCCCTCAAATCCCTGAGACTCTTTGCTTTCAACCTCGATAAATCGCTTGCTGAAAAGCAACCATATCAGGCTGTGCTCAACACCTCTCACACACAGATCTGAACACCTCTCACACACACGGGGGCTGAACACCTCTCTCACTCACACGGGTCTGAACACCTCTCACTCACACGGATCTGAACACCTCTCACACACGGGGGCTGAACACTTCTCACTCACACGGGTCTGAACACTCTCACTCACACGGGTCTGAACACTCTCACTCACACGGATCACTCTCGGATCTGAACACTTCTCACTCACACGGATCTGAACACCTCTCACTCACACAGGTCTGAACACTTCTCACTCACACAGATCTGAACACCTCTCACTCACACGGATCTGAACACCTCTCACTCACACAGGTCTGAACACTTCTCACTCACACGGATCTGAACACCTCTCACTCTCACACGGGGGCTGAATCGTATCAGGGTGTGCTGAACACCTCTCACACACGGATCTGAACACCTCTCACTCTCACACAGGTCTGAACACCGTTCACTCACACAGGTCTACATGCTCTGCTGTGTAAATAGTCTGGATGCGCCTTCACTGGACAAACTCTTTGGTCACGTCATGAATGAGAACGCTGGCAAACACACCCACCTAATTCAGCAAATTAGTTTTATAATATCCACCTATTAGTAAGGAATTTGCAATCGCACACTGCAGTTGCCAATTTTTAATCACTGGCAGTGTGGGGTTGTCGTGACCGACCGTCCCAGCCAATCGGAGTAGAGCCTGCACGAAGCGGCACTTTTGACAGTTTCATTTTTCAGCCAGGCAATCGATCTGCCTTCTGCGAGCCGATTTCTCCCAGGAATCGCACAATTCTGTGTGTGCATTCAGGTCGGGGAACTGCAGCCCTGACGTGGAAAACTAGGTCACGCGTCTCTAGGGTAGCAAACGTATAAAATTTAAGTAACGCGGAAGAAAACAAATAAAAATTTCTCTAAATTGTTCGTCGCCCATCAGAAGAACGGTGAGAAACGGCACAGGGCGTGGAGGGGCGGGGACGTGGGGGACGTACCTTCAGAGCGCAGAATATGCAGGAGTCCTCCATGCACTTGTGGGTGGTCAGCTGCCTGAAACTCCTGCGGAAGATGTCTAGATGCCAGAGGACCTGTCAAAAGGGGGGGAAAAAAAAATTAAGGAGGGGACAAAGACGAGGGCGAGACCGAGGCGGGACTGGGATGTATACAGTTAAATGCAGGAGCGTTGGGACAGGGACACAGTTTTTGGGTGGTTTTGTGGCGCTGTGCTCCAGCACACTGGATTTGAAATAAAACACTGGTCAAAGTGTAGGCTGTCAGCTTTAACTTAAGGGTACCTACACCCACTGTCCGAATACTTTTGCATTTAGCTGTATACACGGGATGGCGGGCGGGCGCTTGCGTCTGCAGGCCCTCAGTCGGAGGCATTAACGTTGCCGTGGCGACATCCAGATGTGCAGCGGCAGCGGAACAGATGTGGCCCGCCCGCTTTCCCACTCGCACACCAACCATCCATCTGGCACCCCCCCCGCCTCAACAGCTCCTGGAGCTCCACGCCCCCCCACTTACCCACACGCCCACACGCACGCACGCACACACACACACGCGCGCGCACATGCACACACACACACACGCACACATGCCCACACGCAGACACACAAGCACACATGCCCACACGCAGACACACAAGCACACATGCACACACATGCCCACACGCAGACATGCCTGCACGCCCACACACAAGCACACACACACGCACACATGCACATGACAGTCTTGCTCCAGCATCCCCCGCTGTCCTACGCAGCCACTCTAACCCAAACCCCACCCCCCTACCCCTTAGAGCCTCGATCATCATTTTTAACCAATCAACACTTCCCATCAGTCAAAGCTTTATTAGCACATGGACAAACCCAGCAGGGAATTCAACACGCTTTCTGTAGCACCAGAAGCAACAATGACCTGAAATAAAAATGCACTGCGTACTTGAACCATAAAAAAAAATACTTTGTTTGGACAATTACAACACTCACAGGCTGTCCCAGATTGTGGGCTTCGGCTAGTCTTTCTGTCCCCAGCCGAAAGCTGGGCTGCTCCACACTGGATCATCCCAGACCTCCAGAGGTGGATTTCCTGTGACCTCACATGACCTCTAATAACCGTTTGAGAAAAACAGCTCAAGAGGGAGCAGCAGGGCTCTGTGGCATTTGCTCCTTAAAATTGATCTTTCATAACTGGAAAACTTATTATGGAGTACATATCTAGTAGCTGGGATCTCTTTAGCGAAGAGAAGGTGTGTGCCCCTAAAACTTAATGAATACATGTGCTCCTTGGAAAAAAATGTTAGCGTACAGCCCCGAGTAGTTGTGCATGCACATGTGCGAGGAAGGAGGGGGGAAAAGAAAAAAAAAAAGGCATGAAGGTTGGGATGGTTCCCTCTGAAGAAATGCGGTGTCCCCCGAGCGCTAACATGCAGTCTGTTCTACACGCGGTGCGGCGCATCACGCCACACGCATGCAGAATACAGCCCTGTAACACGGCAACACGCTAAGCCCGCTAGCCGTGCGCTAATCTGCCCGAACGCGAGGTCCGCTTCCACCACACCCTGAGGAAGCTTCTGGAGCGGCAGCACAGCGGCGGCAGGCTTTAAAAACCTTCTGTCAGATCACGCTTTTTTTTTTTTAAATCCACGTGTTAGCGTCCTGCCTTCGTTCAGCCGACGTACGACCGCAGCCGTGGGCGACCAGGAAATCGCAAGCGACGCAAAAACCGGTTGATTAGAAAGTACTCTTCTCGTGAGAAAATTAAATCTAAAAAATTAAACCTCAGGGTCTGAAGCTAACTTTTGTCGAACCAGCCACTGTGCCTGGGGGATGAAAAAATTTACCAGGAACTTCCTTGTATGTTTCGGCAGTTTGATTTCTACAAGGACAACGTGTCGGGTAAACTGGTCCCCACAATGACAATATACCCGCGTTTGGCAAGTTGGTCGGGTATTAGTTTCAAACCCTGAACGCTGCTGCTCCTTTGCAGTATCACAAAGGAGCCTTCTGCAGAAAAACCCAAACGCAGCCGCATCACCAAACCTCATGTCTTACACCCCTGACCTTAGCGCAAAGATGGAGAGACACGAAACGCGTCAGTGCGTCAGTGCGTCAGTGCGTCAGCGCGTCAGTGCGTCAGAGCGTGCGGACAGCAGGGACGCGCTAAGCAGCCTGCAGTTCTGGCTCCGTCATCAGGAGCCAAAATCCTCCTCCTCCTCCGGGGCCCGGGGACGGCGCGTAATCCGCGAGGCCTTCGGCTAAACGCGGCGGTTCTAAACAGATTAACCGGCCGAGGGGAGGGGAGAGAGAGAGAGAGAGAAAGAAACGAAACGTTTGGCGACCGACGCACCAACGCGAGGGAGTCTGCAGCGGTTCAGAAGAGCGCGGAGAGCCGCTCGCTCGCTCGCTCGCCCGTACGCCGTTCCAACTGGGCCGAACGCGGAGGGACTCGACACAATGCCCATCCCCTCCGACTCGAGCGCTTCGGGGGCCGCAAGGGCCTCAAAGTCGGCCTGTCCTTCGAAGAGAGGCTCAGACACTAATACTGTGACGTACATTACTCCGCAAAACCGGAAGAAAGACAATATAAAATTCTCTTGGGCGCTGAAAAGCCCTCAGTAAATGCTAAGAAAGGATGACTGGCCAGCACTCCAAGAGTTTCAGAAGAATATTTCGTTTATTCCAAATGTTTGCAGTCGTCTACGGACGCACTTCAGCACAAAGCCGGCCATTTCATACAAAACCCGAAAGGTATTCGAATGAATTAGCTACACGTGGGCAGTACATTGACAACCTACAGCTGTTCAAAGATTAAAATGCTATTCAACTGATGTTGTCGGGCAACCTACACACTTCCATGTCAAGACCGAGCCAACAGTCACAATGAACTCAAAAGAAATATGACAATGTCATTATACACAACTAAGTGGTATTTAACATGTACTGATTTTAAATCAGAAGGCATAAAAGAGCAATTACACCCTGTCACCAGTGAGAATACTGCTAACCACGTAGAGACTCAACGGCCCCACTGGTCTGCAAACAAAATGGCCGCAGGCGTGAGGAAAGGGCGAGCGATTTCCCTCCCTCGCTCCAGCCCTCGCCCGCCCTCTCCGAACAGGAAGTGGGCGCGCCAGCTCGGCTGGGAGATCGTCACCTCGGAGCCGGCAGCAGCACTTCCTGACTGAAGCCCGATTCCGGCGGTCCCAGATCTGGGAATCTGGACCGGTTTCCCCCGTTTCCGAGCGACGCGGAGAATATTTACTCTTTTCCGCCGGTCGTGCGTTTGAGAAAGAGGAACCAGTGGTTCGGACGGGGAGCGGTCCCAGATTCCCTCTGGTTGGTGGCTGCTCCCCCCCCCCCGCCCCCCCACCCCCCCCCCCCCCCCGCTCATGGTTTTGACGCAGCTTGTTTCCTTGGCAGGGGGGGGGGATGTGAGTGAGTACACAGAGAGCAGCAGCTGAAAAGCAGAGAAAAGCTGACTGGAACCATACAAACTGATGACATAACAAAACGCGCCAATCCCAGCCTGATGCCTCTGGGACAAGAGCTCTCAGACCAGGCTTAGCACAGCACCCCCAGCGGGAGGGACGGAGGGAGGGAGGGAGGGAGAGAGGGAGAGAGAGAGGGAGAGAGAGAGCAGACCAGAGAGGCAGAGTGGAGAGAGGGAAGAAGTGGAGGGGAAGAATAGAAAAAGAAGAGGAAGAGAGAGGGGGCGTAGAGTACGCTGAACAAAGAGGGAAAAGGGAAGGGAGAATAAAGAGAGAAAGACAGCAAAGGGAAGAAGGGAAAAAAAGAGGAAAGAAGATGAGTAGAAGAGATGTTGGAAGAGAAAGATACAGAAAGAGAGAGCAGTCAGGAGGACCAAACACCTCTATGGTTTGTTCCCAGATGAGAAATGAAGAGCAGTTCTGTAATAGCGCCACTGTGAAGCCTGGGACTGATCACGCAGTCCTGGGACTAATCACGCAGTCCTGGGACTAATCACGCAATCCTGGGACTAATCACGCAATCCTGGGACTAATCACGTAGTCCTGGGACTAATCACGCAATCCTGGGACTAATCACGCAGTCCTGGGACTAATCACGCAGTCCTGGGACTAATCGCGCAGTCCTGGGACTAATCGCGCGGTCCTGCGCCATCGATCTGAGCATGCCCACACTGATCCACGCTCGTGCCCGCCGACAATGTATTCAACACCATACAGGGCACTGCACCTGCGGTGGGGCCTAAGAGCATTAACACAGTAATGAGAGTAGCACGTTCAGTTAGCATGCGCTATTTAGGCTGGAGTCAGAAGCGGGGGGGGAGGGGTCCCATCTGGCCAGCCTGCTGCTCAGAGGCCATCCGAGGTCATTACCCATCACCACGGCGGTGGGGGCTCACGATCGCCCTGCGGGGAACGAGGGGGGGGTGGGTGGGCGGGTACCTGCACAGGAAGGCGGGGAGCAGCTGTACATTACCGCGATGTCCATCTCAGTACTCACGACCCCCCCGAGCGCTCTCACACACACACACACACACACACACACACACGCTCACTCACTCACTCACACGCGCAAAAACAGGAAGGGAACTGACCCCGTGTTTAAAAATAACCCCATAAGGACCGGACCTGCCTCCTGAGCCAGCCGCCACACACACAAGAGCGCTCGCCCGTAAGAGCGAAGCCTGAACCAATCCCGGGGCACCAGGCACCGAGCGCCATCGCCCGATTGGCTGCCCTTTAGGGCCTCACACAAGAGGCTGTTCCAGAGCGGCCATGCTGTGACACACCCCTGCCAGTCTCTGCATGAGCACCTCTTCAGTACGCAGGAGACACATCATGGCCGACGGACGCCATACGCGGTCGCGCCAGCACCGTCTGGATCAGAACCCACACCACGGGATCCGTCCATGCTCTAGAAACAGCGCCTTAACAGGATGAGCCACCCGCCCACCAAACAAAAACGCCCATGTTGTTTTCCATGTTGTGGCAAGGTTATAACGTTGACCAAACATTCCTGCAACATTGTGAGAACATTTTGTGTTAGCTGGGTAGCAGCCATAAATCTACTTAACCTCACCACTTCAATAAATACCACTCCAGACAAATTATAATGTATAAAAACTACACACGTCTGTGTAAAGCAACAAAGAAAACGTAATTACCGTCTTGTCTGGTTGTTTCCATGACAATATGTCACAAAATAGGTACGTTCCACGGTGAAAACAGGCACAGGCAATCTCCCGAACAGACTCGATCGCATTTTGTGTGTACGCAACGTTAGCAGCGAAGAGAAAGAGAATAAAAAAATTCAAGCGAACAGCTCTTCCCAAAACAGTGCTGGACGGGGTAAGCACAGTGAGCTAAAAAAGGCCTGTGAAGAGAGGAGGAGAGTCTGACGGGAAGTGGGGGTCCGGCACTTCCTGTCCCCAGCGCGGCCGCCGCACATCTGCTTCCTGAAGGGGATTCCTGGGTACTGTGTTACTCCTGCTGTTATTCCCCCGGGTTGCCGCGGTTACGCTGGCCACGGTCACTCTGGCCTAAGGGGTCTGCGGTGCTCCAGTCCGCCCTCCGTCAAATCCACGCCAAAATGGCGGCTGACAGAACGGACACCCGGACGAAGGAGACAGGAACGCGAGCGGGGGGGAAGAGGCGGTCCCTCGCCGCGCCGGCATGCTCACGGGAGGCGTCAAGCATCGGACAGGAAGTGAGCCACAGCAGCCCCCCCCCCCCCCCCCCCCCCCCCCCCCCCCCCAGAGCCGGGTGGATTTATAATCACCCAGACGGCCTTTTGTTCCTTCCGGCCCCGGCGCACTCCTGGGGGGGGGGGGGCTCCTGCGATCGGAACGGCAGGTTTACCGCCCTGAGGGCCCCCGCGGGACCCAGCGGGACCCAGCGCTACAGGAAGCGGGTCCCGCTCACAGCCCCCCCCCCCCCGTCCCAACGGCGGGGAGCGTGGCCGAAACTCACGGGAGCGGAGGTCAGCTCTCGCTCAGGAAGAGGGTCACGCGTTACGCAGTTCACTCAGAATGTCAGCTACCCCCCCCCCCCCCCCCCCCCCCCCCCCCGCTCTCTCACCTTCACGACCCGCCTTTCCTGTTTTCTTTTTTAAAACGTCGTCTTGGAATGCACCTTACCTCCTTACGGACTTTTTTTATTGGATATGTGGAGGGGGGGGGGGGGGTGGATTGGGGGGGGCGAGCGGTGACTGCTCGCCATTCTCGCTGAGTCAGAGGCAGCCTTCCCGCCCGCGAGAGTCTCTTCCCGCGTAACGCCGCCAACGACCGAAAAGCCGCACGGACCCCTGAGGCAGGCGGGCGAAGGCCTGAGATGAGACCTCCGCACATTCGCCCCCAGAGCGACGCAAAGCCCCCAGGGGGCTTCCACACAACGCCCAGGGGCATGCTGGGAGATTACAGTCCCACGCTTCATATACGCTGTCAGTGCGAAACATTACGGCAGGAAGCTCACAGGGAGCACTGAAAGGTGGCTTGTTCTGAGAGCATGGATCTAGACAGCCAGGTCAAAAAAAAAAAAAAAAAAAAAACTGTCAAAACTATCGAAGTGCAAAGAACAGGAAGTAGCGGCGAGGAGGAAGCGTTACCTTGTCACGCAAGCGAGCGCAGTCTCTCTCTGCGGCTTCATGAAATCCCGAGGAAGCCTGCGTGTCAGGTCGCGTAGCTTTCAACAATAAAGGGTCCTTTTTTTTATTTAATTTAAAAACTGGGTTGCCATGACAGCAACTCACCTGTTCCGCGCAGCCAGACTTTGAATCACGGCCCGATGCTGGCAAACGGACGTGCAGAGTCACACACAGAGGCGGAAACTCCAGCTTCAGAAAGTAAAAATCCTCTCCGGGATTTTGTTCCAGTCACCTTCAGCCAGCAGGTAGAACCGATTAGTGAAATCAGCTGGCTGGGTTAACGGTGGAAGAAACACATGGCAGGACTGTTACTGCTCCTGGACCTGCCATGTCTTCCCTGAGCCCAGCCCTGGTTCTGGAGAGCCGCAGGGTCACACCGCTTTCGTTTCACATTAAAAACAGGAAACCGATTTAGTCTCATGAAACCAGGTGAGGAGAGCTAACCACGTCATTAACTGATCAAATAAAGATTGAGCAACACCCAACATCAGCAGGCCCTGCAAGGCCTGGGCACCTCTGCAACGTAGCATTTCCACCAAGCTCCACCGTCGCATGCAGACAGTCTAAAAAAAACACACAAAATAAAACTGAATCCCGGGCGCTTGCCTGAAGTCTGCTCAGTCCTGATCCTCAGATGTTGGCGTATGATTGCTGGCATTTCGTCTGAGAGGAGGAATGACTGTTTTCAGTTGTCTGCCCAGGTAAAGTGCTGGGCTTGCTGGCAGCAGATGGCCCGGTCCTCACACACACACACACACACACACACACACACACACTCTGCTGACACATGATTGCCAGCGATTTACGCACTGAAAGGGATTATAAAGTGGCTGAGGCCTGTTTTTCCATATGGATAATTACACAGCACTCTGAGGCAGCAGACAGCCCAATGACGGGCTGTTTTCTGTGTAATTGTGATCTGCAACGGCGTCTATCTTTCATCTTCCTTTCCGCCATCCCCCCCCCCCCCCCCCAGACTGCCGCGGGGCTGGCCGCGGCGGACCAGTCACGCGCGGCTGGTGGCGGTTCTGCAGCGGCACGCGAGGTATACCGTCGCCGCGGCCAGCCTGGCAACCCCGCGGGCGACGGTGGCGTGCTGCGGAAGCGCGCTACGCTAGCCGCGTGCGAGCGCGTGGCGGGGCATCAGAGAGGGCTGCGGCCTGCGGCCTGCGCTGCAGGACTTTCCTGACGAGCCCGGTGAGCGAGCTCGTATCTGCGTGACCCAAACGCACGGACAACGACCCAGAGTTCTACAGCCTGCAATTCAGTCCTCCGGCAGCAAGGTGGCGATAACGCCTCCTCGGCAAGTCACCCGTTAGCCACCGTTAAAACTATAGAATAATATGCCAGGTTACCAAAACCATCTCAGTTAGCTACATCTCACTCGATTCACACGACTACATTCAACTTAAGTATCCCCAATGTTTTTTTTTATGAATTCACTTAATATTGTGAAAAAACACGATAACCAGGTATGTCCTCCACAGCAGGTAGATACTCAAACAGAAAACAGCTGTTTAGAATAAACCAGGCTGTCAAGTCATTTGTCAGATCACACCCAAAGCATTAGGATTGGCGGTTCAAAATTGACTCAATCGCAGTTTAATCATCACCAATCACCTCGTCATGGATCCAAATATAGCAACTGCAGAAGCCATTTAGTGGATTCAGTGGAACTGCAGGCAGTATATTCAGGCTGCAGATAAAACTGGGTACAAGTCATGAGCATCACCAAACGGTCAAAACAATCAGAAACTGGCAAATGGCCATACCAGTCATGTACAGGAGATGAGCCAGCTATTATTATTATTATTATTATTATTAATTACATTTATATAGCACTTTTCCATATGCTCAAAGTGCTTTACAGTGAAGGGGAACTCACCTCATCCACCACCAATGTGTAGCACCCACCTGGGTGATGCACGGCAGCCAATTTGCGCCAGAACGCTCACCACACATTAGCGAAGGTGGAGAGGGAGAGAACATTTATTTAGCCAATTAAGTCTGGGGATGATTTTTAGTGGCAAGTTTTTTTTTTTTGCGAGAGCCAGATCTGGGATTTGGCCAGGACACCGGGGAACCCCCTACTCTTAGCGATAAGTGTCATGGGATCTTTAATGACCACAGAGAGTCAGGACCTCGGTTTAACGTCTCATCCGAAAGACGGCATCTCCTACAGCACAGTGTCCCCGTCACTGCACTGGGGCATTGGGGTTTTATTTGTACCAGAGGGAAGATTGCCCCCTGCTGGCCCACCCAACACCACTTCCAGCAGCAACTCAGTATTCCCTGGTGGTCTCCCATCCAAGTACTAACCAAGCCCAGACCTGCTTAGCTTCAGCCATTTGGCAGGAGCACAGTGCATGGAGGTATGGCTGCTGGCAGCTATGACAGGAGCACTGAAGAGTGACTGTGGTCAGTGGCAGGCCTACATTCTAGCATCACCCACATGCATGCGCGCGCACACACACACACACACAGAAACAGAAACAAACACACACATACAGAAACAGAAACAAACACACACACACAGAAACAGAAACAAACACAGAAACAAACACACACATACAGAAACAGAAACAAACACACACACACACACACACACACACACACACAGAAACAGAAACAAACACACACATACAGAAACAGAAACAAACACACACACACAGAAACAGAAACAAACACAGAAACAAACACACACATACAGAAACAGAAACAAACACACACACACACACACACACAGAAACAGAAACAAACACACACATACAGAAACAGAAACAAACACACACACACAGAAACAGAAACAAACACAGAAACAAACACACACATACAGAAACAGAAACAAACACACACACACACACACACACACACAGAAACAGAAACAAACGCACACACACACACACACACAAACACAGAAACAAACACACACACACACACACACACAGAAACAGAAACAAACACACACATACAGAAACAGAAACAAGCACACACACACACACACACACACACACACACACACACACACACAGAAACAGAAACAAACACACACATACAGAAACACACACACACACACACACCTCATACAGACATAGTAATAATAATAATCATAATCATAATAACAATAATTTGCTTTTAATAATATAGCACCTCCCTCAGTCTCAAGGTCACTTTACAAAAGCATTAAAATTGTATATTTTCCCCCGCTTTCCCACAATGCCCTTGAGTCACAACTGCCTGCTGCTGCACAGAGCACACGCACTGACCTGTGCAGCTGGATCCTCTCACACGCTCACTGCAGGGGCTGCTCACTTACTGAGGTAGCTCTGCGGCTTCCCACAATGCTTTGCCTCTCCCTACGATACCTCCAAAAGAAAGCGTGCGCATCTGTCCCCTGCAGGAGCTGCAGTAACCAGACACTGAGTATAGCACAGCGCAGCGCAGCACTGCTACAGCTACAGCTATAGCACAGCACTGCTACAGCTGCAGCTATAGCAGAGTGCAGCACCCCTGCATTACCGAATCCATACTGCATAGATTTACCAGCACCCCAGCCACACTGAGGCACTCTGTGAAACCAAACCTACAGTACAGTGTCCTGCTACTGTAGCACTATGGGCTTATAACCATGAGCTAGGCTACTGTTCCACCACAAGGCTTATAACCATGAGCTAGGCTACTGTTCCACCACAAGGCTTATAACCATGAGCTAGGCTACTGTTCCACCACAAGGCTTATAACCATGAGCTAGGCTACTGTTCCACCACAAGGCTTATAACCATGAGCTAGGCTACTGTTCCACCACAAGGCTCATAACCATGAGCTAGGCTACTCTTCCACCACTTATAGCCAAGAGTTACGTTTTGGGCCAGATTCAATCCACGTTCGTCATTACTCTCCCAAAGTCATATTTGGTGCGCCATGTCTTTTGGAGGGAGACTGCAGCTGAACTCCAGCCCTGTCCCCCTCTCCCCTTTCCCCCGCTCCAGAGATGAGGAGCCAGCCGGCTCGTCCTCGTGCGCTGCAAGCGTCTCCGCAGGCGCGCGAGTAAATGTTTGCTCGTTAAACGCTGTTCCTTCTGTTTCTGAAACCGTGTCACGGCGTGACACGCAGACCCTGTGTGTGCGCGTGCGTATGCATTTAGAGCCAGTAAAGTGTGTGTCTATGCGTGCATGCGTGCGTGGGTGGGTGGGTGCGTGCACACGTGTGTATGCCTAGTGATGTGTTCGACCTGGTGCACATGACTCTGTGTGGGTGTGTATACATTTAGAGCTAGTGAAATGTGTGCTTGTGTGTACGCGCACGTATGTGTGTGTGTGTGTGTGTGTGTGTGTGTGTGTGTGTACGCGTATGTATGCGTGTGTGTGTGTATGCGGATGTGCGTGCGTGTGTACGCATGTGTATGCGAGTATGTGTGTGTGTGCGTATGTGTGTGCATATGCGTGTGTATGCACTTGTATGTTTACTGATGTACTCGCCTGCAGCACATGACTGCTTGTGTGTGTGTGTGTACACATTTGCAGCTAGTAAAGTGTGTGTGTGCGTGTATGCATTCAGAGCTCGTGAAGTGTGTGTGTGTGTGTGTGTATATATGTGCTTGTGTGTGCGCGTGTGGGTGTGTGTATATATGTGCTTGTGTGTGTGCGTGTGGGTGTGTGTATATATGTGCTTGTGTGTGTGTGTGGGTGTGTTTGTACGTGTGTGTGTGTATATGTGCTTGTGTGCGCGCGTGTGGGTGTGTTTGTACGTGTGTGTGTGTGTGTATATATGTGCTTGTGTGCGTGCGTGTGGGTGTGTTTGTACGTATGTGTGTGTGTATATATACGTGCTTGTGTGTGTGCGCGTGTGTGTGTGTGTATGTGCGCGGGTGGGTGTGCGTGTGTGTGTGTATATATGTGCTTGTGTGTGCGCGTGTCTGTGTATGTGTGTGTGTATATATGCTTGCGTGTAGGTGTGTGTATATCTGTGCTTGTGTGTGAGCGTGGGCGTGTGTGTGTGTGTGTATATATGTGCTTGTGTGTGTGCGTGTAGGTGTGTGTATATATGTGCTTGCGTGTGTGCATATATGTGCTTGTGTGTGTGCGCGTGTGTATGTGTGTGTATATGGGCTTGTGTGTGTGCGCGTGTGTATGTGTGTGTGTGTATGTGCTTGTGTGTGCGCGTGGGCGTGTGTGTGTGTGTATGTGCTTGCGTGTGTGTGTGTGTGTGTATATGTGCTTGTGTGTGCGTGTGTGTGTGTATGTGCTTGTGTGTGCGCGTGTGTGTATGTTTACCGATGTGCTCGCCTGCCGCGCTGTGCTGCAGTTACTACGGCGACGGCGTGCTGGCGGGCGCGCTCACCTGCAGCGCGCTGTTGAGGAAGCAGCTGTTCTGGCCCGGCTCGTTGCTCAGCCCTTTGCTGGGGGCGATGGACGTCATGTTCCTGGGCGTCAGGATCCCCTGGAGTCCACTGCTGCCCGACGCAAAGTAGTTCCTCTTCCAGGACATCGTCCTGGAGCCCGCCCGACCGACACGTCCCCCTCTCTCTCTCTCCCTCTCTCCCTCCCTCTCTCTCTCTCTCTACCCCCCCCCCCCCCCTTTTTCTCTCACACTTCCTGGATCAACACAGAGCTGTCCTCCTCCAGGGAAAGGCCGAGAGGGCCATCCTCGCAGGGCTGATGAAACGCCAAACGCGGGAAGGAGGGACGCAGAAAAAGGAAACGCCGAACCGAGGCGCTTCGCTCTCAGACGCTCTCTTTCGCGCTCGCCGAGCTCGGCTCCTTCAAGGCCAAGCGGAAGTCATCCAGCGCACGGCGGATTAGTCTTCCTCCTCACAAACACTGGCAGGGCCTGGAAATAAAAACGGATAACAAAGGTAAAAATAACTCCCTGCAGCTCTGAGGGAGAAACAGTGCAGAACAATAAAAATCAAGAAATTAAGGTCAACCTGGAGCTTAGCGTAGGCAAGTTCAAAAAGAAAAAGAAAAAAAAAGAAAAGGAAAAAAAAAAGATTTAGATTTTCAAATCTTCAAACAAACAGCGCTGGTTCTGCTGTAAGGTGGAGAAGAAACTTCCAGAAGGTTTGACAAAAGCAGGTATGAAGTCTGGGTCTCTCTCCCTCCACCCCTCTCTTCTCTACTCTCTCTCTCTCCCTCCCTCACTCTATCCCCTCTCTCTTTCTCCCTCTCATGGACAGGGAAGCTGAAGCTCTTGAGGCTGTCTAACGAGCCCCCCCCCCGCGCCCCCGCCCCACGCCCCCCCCCCCCGTTAGCCTCGCGTGTGCTGCTGTGCACCTCGCTCCTGGGACTCGACTGTGGAATCTAACAGAAGCCTGACACTGGAGGAGCAGTTACCCAGGGTACGAGTGTGAGTGTGTGTGCGTGCGCGTGCGTGAGAGAGTGTGTGAGTGTGTGTGCGTGCGTGAGAGAGTGTGTGAGTGTGTGTGCGTGCGTGCGTGTGCGTGCGTGAGAGAGTGTGTGAGTGTGTGTGCGTGCGTGAGAGAGTGTGTGAGTGTGCGTGCGTGTGCGTGCGTGAGAGTGTGTGCGCGCGTGAGAGTGTGTGTGTGTGTGTGTGTGTGTGTGTGTGTATGCGAGTGCGTGTGTCCGAAAGGGGGGGCTCACCGTCCTGCCCTGTCCCGCCCCGCCCCTCCCCCGGCAGAGCTCCCGCTGTGCTGGAGGCGTCTTCCTTCAAACTTCAGCAAACCTGGAGAAGAGAAGGCAGATTAAAATAAGACACACAGGGTTTCCAACACACAAACACACACACACACACACACACTATAGGAATGAGTGCCAAACCCAGTCAGAATAAAATCCAGTTCAGCAGTCCCCCCCCCCCCCCCCCCCCCCACCCCCGCCTCACTGTGTGCGGCTGGGTCCCTGGAGAGGGCCATGCAGCTGAGAGCTCTCCTGCCAGGTTACAGAGCACCAGCTGCACACGTGCCAGACCCTGACTCCGCCCCCAACACCTGACCCCACACCTGACTCTGCCCCCGCCCACCAATGACCCGCAGCCCGTGTTTAACCAGCGCTGAGTCACAGCCAACCCAGCAGCCCTACTTAACCAGCGCTGAGTCACAGCCGACCCAGCAGCCCTATTTAACCAGCGCTGAGTCACAGCCGACCCAGCAGCCCTATTTAACCAGCGCTGAGTCACAGCCGACCCAGCAGCCCTATTTAACCAGCGCTGAGTCACAGCCGACCCAGCAGCCCTATTTAACCAGCGCTGAGTCACAGCCGACCCAGCAGCCCTATTTAACCAGCGCTGAGTCACAGCCGACCCAGCAGCCCTATTTAACCAGCGCTGAGTCACAGCCGACCCGGCTGAGGGGCCCTGCTTGCCCTGAGGCCTTCGCGGGGGGGAGGGAGGAGCTGTCCACTCCCAGCCCCGCGCATCCTGGATGTAGCCGCTAGCGCTAACAACCCGCCACTGCTCTGTCTGTCACCTCCACACCTCCATCAGGAGAGAGAGACACCGCTCTGTCTGTCACCTCCACACCTCCATCAGGAGAGAGAGACACCGCTCCGAGTTCCCAGTGGTAAACCTCCCGACCGCACATAATCACCTCTAATACACTCAGCATAACAAAGGGCTAAATGAAAGATAATTAACTTTAGGGGGGGGAGAAAAAAAAAAAGATTATTATTCAAAGGCTTTAGCCGGGACACCTGCCACTCAAAAGTGATCACGCCCACTAATCTCAGACAAAAACAAAAACAAAGAGGGCCAGGCCTACGCAGCGCGGAGTAGACCAGCAGAAAACATTAAGAGCTGCCAGGAACTGCTGCTCTGAGAACAAGCACAGGCTGCTCTGAACTGCACTGAACGGGCAGAGGACAGCACAGAGGAGGGCTTTTGGGAGGGGGTTTGAGTGACAGCTCAGTGCACATGTGTCTGTGGTGTGTGCACATCTTCCCCCTCCTCCTTGAAAGGGGGGGGGGGGGGGCCGTCTGTAAATAGGGTCTGTTCAATATCCACACCCTAACGGCAAGCACGTGGGGGTGCACGCGTGCGAATGTGAGCGTACGTGAGGGGAGGGGCTCACGCTCGGCCTCCCTCGTCCAGAACGAGCAGGCGGAATGTTCCGGGCTTTCCCTACGGGACCCCCCACACCCCACCCCACCCCACCCCACCCCCGGCTGAGTTGAGCAGCAGGTCACACAGGGGGTGGGTTTGGGGAGATTACCCCGATCAGACACGCAGATTAGTCTGTCCCATTCTTCAGAACCCGTCTGGAGAACAAGCAGTGTAAACCCAACCCCTCATCTCCCCCTGTACCGGACCCACTGCCCCCCTCTACAGTCCCAGTACACAGCCTCTCTCTGCCCATTACAGCTTCTTACATCCACTGCAAGGACGCCCAGTGACTCAAACACGTATGTGTAAACACAACAGGAGAGGAGTGGGCCTGCTGTCCAAATTACACCAGCTTTCCCCAAACCAGAGGAGTGCCTCATGAGAGCCCTACTGTCCCACCAATTACCAACCTAAAAAAGCTAATCATGCTAATAAAGCTAACCATGCTAAAAAAAGCTAACTGTGCTAATAAAGCTACCCATGCTAAAAAGGATAACCATGCTAATAAAACTAACCTTGCCGATAACTAGGCTAATCTCACCCATGACCCACAAGCCACACCTATAACGGGTTATCCCCACCCATAACCAGTTAGCCTCATCAATAATCAGTGAATTTCACTCATGACCACCTAACCTTACACACAACTAACTAAGTTATCCCATAACCAGCTAACTTCACCCATAACTAGAATATCTCATATAACCATGTCTATTTACTTTTACATTTAATTTATCATGTTTATTTGACAGGATTTAACACGTTTATTTGACGGGGATAATGCACTTTGATCAACATTTCTGTAAATGTGCCAGATTTAGCCAGCTAATTTTCAACTGTAGTCCCTGGGCAGGTAAACAATGAAATATTAAGGGGAGAGAAACTCAAAAGAGATACACATGTGGTCAGTAATTTAAACAGTTAAACTGAGCACTTGAACTGTGCAGATTCTTTCACAAGCACATCTCCCCTTGCCCCGTGCCTGTTCCCCTTCGGAGAGGCTCAACAGGAAGCCCCCGTCCGTAAAAGAATGACCTTGAACGGGGGGGGCCCCATCTGCACGGGAGGTGAGATAATGGAATTGGGATAATGGGATGCCTGGGAACAGAGCGGGGCGTGGGGGGGGTTATTAAAACTGAGATTTATGGGCGGCCGCGTGGCACAGCGGTTGCACAACCGTACACCTAACCGGAGGGCTGCGGGTTCACATCCCGAGAGGGCGGGCAGCGATGCACCCTTGAGCACGGTACTTAGCACAGATTCGGCTCTGTGAACGGATGACGCGTACGAATGAGCCGGCAACGTGATAAAACTCATGTAAATCAGCCGGATGAGGGCAGCTGCTAAGCAAACAATTCTAACTGCATGGGAGCAAATTATGGATTATGCCCTCAAGGCACCGCGGAGGGACACGGAGCCAAAATGGCCGAGGGCATTTACCCGGCTGTGAGCCACGTGACGCCAGGAGCGTTCCTGCCAGCCCCCAGTTCCGGAGCCACAGCTCGTTCAAACCGTCAACCCGATTGGACTTCGATAGTAATCACACGCTCGCCACATAAATCAATATCCAATTAGAATGTGCGATCCAGAGAGGTCCCGGCACGCGGATCCGGTCACGGGGGCGAGATCATGGCAACGGCAGGGATCGTCACGGCAACAGGTTTGTAAAAAAAAAAAAAAAAAAAAAAAAATGTGGTTAAAACGTGACCCCCACCGGGACGGCGGCGGCGAGGGGTGGACGGGTTCGACGTCCCGCGGAGATGTATCAGCCAAAAAAAATGAGAGCGGACCCCCTGCGGCCCCCCGGCCTGCCACATTCCATCACAGAGATTTGGGGTTGAAGGGGGGCGGTTGGGGGTGAGGGGGGTGCAGACCCAGGCTGGGGGGGGGGGGGGGGGGGGGGGGGGCTGTTTGCGTGTCAGCGTGTTTGCTTCACGTCACGCCCAAGGGCACAGGACGCAGCACGTGCTCAGGGACCCACGAGTCTCCGCACAGCCCAGCGAACGACGCTTTCATTCAATTGAGCCCCTGCTGGATGCTGAGCTATTCGACACCGCTGTGCTGAAACATCCATAATGACATCAAGGCCAATTACCATAATTTCCTTTATCTGGCTCGCCATCAATGGGAAGCTCAGGCTATTATGGAGGTAGACACTTTGAAATGACAGATTAAATTACTCCTTTTTTCCCCCCCCCCCCAGTGATGTTGGTTATTGTTTTTTTTTTCCCTTCCATCACAGCAAAGACAATGGCGGTTAAAAAAGCGTAAGTACGGGGCGATTGTTCCGAGCGGTCCGCCTCGGTTTGTGGGGGCGGTGTTTGTGTTTAACGAGCGTCAAGCCCCCGCACAGCGGCGGGGACCCTCCTGCAATCCGTCAGCCCGCCGAGAGCCCGTTAGCACGTTAGCCTATCAATCCAGGGCCTTCGCCGCCGAACGCTTCCGAGAGAGGGGGGTCTGAGTCAGCCGGGCCTGCATCCTGTGCCAGTCGACAGAGGGATGCATTAAAGGCGCCCCCCCCCCCCCCCCCCCCCACCGCGCCCCATGGAAAAATCCAATCACTCCAAGTTCCTTCAGCCACCACCAACTGCCTCTCCTTCATTCCCCCTCACAAGGACTCGATGAGATCGAAGGACACAGACGGCTTGCCTAATGACCCCCCACAGAGAGGGCTGCAGGGCACTCTGGGTAAAGGGCTCATTTGAGACGGTCACATCTGAGGCCTCAAACGCGCTGAATTTAGCACCTCGCTCCTGAAGCGGCCCAAACTTTGCCTTTTGTAGCCTTAAACCAATGACATCACGGACACCACGGCGACGGATACCATGGCAACGAACACCTCGGGACGGCGTGGCCTGGGGACCCCGGGCCTGCTCGTTTTAAAAAGAGCCCGCGGTCAGAACGGCGGGACCCGCGGGTTCCTCGCCACCGTCCCGCGCTGGCGTCGTTAGCGTCGTTAGCGCCGCTCCTCCAAAAACGACGCGCGAGCCAATAACAATCAGCCGCTAATGATTTCCGCCGTCTGACGCCTGGGAGCCTGTGAAAGCGCGTTGAGGGGGAGGGAGGGGGAAGGGGGTGGGGGGGGGGGGGAACGGCCGAATCGGCGAGTCTCTCCCAATGGGCCAATTTGCTAAATAACTGGAGGATATTAAAAAAAAAACAAAAAAAAAACAGGCAGGCCCAGCTGGAGAGCGGCGTCACGCTAGAGGAAATCAATCACACCCCAACCCCCCGCCCAGGAACAAAAACAAGAACATATGCCTCACCTCCGCTCTGAAACATACCAACAGCCGAACCACGGACACCCCCAGCAGGACCGCTAATGGAAACAGCAGGGGGGGGGGGGGGGGAGGGGGGTTCCGCACCAAACAGGCCTGGAGCGGATAAGGGGTGGGGGTAAGGGGGGGGGGCATCGGAAGAACTCCAAGTATTGGGACACATTAGTCCTGCTGAAAAACACCACACCAGGCCGAAAAGAGTAAACCCAGCTTCCTGGATATAGACCAGATGCCTCCTCCACAAGAACCCACATTCCCCACCTATATCGCTACACCCACACTAATATGGGACTACACCCACACTAATACAGAACTACGCCCACACTAATATGGGACTACACCCACACACTCCCCTATCCCCGCTGAGCCTTCATCCTGTCGGCCAGCTTACTGTCCGCCCTGGTCCTTCTCTAAAAGTGAAAAGGCTCATGACCTTCTCCATTACAGTGATAAAGTTCATGTCCTTCCCTAAACAGTCACACTGTTAAAGCTCATGTCCTTCCCTAAAACAGTAATACTGTTAAAGCTCAGGTCCTCCTCCATTACAGTGATAAAGTTCATGTCCTTCCTGAAAAAAGTCACACTGTTAAAGCTCATGTCCTTCCCTAAAACAGTAATACTGTTAAAGCTCAGGTCCTCCTCCATTACAGTGATAAAGTTCATGTCCTTTTCTGTAACACTGTTCAAGCTGAAGCCGTTCCCGGTAACAGTGACAAAACGGTTTATTTAAGACTGTGCCAGACTTCGAGGAACTAAGAATCACAAACACCCTCTTTGAGACGGTTAACAAACAGCGAGACTGAGAACGCTGGATTTCTTCAGATGACACAAAGCTGAAGTGACAGAGAGGGAGAGACAGAGCCGGTCCTGGGAGAGCTCGGCGTGTGAGAGCAGGGATTAATGATGAAGAGAGCGGGGAAGCACTCCTGCCTCCCCGCCCCGCCCCGCTCAGCCCCGCCCCTCCCCACTCGGCCCCGCCCTGCTGAGCCCCGCCCCTCCCCGCTCCCCAACTCGGCCCCGCCCTGCTTGGCTCCGCCCCTCCCCGCTCAGCCCTGCCCCTCACCTGCTCAGCTCAGCCCAGCCCCTCCCCGCCCCGCCCCGCTCAGCCCCGCCCCTCCCCGCTCGGCCCCGCCCCTCCCAACTCTGCCCCGCCCTGCTTGGCTCCGTCCCTCCCCGCTCAGCCCTGCCCCGCTGCTCAGCCCAGCCCCTCCCCGCTCGGCCCCGCCCTGCTCAGCCCAGCCCCTCCCCGCTCGGCCCCGCCCTGCTCAGCCCAGCCCCTCCCTGCTCGGCCCCGCCCCGCCACTCTCGGGGAGAAGGGCAGGAGCCGAACGACGAGCCGTAAGGCAGGACAGCAGCGGCGGGAGCGAGGCTTCGCGGCTCCTCGTTGGCGGCTCCTCGTTCGCGGCTCGTTCGCTCGTTCGCCACGCCACAGGCGCAGAGACCGTCGACGGGGACCTGAGCAGCAGCCGCCGGGGGCGGGGGGGCGGGGAGGCAGGAGGGCTTCCTCTGGGCCCCCTGAGCCTCCGGGCGCGTCCTCGCCCGGGGATACTGTTGCTAACGTGCGCCGTGTGTACGGCGTTTTGCACATCGCGTACCGAGCTTCTATTTGTGTCAAGGGTTTTACTCCACACCGGAGTGTGTTACTGCACATGTGTGTGTGTGTGTGTGTGTGTGTGTGTGTGTGTGTGTGTGTGTGTACGTGCCTGTGTGTTTCAGTGCTTGTGTGTGTGTGTCTATGTCCGTGTGTGTCTGTGTTTCGGTGTCTGTGTGTGTGTGTGTGTCTGTGTGAGTGTGTGTGTGTGTGTATCTGTCTGTGTCTGTGTTTCAACTTGCCCAATGCGTGTCATTTACCATCTTAATGTTTCTGTGGTGTGTGCATATAAGTTTGTGCACGCAGCTCCAGACAGTGTTTTCACTGAGGTGTGTTTCCACCACAACCCTCTTCAAACTCCGCCTTTATAACCAGTAAACATGTCAAACACCGAAACATCCGCCATCTGCCCACACACTTCTGCAGCTCCCCCGTTCCGGGACTTAATCTGTCCAGCCACTCGTCTCACAACGTGCCATTATTTATGAAATCGGCGGGGCCCGTTTCTCATCGCCTGCGCAGTTACTGTACACAGGGGGGTGTGGGGAGGGGGGGGGGGTAGGCAGGGAGAACTGAACTCGGCGTACTGTAACCTTGACCGTGCCGTCCGGTTACGGAATTCCAGCAGCTACGAATTCGTCCGGGATCCTCTGCAACTCACCCCCCCCCCCCCCCGCCCCCCACACCTCACGGTTTTGCATAATACGCAGAGACAGAGAAGTCAACCCGCATTTCTCACTGCAGTACTTCAAGTCCCTCTTTGGGGATCCCGAGTCACAAACGGCGCACTAAACGAAAGAGATAGCCTATCGATCGCAGCGCAAATCGGGGAATTCAGGCCAAGTAAATTCCGCTAAGCACATTTATTTATTCAGAGAAAAAAAAAAAAAATCAAGTAAGCAGCAGAACTTTGGCTCACAAAAAGATAAAACGAAACTCTCGGCTTAAAATATTTCTTCTCAGGTCTTAACACAACAGCAGCAGTTGTATAATAGTCTCAGAGCAAGCATGGCGACATCTGAAAACACCGTTTTGCAGCATGAAGACAGTCAGCAGACGAGACGACGCTCGCAGAACGTGCGTTATCGGCAAACACAAGCGACGGAATGAAAGGATGTTTACACATGACGTGTTTCGGGTGTTTAGCAGACGCCGCTATCCAGAGTGACTCACAGAACGCATCTCTTACAAGTCACCTTACGTAACTGGACAGGCTACTCCACCCAAACACTTCTGAGCACCTTGCCCAATGAAACCGTGACAACCCCATAATCTCCCAGTTAGAAGCCCCAAACTGAATGACATCATACGGCATCATGACGTTTCCAAACCAGCCTCTTTGGGTCAAAATTCAGCCAACCAGATGAGATTTTGGGCCAGGTCTGGGGGACAAGGGGGGGGACGGGGGACGGGGGGGGGTAAAGTGAAGGGGCGGGAGGGAGGGGGGGGGGGTGTAGGAAGTCATTGCCATGCTGTTTTTTTTTTTCCTGGACGGCTGGAACAGGACGTCCCTGATCTCCCTGTGTACTGCGCTGGGTCTCTACACTGGGGTACTGTAAGGCCCCCTGTGCCCCCCCCCCCCCCCAAACCCGCACACCCAGCCCGCTACCTCCACTCATCCTCATTTCCATCAGAAACCTGAAGTGACACCAGGCCGCAGCGGGGGGCAGCAGTGGGGGGGGGGGGGGGGGGGGGGGATGGGGTCAGTTAATTTCCGCTAAGCTTTACATGTTGGAAAGATCCTCCTCCTGCTGCCATGGAAACGGGCCTGGGTGCCACGAGGAGGGGGCAGCGATGGCATGTGAGGAGGGGCAGGGGGGGGGGGGCACACGTGATTACGAAACCCGGGTCTTCCCGTAGATAACTTCACATTATATACTACGAAATAAAATTTGCCGTGAAAGGTTAACTACTTCAGCATCACTTCCACACGTGAACTTTCGCTGCTAAATCTGAGGCAGGAACACGAGATTGAGCACTGACCAGAGTGGCCATTAGTACTGCAGTTGGTGAATTACACACAGGAGCACACAGTGAAACATTACTCTACTGTAATATTACAGTGCTGGCAGTGGCTGGTGGACACATTCGCTACGAATGAGGCTGGCTCCAGACTACAAATCTTTCATCAATGAGACGATTTTCTGGTTCTGCTTCGAATGTAGCAAATATTTCCAAGCTACTGTTTCTCGTTTAATCGAGCGCTATTGTTTTCACTCGCTGCGCAGTGCAGAAACGCACCGTCCACACATCTCCGCAGACCAAGCGTATCATTTCCCATGAGCCTCGGTTTCCTGGGTGCCAGCTGCCGGCTCTCTGAATGTCTAATGCCCGCGCGTGTGCCCGCGGACCCTTTCCTCGGATAAACGAGGGCGAACGAGAGGACAAAACACTCCGTGGCCGTCAACGCCGACAGCTTCCAGGCAGATTAAAGGCCCTTCAGACGCGTGTGCGCACAACGCGCGACAGCGCCACCCTTCGGCAAGGAGGACCACCCGCACGACGCGATCCCTGTGTGTGAGCGTAAGACCGTTTTAACCGACATAACCGCTCCCACGTGGTTCGGGCGGTTACGGCGTCGTCATCACATGATGTTACGCGCCCCTCCAAACTGGCGCACACCCCTCCAAACTGGCACACACCCATCCAAACTGGCACACCCCTGCAAACTGGCACACTCCTCAAAACTGGCACACCCCTCAAAACTGGCACACCCCTCAAAACTGGCGTCCCGAACGGGCTCTGCCGCCCCGCCTGAGCGGGTTTCTCGCGGCCGCTGACGAGCGGGATTTACGAGCGTGCGCACGCGTCCCACGCGGCTGCAGAGAGGGTTTTTTTACGGGGTAACCCCAAGGATGCCGTTAGCGCAGGTTTGGGAAACGCGGCTTTCGTTTCTCCCGCCAACGCATCCCCTCTGCTGCCCCCCCCCCCCCAACCACTCGCTTCTGAGGAGAGACGGCCTCCGCACTTTGACTTTACCGTCTAATCACACTGGTCCTGAAATTCCCCTCAAGATGAGGACACTCTAAAATTGTGCCTGGTAATTGGAAACAGTGCAAAAAGCAGAATAAATTAGTTTCTGGAGTATGTTAATGGTTAAGGGGTATGTACTGAACCACGGGTCCGAGCATTAAATTTAAAAATAACAATTATCATTTTAATTTTAAAAAATATATATATTTGTGAGAGGCTGTGTATGCTGCCCTATGGACCTACCAGCCACAGGCGGCGCTGGCACCCAAAAAAAAATTTACTGTGGAATCCTGGTGATACTTTTCAACTGGGCAAATTAAAGGAAACAAAGTCGAGGGACTGAGAAAGTTCAGCAGTCAAGAAGCTATGTGTTATTCACAAATGAATTTAATAGAGGACCAAGCAACCTTGAGTCAACAAAGCGGACTACTTCCAGCCTAGAAAGTGCAAGCTAAAGAAATTCACATCGTTTTGGAGAGCGTTAGATATTGCATGCTTTCGATTCACTCTGGTTAACTGCAGTATTGAACTGAACACTACACTGAACGCAAATGCAGCCACAATTGGTCTCTGGAGAGAGTGTTAGTGTCCTTAGAGAAGAAAGATCAGAGGTCAGGGTCATGCTTGGTATTAGGGATAGGGATAGCCTACGTTCAGGACACTCCATTTTAAAGTCAACAAATGCCCACGACGAACCTCTGCTCTCTTCGTCCCAATCGCATACACAACACATCCAAACGCAGCCGTGACCACAAAGGTTCAGAAATTCAAGTCCAGCCTCCTCAAAGTAAACACTGTCATTGTGGTGTAGTTTGTCGAGACAATCACAGGTGTTTTAACTTCTACAGACAGAAAACTACTAACAACCACTTCAGCATTCTCACACCGTAGTTCCTGTTCATAAGCAGGAAACGGGAGACCTAGAAGAGGAATACGTCAGATAGTTTATTTTACATTTTCAAACAAGGAAGTCTTTTCACGAAAACTACAAGCGCGTGACTCCAGCAAACAATGTGCGGCCGACGCGAGCCTAAGAACACTGAGGGGGGGTGGAATTCCTGTCTCCGCTTCCACACCGGGCCAGGAGAGGGCGATGGTCAAGCTAATGGGCCTTGACTGTTGTCGAGCGGTTCGGAAAGCAAACGGAAAACGGGGTCTGAACCGAGCCTCTGGGGACGGTGCATCGTGCTTACCGCCCGCCTGGGACCCGGATACGCCGGCGGGGGCTGATGACCCGATCCCGGAATACAGAGCATGTGGGGGGGGGGGGCGCTACAGCCGAAGCCTGCCGAGGGACGCCTCCTCGATCGTAAAAAAAAAAACTCTTCCGCCGGAGCGGTTTTCCCCGAGATGCCGACACCACCCGGGGGTCACGACCCCCCCCCCCCCCCCCCCCCGCCCCCCCCCTCCGTCAGGTGCCCGCGTTCTGCAACCGTGCCCAAGAGACGGGAGTGAACCGGAGCCCGAGCCCATCCATCTCTCTCCGGAATCCCGCCGTTGCCGCGGCACCCGTCGCCGCAGGAGCTGACCCTCGCCGCGGGGGACGAGAGGCCGCGGCTCGCGCCTCGCGGCCCTCACAGGAAACGGGGGCCAGACGCAGAGCTTCGAACGCAAACCTCCGAGGGGGGGGCGATCGTTCGCCGGCCGTTTTTCAGGGTAATATCACGCCGTAACTCCTCAGCTGTAAAACAGGCCGTTATATTTGCGCTGGGAGGATTTTTAAAATACTCGCGCTCTTCATCTCCCCCCCTACATTTTAACGACTCGCTCTGTTCCACTTGCGCTTGGACGTATTAAGACAAGGTAACAACTTCCCTGAAACCTCCTGAGACTCATTTTTTTGTACAAAACACAAAAATAAACTTGTACACTCCCCCCCCCCCCCCCCCAAAAAAAAAAAAAAAAAAACATCTTAATTTTAGCAGCCATCTGAATAGTGCTCAACAGCAGTTTGTGAAGGTATGACGGACTCACAGTCACCCTCTCCTGGGCACAAACTTGGCAGGGATATATTTGTTTTTTTAGCAGGCATCGGCACTATCTCTCACACCTTTCCAACACCTTCATCTCAATATGGCCGACACATCAGCCATATGGAAAACGGACGCCAAAGAACATTTTTTTTTTCCCCACTCAGTAATTTGAAATAGCGCAAGTAATTGCATCAGCATTCAATGAGGGCCGGGGGAGTCACGCACCAGAGGAACTGAACAACAGCGCATCGATACTCCTTCCTGCAGCGGCTGAAATGCGTAAACAGAGCTTCCTGTACGGCCTACCTCACATTTCGCCATGCACTGCGCTGCATCGCTGCACAAACTACTAATACGTCCAGGTGCAGTTTGAAAATCCCACTGCTATAAATTTGGGACAGAAAAAAAAAATACAAACAAGCATTTTAAAGCCACGATAGAACTTTGCATGTTCACACACATAGATTGTTCAGAGAGAAGAAGCAGGGACATTTAACATGGAAAGAATAAGCCCAGGCCAAGCTTTATGAAACTGCTGAAACTCGGTGGCTAAAAAACCCATCCACTAAAGATAATTTGATTTTACAATCTACAAGGCCAATGCTGACCCATGTGACACTGCATACCATCACAACTTTTTTTTTAAATAGGCTGAATTAGAAGCATATTTTCACTGAGCTGTGCTTCAAAGGCAAATATTTATTATAAAATGGTGCCAAATGAATCAATGCACATACAAATTAGCAAAATGTCAAAGGTTCATGCCCACCTTTTCCTCCAAACAGGTGTATACCACAAAAGTAACAATAATAAAAGTGTAAAACTGCCCTCATTTAAAAATAGCCAGGAATACAATAAAGGTACAAGTCAGACCTGTAACTAATCAAAATGTGTACACTGCAACTACTGATGGATTTACTTTTATATATTGATCAGATATTTTAACTCAGAAACACCTGGGCTGTACACTTTAAGGGGAACATTTCAGGACTATGTTAAAGCTGGAACACCTCACACTAAAAACACACAGTAGTCCTGGGAAACTAAACTCCGTTATGCGCGCTTTCGGATGCATGTATTTAAATTAGGAGAAGACTCTTCAAAAGATATAGCCAGGGAGGTCGCCGGCGATTACAATAGGTGGGAATTGACAGAGGAAATTGAATCACAATAGCTAAGAAGGCTCTTCCGAGTGAATCAGATGCAAAATATGCAAATACGAAAATTGAAAAATATGAGGAGCAGGTGCAAGAACGGGAAAACAGCAGAAACTCATCATGGTTTCCGCAGACAAGCGGATCAATCTCAGAAATTGCCATCATAGCGTCCGACCCACTACACCTGCATGCCTTTCCAACTTCATTTAATGCAAGCCTTTAATAAAAAATAACTTTTTAAAACATGCGTTAAAATAGTACACGCTAACTGGTTCTATCACGAAAAGTCGTCGTGATTTGAAGAGAGAACGCCCAGCCAGGAAAGCAGTTTTAATCAGGAGGACAACGGTCCCAACTACTGCCGCTAGCTCTGCCACTGCCCGGGCGACGGCAAGTTAGAGCACGAATGTTTGTAAATAAGTGCTATATACTGTTGTAAGTTACTTCAAATTCTGGAAAAAGCAATTATCCGGTAACCAACACAGTTAGGATCTAAGCAATTCAGAATGATGAATGCATCGGTAGCATTCTTCAAAGAATACATATCTATTCAACTAGATAATCCAGACACCAACAAAGGACAGAGCAACTGCCGTTACGTGCGATTGCGCTTGCCGTACATACAGGCTACAGTTTGCACTCAGCAAGTGATGATAAACTTAAATTTCACAACAGTTGACTAGCCAACAACATCCCCCCGAGAACATGCTAGCTGTATTTGAATGAGTTGCTAAACGTATCCCCTTTCCGTGGACCTCCCAGCTGCAGGTCGCCGCTCCGCCACGCTACTCGGCATTCTGCGAGTAACGGTACAGTGGAAAACAGAATGTGGCACGCTCTCATTGTAGTCGTTTCTGAGAAATATATCGCTACAAAAGTAAGACATTTACCCCTCTACTTAGTATATTGTTTTCAGCTGGACTGCAACAGTGATGAAAATGAACAAACTTGCCTTTTCACTGAATCAGGACCGGGACGGAGCGATGGATTTCAAAGCACAGAAAAAGTTTGTGCTGCTAGCACTAGCAACATTAGCTTCCACAACTCCAGACTCCCGTAGCGAAATCCGGCGCACCAGTTACTTGGAGCACTGAACCCTTGATAATGCGCTGGGAGGAGGAGGGGCGGCGCCATTACCTGCAGTTCGAAACAATGTCGGACCTCCGAAACTCAGACAGCGAAGAGGGCGGGATAGATAGGGGGAGCTTGCATCAGCTGGCCTCGGTGGAATCACTCGCCCGCAAATCAAGAGCAGCTCCCTGGCCTGGTAGACACAGCGAATCGAGGGATACGAAGCTGAAACTGTTACCTGGACATCTCTATGAACATAGTTTATTATCACGAACAAAAGCGGAGAATCGTGTTTTTCTGCAGCTACAAATTGCGTAGAAATGCTAGTATTAAACGAACATACTGTACGCATTATATTTTAACTATACTCAATGACATTTTCCTCTTTGCTACAGTACGGAAAAGTTGTATTACTACCGTTAAGTTAGTTCAATGAAAAGGCTATCCTAGGCCAGGACAAGTTCGCATTCATTGCACAAATACCGGGACGAGCTCTCGTAGATACTGGGCGATGAGGTCATGGTGATGCAAAATCTAACAGATAACAGGGAAATATTGGACGTCAAGTAACAGCGATGACTCACGCAGGCGAGAGGGTAAGCAAGCGACGAGGCGTAGCCTACCTAGTCCCAGTGAAGCACAGCGGTTAATCATATACGGGAGAACGTGAAACAGCTTTAAATCACTGAAACTACTTGCAACATCACGATAATAGTAGATTTGACATATTTTATGTCCGATTTCACTAATATTTTCAATTGTGAAAATAATTGTTTTTTAAATTATTTTAAATATCCATTACTAGAAAGCAACTGTAACTGTCTGCTGCTGGTGTCTAAATTTTCAAACAATACGCTGAAGAAATTGCTATACCATAGGAATACAATGCCATAGAACAGGACAATTGTAGCTTTCAAATCTTCATAGCGGCTATACTTCCATATGCCTATAATTCATCTGGGGTTCTGTGCCAGCCGCCACAGTTAAGCTGTAAATTGTAACGTTCGCCTCCGGTCAGACACATACCGTCAGTTGCAAATGATTTTTCACTCGAGGCAAATTTATATTTTTGAGAAAGATAATTACCCGGTGTGCTAATCCATTGGTTAAAAAAAAAAAAATCCACAAGCAAAATACAATGGGAAGCTCATGATTGAAGGTCTTATGGTTTTAGCCTTCTGACACTAGTAATTATTCCTCTCTGCGGCAGAAATTGACCAGCACAGCTACGCGCAAACAACAATTTTCACCCTCAATGAATGTTTATGACCTGTCTGCGGGTCAAACGGAAATTGCAAAGCGGCGGCAAATACTCCTCCACCCATGATAATTAACCGGGCTGTACTACAGTACTGTCTGGAACACGGCCAGCTGTGGGCCTTCATAGCGCTACATACCCAAGGAAATCGTCAAGTGTCACCACAGCAAACAACTAAAAGTTCCTTGGATGGTTGTAGTTACTGTGTGGTTACAGGAACAAGGGAAATGGTTAAAACAATTTTCTCCTGTTATCAAATAGATGGAATAGTTCAGTGGAAAGAGTATGAAGTGGCCAACAAACCGACTCATCTGAACAGCAGCAGACCCAATTACGCTTTACCTAACCACTGACTGTGCCGGGTGAATTGCGGCCAATTATACGTGTGATTGTCGGTTACAGTTTTTGAAAATAGTTTCACTTAGTTTACGGTAATTACACAACGCTTTGTTAACCATCTGCCATAGACCGGGGGCTTCTGAATTGCACGTTTCTACCTAGTAATTATGACTGAAAGTGCTCACGGCTTAAAGTTGGCTGACCAACTGCATCACGAAGAAACGCTGATATATTTTTCACAATCAGAAATAGCGGTTTTGACGTTGAGGTAAAGAAAAGATACAACAAGACCAGGTTAAAACCTAGTATATGGCTGGACCGAACCGGGCCAATGTCACAGACATGCGCGGTGTAACTTTATCACTCAGTCTGTCAGTCAGTCAGTCACAGACATTCGCGTTTGTAGGGCTGGCCCCGCTGTTGCGGTCCAGCCAAAAAAAAATTTGACAAGAGCAAAGTTAGTCACGTCTGAAAATCTTAGCACCCTTTCACACGAGGCCAAAAGCAGCTTTAATGAGGAAGCCGTAAAAAGCATTTCAGGTTTCTCAGGGAGCTACACAAAGGAAGGAATCCGTACTGGTGCTGGACCCGGCAGCGGACAATTAAACTTTATACTGGAAGCAGAATAAAATCACGAGCAACTTCTGTGTGTGTGGTTTGCCACAAGCATGGGGGGGGGGGGGGGGGGGGGTGGACCTTTACTGTAGAATGGTGTTAACAAAAACCCCACAAACAAGTTCCACTGCACTTCTGCAGAAATATCAGATAACAGGGTTATCAAGGCACATATGCTGTAAGGTTTTTTTTTTAAAAAGTGAAAGAATCCAAGTCAGCAAATTGTGGAATATAGTCGTCGTCACATCAACACAACTTGTTCTGTCACTGTCACCAAAGCAGAGAAGTTCTCGCTGTAATTCCCCTAGGCGATAAGGACTACAAAAGCCTGTTTGTTTCAAGTGGAAGTTGTAAATGATAACAGTAAACCATGTACAAAACTACAGAGAGCTGCTTGATGTATTTGTGCAGGGTTGATTGCTTCAGACATTCGTTAAAATGCCACTTTTGATTCCTTTCCAGAGAGAATGTAAAATAGAGAAACCATCAGTGTTTATTGCAGTGTATATAATGATCATAATCTTCACTATAAATCATCTTAATGAGGGCTCAACTCATGGTACTGATCACTAATCTTCCTGCACATTTTGTGCTGTAAACATATGAACTTGGAAGCTCAAAAGACTGCACACCGTCCAATGATAACCGATTGAAAATGCAAGGATGCGGTATGCTTCATGACAGAGAAAAAGCAGGGCCTACTCTACGATTTCACCGAGTAATCATCCAGTGAAACGCATCGCGTCATTTTCAATGTCTGGCTCGATCTGTAAAAGGTGAAATCACCGCCTCGCCCGGGATGCACACCGTTACCCTTGCGAGAGACAGCCTATTTTCGCAGAGACTCCGTGTTCTTATGTGATCCGAGAGCTGAGTCTATTTCTGGGAATGAGCAACCTTCCCTGACAGGGTTTTCGTATATTTCCATTGATGAAAGACTCCAGTAACTAAAGCATACAGTAGCTTGCGTCACTGAAGAGAGGACAGTGTGATTATACTCGGTTGTGATGGCTCATGGTTGCTGCTAGAGCATGCCATGACGCACGTCCAATGTGAATTATCGGCCAGAGTCCTCCTTTCAAGCAGACAGGCCTGCATGCAGACCCTGCTGTGATGGAACACTTCAGCACACACTGCCAGTACGCACGACAGTAGACCACGGAGAAGTCTTCCGAGAAGGTGCGCCCGCTCTCTCGATCTTGCACCAGCTTGTTCGTCTCGCGTTAAGTTTCTGATCCGACCCTAAATCTACGTCTGTCACCGCTGATGAAACAACGGGCTGGAGCGTCTGGCTCATCCGTATCTCGTGAGGTAGACCGGGGGGGCAGCTCTCAAAAAAAAAAGTGGCAAACGCAAAAAAAAAAAAAAAACTGCCGCACGGCACGAAAGCCAGGTGCATCCTGACAAAAAAAAATAGCCTGGGAATAATGGGAGGGAAATCGAGGGGGGGGGGGGGGGGGGGGGGGGGGTAACCGTAACATTACATCAAAGAAAGAGAAACAAATAACATGCTCTTCTAAGTGTTGCTGAACGGTTTGTGTGTCTGGGGGGGGGTTAGAACAGGCAGTGCAAACACTTCCCCCACAATGAGCCATTCACATCAAAAGACAAAAAAGCTGATGCCGGAGTACGAAACGTTCCCAGATAACAACGATTCCCCTTTCTCGGCCCGATCTGAGCTTCCGCTCTGGCAACCCGAAGGCCTCACTCTGGCAACCCGAAGGCCTCGCTCAGCCCACTTGCAGAGGAATCCACGTACGAAGAACTCCTCATTCCTTCACAGTTCTAATGGGAAATCACCGATATGGACGAGGGTCACATCCCTCTAGGTAGCCACTGACCGACTCAAAGGCTTGTCTCAAATCGGTCAACTTATGAATTTATGACAGGATGGACGGGTACGCATTTCATATGCCGGGATGTGACCAACAAATGCTGTAGTTCAGATTGTGTTTAAGGAAACGGCAGCATAAACACATCCACCTGTCACCCGGGGCGGGGAATGTTTGAGCATGACGATACTCTCAGTGGTCACAGGCCACTTCCTCCGGGCGGTCCGTCAGCCTGGCCTTTCTAACCAATCAGATCGCGTCGATGCACCGCAACTTTACTGTGCAGGAGTAGGCCCGACCCTCTTTGCGAGAACGATGCAGTGGGAGCCCTTTAAATGCGGTTTACGAGCGACAGCGAAGAACAAACAAGAACAGAAACGCGGACCATTCTTCCGTGCGAATTACAGCCGAGGAGGAAGCACACGCTAGGGACTTTACTCCGTGAAAGAAACCGGTTTGTGGTTTACAAATTAACCGGTGAACTCTTTTCCTAAAAAAAAAAAAAAAAAAACATTCCACCTGACCTGCCCCTGGTTTCGTTTCCCCCCAAAGCCCCTGTTAACCAGACCCCGGGCCAATTTCCCGCCCTCGGGCGCAGTCCACGGCCTGGATGCGGTCCAAGAGCAGGGGGACGGACGGCAATCGGCGGCGCGCGCGCAGAGAGACCGTTTATTGGCTGCGTTAGCCGAGCCCGTAGTCCTGAGCGCTCTCGGTGGTTTAATCAATCACCGAGCTTCGCCCTACCTGCGGGGATAATCACCGTTATTACTACCGCTATCATCTCGCTATTTATAGCACGTTATATAGCGACGGGACTGGACTGCGTTCGAGGGGTGGGTGGGCGGCGTGCTTCGCGAGTAGGCTACGCTGAAACGGGAGCGATGACACGGGCGCAATTAGCCTATCAGAAAAACCACGGCGTTCGCCGAGAGAGAGACCGAGGGAGATTCGGGGTGGATGACGGGTACTGCTTTTTAAACGCAGTTAAATACAGGCCTGTGGAAAATGTAGCTCCATTTTTAGGAGACCCAACTGTGCGTGCTGATCATCCTCTGAGCACAACTGGCACTGGTTTTGTTTGCTTCTCTACGGCCTCCTCTACTACTGGCACGGGTTTTGTTTTGTATCTCTACGGCCAAAATCTTTTAATTGGGCTATATGAGGCTATATGCATGCAGAATATCAATACGCAACTACCAGCCTGATCACGATGAGATTTAAGATCAATCTTCGTGCGGTCAAAATAATCATCTTTAATTGTTATATCATAAAGGAAGAACTACAGAAAAAAAACAATAATATGACTGTAACCCTATTTTAATCAGTCGGGATTTTAAATGAGTAATTTTTTAAATCCTGAAAGCAACAAAGTTCTTATAGCGCCCACTAGAGGATGATTTGGATTCTTTTGGAGGTATGTCACTTTAATTAGCGATATGGCGATTTATTAACCAATCAGCAGTGCATCCGTTTGGTAGTCCGTCCGTGAGAAGTGAACTTGAGGTGAATGAATATCCATTACAGAACGGGACACAACATGGCAGGTCTCATGCTGAGAAAGGAAATTTTTATTATTTCCCTGTTTATAAATCTGTAGAAAGCACAGATCTTTATCTCTGTGGCTTAATGGGCACATTAAACAAGAAGAATGTGATTGCGCAAGGCCAAATAAATCTAACCGTGTAGCCATTGAGCCACTCTGAGTCATCGCTGCTTCCGTACGTCCTGTACGCTGTTTTAACCTCCTGCCCGCTATTCCACACCACACTGACAGCATGAAGGTCAGAATGTGAAAAATGCTGCTTTTCAGCAATGAAACTGAACACAGGCTCTACACGTGGAGTCCTACGATAAATAAAGTGTTTCCACGAAACGTGACAGGCTTGTCGTGAATTCCATGGTGCATGAAAACACCAAGCCTACCCCCATTATAATTTTTAATAAGAAATCATCAAACCTAATTTGGACCATCATAGCATTGGTGATGATGATGATTATTATTGTTATTATCTTTAATCCGTCGCCCTGGAGATATTTGATGACGTGGGGGGTGTCAGTAAGTACCCATACTTACATGCACACTACTAAGAGAGAACTGTACGCACCTTTGACCAAATGTTTTTTTTTTTGTTGTTTGCATGTTTGTTTGTTTTTTTAAACAATCAGAATGCAATTCCAAGCATGCCTCATATAGCCAACTTATAGCAGACTTAAAGCCTGTTTCCATTTTTGTATAATTTTATAAAATATTCCAAGTCTCCTTGTTCATCAGTTTTGTCTCAGAACACATAGGATTTCTCTCATAAAATAGTAAAGCTTTATCGATGGCATTGGAGGTGACATCACGCCCACGCCGGTGCCCCCCCCCGTACGCGCAGGCCGGTCGTTGAGGTCAGAGTGCGCGGGCCCGTCCCGACGCCGCCGGGCCCTGTCAGCCGCCCGCCTGTGACGTCACCTCCAGGGCCGAGGCTCTGTTTACTCATCAGCTCATATGATGGTGTGTAAACACCCGCGGCGTGTCCCCGTGGTTACGCACGGCGTGTCCCCGTGGTTACGCACGGCGTGTCCCCGTGGTTACGCACGGCGTGTCCCCTGGTTACGCACGGCGTGTCCCCGTGGTTACGCACGGCGTCCCCCCCTGGTTACGCACGGCGTGTCCCCGTGGTTACGCACGGCGTGTCCCCCTGGTTACGCACGGCGTGTCCCCGTGGTTACGCACGGCGTGTCCCCGTGGTTACGCACATCCTCCCCAGCCTCTTGCCGTAATTACCGGGGCGTGAGTGGGACACCGGCGCGGGGGGGGCGGCCGCGATGCCCCCCCGGCGGAAAACTCCACTGCGAGTGGAGCGCACAGAGAACCAAACACATCCTGACACATCACCCTGAGACTGAGCGCCAAAACAGCACGCCGCGAAATTTCACGTCCCTTTCAGCCGCGACCCGAGAGCGTACCGGTGTCACGGGCGCCAGCGCGGCGTGCGCTCAGCTGCGGGCTCAGCTTAACGGGACGTTTAACCCGTTCAGAGACGCTCCTGTCGAGGGCGAGCCGTTTCCTCCCTGCCCAGCGAGGAGCCGCGCGACAGCGCAGCACAGCCGTGGTCTCCTGCAGCGGACAGCGGAGAGCGGAGAGCGTGGAGCGGAGAGCGTGGAGCGGGGAGCGTTAACCCTCTCTGAACGGGCTGTTCAGCCGGCTCAGCGCGGGCAGGTGCAGGAGCTCCCGCGCGCAGGCTAGCCGCGAGCTCCCCCGCGCAGCAGCCCCAGGCTGGCTGTGCCCTTTACTGTCCGCTGCCACCGAGCGCCGCTCGGCTCCCGGAGCGTTAGCCGCCGCCGCGGAAGGGCTCCCGGAGGAAGGTTAACCCCTTACCGACCGACACAAATCTGTTTCTGAAAAAAACAAAAAAAAAAAAAAGTTTTCCACTGACCTGTGAGCTGTCGTCTGCTGCTGCCGCTGCTGCCGCCCGGTCCGACCAGCTGGAACGCATTTACACGCAGGTCTTCCCAGGTGAGGGAGAAACAATGACATCATCGCTGTCAGCGCGCACACCTGTTTCCCAGGGAAGCCACTCCCCCCCCCAGACCAGCCTCCGTCTTTCTAATCCTTTAAAGGGACAGGCTCCGCTGCAGGACACCGAAACGCAAAAAAAAAGGCGGGGACAGCGCAGAACGGGCCAATCAGAGAGCCGAAGCAGATTTTATGCCGCGCGCATCACTTCTGAGGACCTTCTTCACGCAGCGCCGCCGTTTTATGGAGGTCGTAACGAGGATCGGCTCAAGAATCGGGTTTCAGTTACACACACACGCCGTAAAAACGTCCCCCTCCCTCAGGTGACACCGGCGGCTAGCGGCAGCGCGTTTCATAACTCGCGCCCGCGGGAGGAGTCCGCGCGGCGGTGCGATGCGCCCGGGGCGCGTTCCGGTCCGCCGCTCGCGAAAGGAGCCGGCTGTGTCGCGCGCGCGCGTCTAGCGCTAACGAGAGAGGCGCTGATGAAACTCGGCTCACGCCACCGCCGTCCGACAAAAACAACTCCCGTTTAAAGTCACACCGACGCGTCATCCATGGTGCCTCTCAGCTCCGAAGAAGCACCAAGAGGACAGCGGTTGTATATTTAACGACCCAAATTGTGCAAATCAGTTTTTTTTTACCAGTAATATTACACATAAAGACCCAAAGAAAACTATTTGAAATGAAGTCCTTTTAATTCAGTTGAGATCTTAAACCCCTTTATCCTGAAAGCGACAAAGTTGTATTTCTCACTGCACGTGGATTTGGCGTGTGTACTTCTTGCATAAGAAGCACAGCGCGGCACGATTTAACCAATCAGTGGGCCGCCAAAGAGAAGTGAACTCTAAGCGAACATCCATTACAGAACGGACCCGCGATGTCAGCTCTCCTGTTTAGAAATGGCATGCTTTACGGGAAAAGGAAATTTATTACTTTCCTGTTTATAAATTCTGAGAAAGTAAAAGATTTTTATCTTGTGGTTTAATGAACACTTTAAACACTTGTACTAAAAGTGATCGCTCAAGGCCGAACAAATAAACTGATTCGCTATTGTGCCACTCCGGAAACAAAAAAATAATAAATCTCATCATTGCTCCGATATTAATTTGATACTCTGTTTTAACCTCTTGCTTCAATTACACAACATTCCTGCTCAAAATCCCACACCATATTAACCGTAAAGGTCAGGATGTGACAGTTCCACTGTTTACCGTCAATAAAACCAAACACAATCTCAATATGTTGAGTCCTGTGATAAAGTGTTTCTATGAAACAGGACTAAAATGTCATGAAGTCTGCCCATTCCCCCCCCCAGCCCACAGGATAACTTTATTAGAAATCACCAAACACAAAGTAGCTGTCTGTCATTGTTGCATTTGTGATGGTGATTATTATTATTATTATTATTATTATTATTTATTTGTTTCATCCACTAATCCTGCCAGTGAGATCACTATAGCGGACACGTTGACCTGGGGACATTCGATGACACGAGTGGTGCAGTGGGGGGGGGGGGGGGGGGCTGGGTCATTTGATATCAAACGGACATACTGTACACACTCGCATGTTCATGTTCAGATTAGATTTATATTATCCGTATTAATTAAATTGTACTTTTTCTTTCTTTAGAAAGCAGGACTATTTTACTACTCTCGAGGTCCACCCCAACAGCAAGTCAGGCCAGCACCACCTACAAAAAAATAAATAAATAAAGAATCTGGTGGCTGCCGGTTTTTTTTTTCTCCCTCGAGCTGGTTTAGCAGGCACACCTACGCGTGGGAGCTGGCCAATTACAGCCTAATGAGTCACAACAATCGAGAGACTGAAAGGAGAGAAGGATGCGGCGCGCTCAGCCACGGTGTCCCGCCCAGCTGAGACCCCGCGCGTCTGCGTGTGCGCCTCGAACCGCCGCACCGCCACCAGAACCAAGAAACACCCGGCGTGTCACTTCCTGGATGCGGTTCCTTTTTCAGCTGGGGGCGAGCCTGAGCATTCACACGGCGATGAGAAGCGTGGTACATTCCGTAGGGTGGCCGTCTCCCCCCCCCCCCCCCCAGCCCCCCCCCCGATCCCTATCGTGGCACCTGTTCTGATCTTCACTCCGTTACCCTCTCTGCTTTCTATCTCAATAAAGTACAAATATAAATAAAATAAGACAAGACAGGAAGATGGACTGTCCACTGTTTGGAGGGGAAAAAAAGGAGAATAAATATTCACAAAATAACAACCACAAAAGAAAATCAGTAAAGAAAATGCAGTCTTTCACTTTTAAGAAGCAAATCTGCTGTTTTCAGCGTTTTGTTTTGAGAGGCTTAAGTCCGTGCGGCCCAGAGGAAGCAGAATCGCGCGCGCACAGCCAGCCCTGTGAGCAGCCGTTCTGCTGTTTCAGACGCCCAGCTGCTGCGATTCCAGCCCCCTCGGTTTAACTCCACCCCCCCTTAACTCCGCCCCCCCCCCCTTAACTCCCCCCCCCCCCCCCCTTTTAACTCCACCCCCCCCCCCTTTAACTCCGCCCCCCCCCCGTTTAATTATGGCCCCCGAGCGGGATGCGTTTCCAAGGCCGGCAAACAGTGCCCGTTTGCTTCCCGTTCAGATCGATGAGCCCCGCCACCCCGCCCTCGCCCTCGCCCTCACCCCCACCCCGCCCTCGCCCTCGCCCTCGCCGTCGATGTACGGATTTCCGCTCCCTGCGTGATTACAAACCCGCCGGACCGGACCGGGACTCGTCACGTCACGGCCCAGGAATGGGGTCCCCGGACCGGAGAGACGCGCAGGCACACGCAGGCGCGCACACGCACGCAGGTACGCGGGGACACAGGCACACAGGCACACAGGTACGCAGGGACGCGGGGACGCGGGGACGCAGGCACGCAGGCACGCAGGGACCCGGGGACGCGGGGAGGTGGGGAAGCGTGACAGGGAAGAACCGGTCGGAGCAGTCGCGGGTCCCAGCCGCCGCCGATATTCCTGCCCGTCAACGGCGCGCTTCTGGGAGATCCAGTTATAGCGCGATTACCCTGTCTGGAATTACACTGACGCATACAAAGGAAGTCTACCCGTCGCACCAGTCTGGGGCTCATTCTGATCATTTCTTTTGCACACGCATACACAGATGGACAAGATTTCGTTCTTCATCAGGACTTTGTTTCATTCTTCTCTTCGCTCTTGCCTACAGGACCTGCACCTGCCACCAAGTGCACGTGCACATAGCTGCCTTATGCATTCCAGAAGCAGCATTTTATTCCCTCTCCTCAACCCACACAGACGCCGTTCAGTGCTCACTGCCTCCATCCACACCCATCCCACATCCCATCCCTGCTCTCATCTGCACCCATCCCATAACCCATAACCCCCTGCTCCCACAGGCTGGAGACTAACCGACCTCGACCTCAGCCACTGCCTGCCCCACCCCCAGCCCCCCAGCCCCCCACGCATCTGCATTCTGGCTGCCAGGTTCCTCTCCTCTAAACTTTTCTTGACTGCTTCCCCCCCCTCCCCCCCCCCTCCTCAGATTCCTGAGTCAGGAGCCGGCATTTCCTGTTCAGGTGGCACGCAGGGGCGGGTCTGGGGAGGGCTGGTCCTCTGCATTCCCCAGGTTATTGCGCCTCCGCACCAGCAGGGGGCAGGTCCTCGTTTTGCGGCAGCCCGTTTTTGCGGCCCACTGGTCGGAGCAGGGAGGGACTACCCCCCCCCCCCGGCCAGGAGCGGGACATCTCCTCCATGCCACGTCACTCGCTCCAACTCTTTGGCTTCAGACTGAAGTTCTGTTTTGCGGACAATTTTTTTTTAAAAATCATTTTTTTGCAATCGGCTTGATGACTTTGGGTTTTAACTGCGAACAGCTCCTCTGAAAGCAGCCCGGCATCCTCTGTTTGTCTGGCCGCTGCGGTCGGGGGTGGATTTCCTGACGGACGCCAGTAACTTTTAAAACGAAGCCGTGTTCCGGAAAAAGCAGAGCTCATCAGTTTATACAGCGGGCTGTTACGGGCTCGATGGCGATCTGCTCGGGCAATCCTGAACCACAGGAAGACAGGAGGGGCACACGTCCACCATGTCGTCAGCAGCGAACGCAGTTCTGCTCCGCAGAGTCCAAATGAAATCATTTACAATTAATGCGTCTCTCTTAAAAGCAGCATTAACACAAGGTCCTGACGTGTCTGGTGTATGGAATGCTATGCTGCCAATCATAAAATGAAAGAGGAAAAAGAAAGCTCTTGGGTTTGTTGTGCTGTGACTTCGGATGATGAAGGTCTGGCCACTCACAGAAGGAAAATGACAGAAAATGACACCCTGGTGTGTCAGACTCTTTCGCTCTCCAAAGTGAAGTGAAGTAAAGTGAGTAGACCAAAGTAAAGCCTTCTTGAGGATTTTGTACACTGACCTGCATCCTTTAATTTGATTTTTAAAAAAGGCATATTTCCACTCATTTCAATTATCTCGTGTAGTGCTTCATCCCATCTACTTCTACTCAAAGAAACAAGGCACCCTGATTGGCTGTATCCATTCTCTTTTATGCATCAGTTGTGAAGGTCAAAACAAACAGCATATTAACGTAATTTGACACAGAATCATTTTTTAGAGGCAAAAGTAATCCACCTTCTCTTATTTGGTGACTAGTCTTGTTGACAGAGGCCACTACTGAAGCAGTGGCTCCAAAAGCTTCCTTAGCCGTCTCACGATAAGCTTCCTCCACTCGTCAGTACTGCTCAGTTCAGCACTCGTCAGTACTGCTCAGTTCAGCACTCGTCAGTACTGCTCAGTTCAGCACTCGTCAGTACTGCTCAGTCCAGCACTCGTCAGTACTGCTCAGTTCAGATCTTTACTGTCCCTGATGGGAAAACTTACTGCAGCACAAACGGCACAGAAAACCCAACGAAACTACAAACACAACAACAAGGTGACCAACATGAAATACCACACACAATAAATAATGTTAAAAATGTGCAATAGCGGAAATGTGTAATATAATGTGTACTGTATATGGGGTGTATACTGTATGGGGAAATCTACATTGTTTATACCATTGCTGCTTGACCCAAGCAACAGAATGTGCTCAGCAGGGTATGGGATACAGAATTATACTGAGTTGAGGATCTCCCATCTAATTGTCAACTTTCAGGCTAAAAAAGGAAAAACAGCTACATTTTTATTGTGCGCGTTATGTACGATTACTGTGTCCAATTCCCTAGCTGAAAAAAAACAGAACAGCGTACAACGAGGTCATCCGGTTATGATTTTGCCACATTTTAGGTCACCGTCAAGTGAACCGGAAACTTGCACACAAAACAGAGAACAAGCAGAGAGAACCTCTGGCGTTCGCCCTACATCACACTGAACATTTAATGCACACATTTCCCCCAGCAAAATTTTTTTCTAAAATACGATGATGCAAAGCTAAAGCCTTAAACAGAAGAATCGAGCTTCTTCTCGGAACCTGCTCAATTATTCAGCGAGAATGAGAGATGTTCAATAACTCCTGAATAATACCTGGGCGGAAAGTAAGAGGCTTTGTCTCTCCCCACCCCCCCCCCCCCCCCCCCCAGAGATAGCGTGAGCGAGGTCGCGATATTGCAGATCATAAAGGGTGGCGGGTGAGAATAGACGGTTACATAACCGGCCGTCTAGACTGCGGAGACCGGGAGCCGCGCAGTCAATCCGTTACCAGGTGACCGCGAGCGGGGGGGGGGCTAGCTCTGACGGACAGACGAGCGTTCCCGAGCACGCAAGCCCACCCCTTAAACTCCTGGTTTTTTTTTTTTTGGTTTTTTTTTAAAGGCAGTTTCGTGTGTTCGAACCCCTTCGTGTGTTCGCGCCTGATGCCGACGCGGCATAATGAGGGCCAAGCGGTTTGAATGCCGTCAAAGGTGGGCAGAACCGAGAAACAAGGGGAAGGGGGGGGGGGGGGGGGGGGGTTGAGTTAGAGAGGTACATTTACCCCCCAATCTCTGACAAGCCCTCTGAGCCAATAGAGGAGTGCCATTTCTGAATCCGGACTGCTCGTCCAGCACAGTTCACAATCAGACCCCACAGTACCCCCTTCCACCCCCCTCCCCCTCCCCCTCCCAACTGCCCTCACGCACCCCCCCACCGCCCCACCCCCCCCCCCCCCCAGCACCCCCTCCTCCTCACTCCAGCGGGCAAAGACAAAGCACGCACGAGAGGAGGTGAGGCTGACCGGAGAGGCCTGCACCACCAGGCTGCAGATGGGAGGAGACGCCATCGCGCCGCAGAGCTGCGACTAGCCGTCCCCCCCACAGCCAGAAAGGTCACGTGTTTTCCACTGGGGTTTTTATCAGGAAGAGAAGCAGCAGGGGCGAAATATCGCACTGAACACATGGCCGCCTGCTGATAGTCGCGGTTTTGGCAGCGCCGGGGTACCGGTGGTGGTGGGGGGGGGGGGGGGGGGGGGGGGGGGTGGTGTGGAAAGCCGGGGGGCTGGTGCGGCCTCCGGGCCAGGCTCTGACGGGGGCACGCAGGCCACTGAGTCACGCACCTGGAGAGCTGTAATCTGCTCCTGCTCCTGCTCTCCCCGCCCTGCGAGGGGACCGGGGGCCCAGGGCAGACCCCCCGGGGCCCGTGGACCTTCTGCGGGGCCTTGGGCGCCGGCTCGAACCCCTACCAGCATGCGGGGGCCCCGCCCGCCCTAACCCTCCACCTGACATCCACAGCGGGCCTCAAACCACGCCCTCTTCCCAGTACAGCTGGGTGTTTCTCTAGGGCTACGGAGAAAAATCTGACTCAGATACAGGAGATGACATCATGTGGGAACCGGTTCTCACAGCAGGTCATGGAGGTGGGGGGGGGGGGGGGAGGGGGTCAGGGGGGGGGGACATATTTTTGACGGGCCTTCTCTTTACCTTTCTCTGCCCTTCCATTAATTTACCTGCTGAGCACACAGCCCACGCGTTCCTGTAAGTGGGCTGGTTGTGTGTGGCTTCACTTAGCCGCACCGAACAGCGAAAGGCTCGGGGAGTTCACTCTCCCACGCGTTTTTCAAGCACCGCGGCGGCTCCGTGAAAGCGCTGGGGCTCGGACGCGGAGGCGGAGGCGGAGAGTTGCCGCCGAACCATTATCAGCCCGTTCGGCTTTCAGTCCCGGTTAAATAAAGCTCAAGGGAGCGCTTCGCTTTTTAAACGCCGCTCTTTTTGCGGGTTTACACAGCTGTTTCCGAGCGCTGTAGCAACAGCATTCCCCGCCCGTAAGGTGGCCTAGGTCATGCCTAACGTTTATACACGAAAAAAGGACTGATTCGCCCCCTTCCCTCTCATTAGTCCTTTTACCATCTGTGCAAAGTCACGCTGGTAAATGTCGTCTCAGAGCTCTTTCTACATCAAGTAGGCCTATCGCCGGGCTGCGCCTGCCCCTAATTGGACGGCTCCTCTCCTGGTGTCGGCGAATGAGAGAACAGCAGGCTGAAGGATCTCAGTCCAGGGCAGCTGTAATTAAGGGGGGCGTGTCCTGGCGTTCAGAAAGCATTAGTCATCTCAAAAACTTCATGATGACACAAAACGTGACACGGGACACGCGAGGCACCTCACTCTTCGCTGACAGGTCGCGAAACCCTCCTCGTGAGCGGGCCCGGAGACGTTCGCGCGAGGCCACGCCCCTTGCGGTCTGTCCGACAGGTCGGAACCCTCGATGGTTCCCATGGTTCCCCTCCTGTTACTCTGTGTCTCTGCATGTATTTTTGCCAACACTAATCTCGCTAAAGACCTGAACTAAACTGTAGACTTAAAAGTGGAAGCCAAAAAAATTCCTCTGCTCCGTGCAATCGTTCACTTCTGTGTGAGCTGAGTAATGCTTTGACACCCAGCGTATGAAGCAACACAGACCGGCTCAGCTCCTTGCTCGTGAAAACACCGACTTTGTCTTGTATGGTTATGAATGTATAGCAGCTATGGCATTTCCCACAACATGCCCCACAGCTCGGGAGATGAATAGGGTGCTCAAACAATGCGCCCCAGGCTCCCACGCATGTGTGAGACGCAGCTTAAATGCGTTTGCCCACTGCGACGTGCGCAGCTCGCGCATATCGTGCAGACGTGCTCCCCCATGCGCAGCAGAGGTCCCGGGTGCGATCGGGGCAGCACGCCCCACAGCAGACCCGCAGGGTTATTTGGCTGGATTAAGAGGAATCCTCTCTCTGTGGCCACTCATCTTGCTGCGTGACATTTAAAAGGATTCCTGAAATAAATCCACCCCCCCCCCCCCCCCCCTCTATCGGGTTTTTAAGTGCCACTCGAAGCCAGACCTCAATAAAGTGAGGTACTGCCGAAAAAAAGGTTTCCCCATCCGTCCCGTCCCACTGTCTGACCCCCCCCCCCTCCCCTCCCCCTCCCCTCCCCCTCCACCTGCGGCATCCAGGAGAGCAGACGCGTACCCCCCTGCACACGCACGCATGCAGACACTCTCACACGCACGCACGCACACGCACGCACGCACGCACACACACGCATGCACACACGCACGCACGCACGCACGCACGCACGCACACACATGCACACACACACACACGCACGCTCGCACACACACACACACACACACACACACACGCACGCATGCAGACACTCTCACACGCACGCACACACATGCACACACGCACCCCCCCCCGCATACACACACACACATGCAGGTATGCACGCAGGCACACGTGCACGCACGCACGCACCCCCCCCCCGCATACACACACGCACGCGCGCGCACACACAGACACACACACACTCTGCCACGTCCCCCCGTGTCTGTCCTGAGAAACCGCATGGGAACGCAAGCCCACAGCGGCGTCAGAAATGACCATCAATATGTTAATTTATTCATCTCTAATTTTTACATAACAATTCCTCCCCTAATTTGGCATGCATGCCAGGACGCCCGTTTACTTCTCACAGCCTCAGCGGCGATGGAGAAAGAGAACAGGGCGACGCGGGTGAAAGGAGAGAAAGAGGTTTTGGAGCGGGGTGGGCGGGGCTCGGTCAGCGATATCAAAGCAGGCTCTATTTTAATAGGACCACCGCCCCCCTCCCTCCCACCCCCAACTTCAGGCCACATATCTCACAGGACCTGCGCTTATTGTCTGCTTGTTTGTGCACTGCACTGTGTCCCGTCACAGGCAGAAGAGGAGCGGAGAGGACAGGCATGTCCCAGCGATTTGAGCTCATTATGCCGGGGAATCGGGGGAAACGCATCAAAGTGAAGTGTACGTTTCAGATGCAGTGGGACAGGGAGAGTCTCTCTCTCTCTCTCCCATCCCTGTCTGCAGTGATGGAAATGTGTAGCTCACCAACAAGGGGAGATTTAGAGGCTGCAGTTATATTCACAGCTAGCCCCCCCCCCCCCCCATACTATTTACACTGACAGCTTTCAAACTTAAAGTTTGCTAGGAAAATGAGACTGCTGAAGTCTCCATGTTTTTCACAGCAATAACGCTCATATGGGGGGGGGGGCTTACAATAGATTTTCAATTCTATTGCGTAAGAAATTACAGCGTGTACCGAATGATAAAAACCCAACCGAAGGTTACCAGCCACACCGGCTCACATATTCCAATAACAGCTTACGATCATGTGAGCTGGGACAGCTTACCTCATCTTTCCACAGAAAACTTGTACTGTCACATTGTTCAAATGTACTACCAGCTTGCCTATTTATCTTTGTACTATTATGGAGTTCGTTCACAGAGACATCCCCTGAGTACCAGAAAAACAAGTTGATGAAAGTTCCGTTGCTGTTCATTCTGGAACGCTGGAAGTAGTACTGTTAAACACTCCATGTATTTGTGGCCCTGGTTTTATTTTTTGTTCTTGATGTACAAGAACCTCTTCAGTGATTTCGATTACTAACTGACTGCTGAGCGAGACACAACTGCATCTGGAGTGTTTAATTCGCTCAGACTGGCTGTCTGCCTAAATATACTGCAATGAACTCCTTCGGTTCAACTACCCTACTTTTTCTAGAGCCATAACAAAACGCGTTCAGCATCGCCATGTCCAAGGTTACAAGCAAGACTGGCCCCTGTTGCTGAAAGAAACACAGTAGCCTGTTTCAAGGTCTGTTTATCACCAAGATTCCTTCAGTGCTTCTCCAATGTTGTCATGATGGACAGGTCAAGCTATTTTTGCCGTTTCGGCGCACAGTCCCGTAATTACCAAAATGCCAGGTCATTTCACATTTAATTTTCTTTCCGCTTTAAATTTATTTTTAGCGATATTGATTTATTTGAATTGGCAACCTTCAACTCCTGGGTTAGCTAGCTACGTCATATTATAAAAATGACTTATTTAACGTAATGCTTCTTTGCCATTCCAACACGACTACAATTATCTTGCAGGATAAATACAAATATAACGTTATTAGGTAAATTAGTAACGGTAAGTTACTCCTGTGTAGTAGAGGAATTCGCCTGTTAGCCAACCTATGTCACCTCAAAACACGCAACGCGCTACTTGTAGCTAGCAAGCTAGCTAACTTGCATGGGGATGCACTGTGTCGCAGCGAACGCTAGTTTCCAATATAACGAGCTACCATGCTTGCACCTTAGTAAAGTAAGCATGCAAGCGAGTTACTTAGCAAGCTACTCACAAATATGCGTTTGGTGGGAAATGACCTATCGTTAGCTGGATACAATGGCTAGCGAAGTTAAATACGTAGGTAGTGATAAGCCTGAAACAGAGCAGTCAGAAACTCGTCGAAACGAAAAAAAAAAATCCATAATTAGCTAAATTGCTGAATGACGAATTCCAGTGGTAAATGTCATGGTAGTAGTTTGGATTTTACGAACAGCTCCATTTAACGTTAATTTATTAAATTCACACAGCTAATAAGCTAGCCAACTACACACTATGCTCTCTCGTTCCCTTAATTTCTAACGTTAAGTCCTAATGTTGAAGCCCAAGCTTTGATTCAAGCATGCTCGCTATATCGATGAAGCTATCTAGTTAGTTTAGTAAGACTTGTCCGCCGTAGTCTAGTCCTGGGCTGGCGTACTAACGTTACTGCATGCGATACTGCGTTAATAAAATGCTTGCTAGTCTAAATCGAAAAAGGCAATCGCTGGCAATAGACCGAAACATAATGCGATGCATCCATACATCCGTACTGAAATGCATGAGAGAGCATCCCTACAGTTTGTCATGTTCAATTAGTCAAACGCACTTATCCACTTGCGCGCAAATAACGTTGCATTGTAAAGTAGCTAAATGTTTCAGCAATTTAAAAAGTTAGACTTTTTTCCACATTTAGTTTTCTTCAGCTGTTCTACGACTTTCTCTGTTATGAGCAAAATCAAGTTTACGGACCTTGGACAAGCTACTCACCTTATTTCAAGCCCCGCTGCAACCTTGTCCCCCCATCCGAAGGGACTCGTGTAAAATCTCAGCCGTTAAACCCCCTCCGCCAGCGTCACTCCGTGCTGCAGCCAAGGCAACCAAGTCTCGCGATATCACAGCTCATTGGCCTGAGCAGCGCTAATGTATTGCGCTTGCAGCATGCGGGCACGAGAGCACCATCCTCCAAGTGTTTTAGATGAGTTAACAATTCAGCCCCATCTCAGATCCTACCAACTTCCATCTTCACTGCTGGCTCGAATGTGCATGCTTGCTTATTTCATTTTCTTTCTTTGTTTTTAACTTCCCGTTTTCCTTCTTGCTGTTATTTTCTCCTCAGTTACATTCTAACCATTTTTATTTAGCGTCCCATCTATTCATGATGTACAAAGCAATTCATCTTCATCTTCTCCATATTATTATTACTATTATTATTATTATAGTAGTAGTAGTAGTAGTAGTAGTAATAGTAGTAGTAGTAGTAGTATTTATTACTACTACTACTACTACTACTGCTACACTATCAATGTTGAACAAAGAAATCACTGCTTGATTTTGTGATTTTAAAGCATTAACTGGCTGGTGCGCTTCAATGCTGTGGTGTACGGCTCTGTGAGAGGCCAGCCCTCATTCTGCTGACTCGGCACTGCATTCAGTTTCAGTTGTATAAAGGGCAAAAGCACGTTCCCATCCAAAGCTAATGGACTGAAGGTTGACCAATTAGGAATCAGTGCAGCCCCCATGGAAGGCCCTGGTGCAGGACAGGGGGTGCATGCAAGTCTATATGGCCAGCTGGAGGAGTAGGTGCTGGCTGCTCAAACCTCACCAACATGACATCCCACAAATAAGGTACACCATTAGGCATTGGCAAGGAAGCATTAGGAACATCGCACCCATGGAAATAATTAATGTAGATGGCATTTCCTTAATCGCACAGTTCTAAAGTGCTAAGTGCATGTAGCCAGACTCTTCTCAGGTGAAGATCTACCATTTGAAATAAGTACAGCAGCATGCCATTTGAACTCACCTTACACAAGCATCGTAGGTCACTGGGCACTGGAGCCAGGAGCTTCCCGGTGCTTTTGAAACGCACAGAGAAAAAGGACCTTGCTCTGAACGCCACAAAACCACCATTTCCAGAACCGTCCCGTTATCTATTAAAACGTATCCAGTAAAGGTGTTCGCCTGGACTCAACAAAGGTTCCCAAACGTCTCTCTGCGGCTCACCTGAGAATTACGCAGAGCTGAATCTCTGCGGTCCCCGTGGTACAGCGTCCTGCGCTGTGAAGAGTGAGCACGCCGCTGCCTAGCTTGCACGAGAGTGCCCACACACACACGCGCCGGGAGGAATGCCCCGACAGATGATTGATGGAGTTCCACTTCGCTCTCCCTGCAGCAGCGGTAACAGCACTCCGCGCGATTCCCCCGTCAGGCGGCAGAGATTTCTGGAGGGAGGTTGCGGTAACGCGCGCGCGGGCTAAAGGAAAGTGCAGTCAGCCTCGCCGCCGGACAGCGTGCAAACCCGCCCGCCCTCGCTCGCCACGGCGATTACACGGCAGCCGCACGGCTACGGCAGAAACAAATCCATCCCCGTATTCTGCAACAAGGGCCACCACAGTGTTTCTGCGCTGTTATGTGCTGTTAATTGCAGTAACAGTCATCAGCAGGATGCGAGACGGTGGCTAAAGTAGCCTGTCTGAGTTCGAGGTAGGCTGGGTCACATTGTAATTTGCGCGTGAGTAGCCTATCGTTCTGTGTCAGAGAGCGGCGAAGTCCGTACTCAATTGCGAAGTGCTCTTTCAGCAAGCACTGCACTTTGCTTTTCCTTTTACACCCCTGTGGCACTTTGTATAACACTCTTCCAGCTTAATTCACACTTAGTAGATGTCCACTTAAAAAGAGACACTATTTATGTGTGTGTGTGTGTGTGTATGTGTGTCTCTGTGTGCATACTGTACGCGTGTGTATGTATGTGTGTGTATATCATTTATGGCGGTGGCATTTCCATTTAAACCGCTTTCACTGCTGTTTGACTGTGCAGTCTTTCTCTTGCTCAGGTCGATCAAGAGCAGATGGGTCTGTGTAAGCAAACAGATGGAAAGCAAAAAAAAAAAAAACAGAAAACACCACAGGCTTCAATTCACTTGAAAAGGTTTATTGCATTGTGGAAGGAATTAGAACGGAAGAAGCAGGTGTGTGTCATGTTGACACCCCCTGAGTACAGGGTGCGCATTGTAGCTGTAGTTGTAGTTGATGAAGCAGCTTGCCGTATGTTCATACTGGTGAGGCTGAGACTCAGATGGATGTCTGGAAAGCCCTGGACCAGGGCATTATGGGTAAGTCTGAGCACACCAAACGACTGTTGACAAGACCAGGCTGTGCATAAGCAATGCTAAAAAATATAAATTAAATGGAACTTTTTGTCCGCCTCTAAAGTGCAACACACAAAGAAAAGGGAAAGAGGATGCAAATCGAACAGACCTATTCTTTGTGTAGTTTTCATTTCTAGAACATTCTCTCTCTCTCTCTTATTGCTATCAGTAGAATTCATGTGCACAGTTTCTCTAAAGAGGGAGACTGCACTGCATCACATCACATGTGGGAAGTGTCTCGCACAAAGGACATCGACACAAACATAAATAGAGTTAGACATGCATAAAAGAAAGGCAGATTTCTCTTATAATGATGCTCAGAGGTCTACTGTAGATTAAGATCACTCCTGGGAACACGATTTAATTGTGTGTGCGTGCGTGTGTGTATGTGTGCGTGTCTGTGTATGTGTGTGTGTGTGTTTGTGTCTTTAGCTTAACAGTCTTTCCTCACAGGATTGCTAAAAAAAAATGCATTTGGTTTATTTGGACTTGCACTAATGTCTTTCCATTCCCTCACACTCCTTCCTCTTCACTCACCTTGTCAAAGGTGCTCAAAGGAAGCCTACGTAGATCTACGAGAAGCTGCAAGCTGTGGGGTTCACCCCATTCATTCACTGAGAGCACAATTCACCATTTGAAACCAAAGTCCGAGATCACTGGGATAGCAGTAATGCAGGGACTTCCTGTGAGTTTTGTGTGTGAGTGTGAGTGGGGGTGTGCAAAGAGGCCCCCGTGCCTGCATAAATGTGAGAGTCCGTGCACGCGTGCATGCCTGCGTGCGTGAGTGAGTGTGTTCACCTGTGTGTGCGCCGGTGTGTGAGAGAGCGTGCGCACGCGAGCGTGCCTGTGTGTGACAGGGCGCGTGCGTGTGTGTGTACAAGCGTGTGCACGTTTGCTTGAGCGTGTGTGTGAGAAAGCGTGCGCACGTGTGTGCGCCTGTGTGTGTGTGAGAGAGCACGCGCCCACTTGTGTGCATGTTTGTGTGAGTGTGTCCATTTGTGTGTGCGCCTGTGTGTGTGTGACAGGGCACGTGCGTGTGTGTGCCTGCGTGTGACAGGGCGTGTGCCTGTGTGTAGGAGCGCGTGCATGTGTGCATGTGTGCTTGAGAGCCTGCGTCTTCACAGCTCTTCTGTCTCTGCGTCGAAGGGCACGTTCTCCATCTCTACGTGGATGTGGCTGGTCTCCCCACTGCCGATCCAGCCAATGGGGGTGCGGTTGAAGGAGGGCCGTGAGTTAATGTCGTGCGGATACACTATGGTGGGCTCCAGGACCACCTTCCTGTTCACCTCCGGCAGCTGGAAGGTCATGAGCTGAGAGGCCTTCTCGAAGCCCCCGTAGGGCATCGCGGTCCTGAGCACAGAGGGGAGGGGGGATCGCACCAAGCAGGAATGTACCAACACACGTGCACACTCTAGGGCAGGGGTGCCACCACTCAGGAATGTACCAACACACATGCACACTCTAGGGCAGGGGTGCCACCGCTCAGGAATGTACCAACACACGTCTACACTCTAGGGCAGGGGTGCCACCACTCAGGAATGTACCAACACACATGCACACTCTAGGGCAGGGGTGCCACCACTCAGGAATGTACCAACACACATACACACTCTAGGGCAGGGGTGCCACCACTCAGGAATGTACCAACACACATGCACACTCTAGGGCAGGGGTTCCACCACTCAGGAATGTACCAACACACATGCATACTCTAGGGCAGGGGTTCCACCACTCAGGAACGTACCAACACGCATACACACTCTTAGGCAGGGGTGCCCAGTCCTGTTCCTGGAGATCTACCATCCTGTAGGTTTTCATTCCAACCCGAAGAAAGCACACCTCATTCGACAGCTAGAGATCTCATTGAGCTGCTGATTGGTAGAATCGGGTTTGCCAAATTAGGGTTGAAATGAAAACCTACAGGATGGTAGATCTCCAGGAACAGGATTGACACCCCTGCTCTAGGGTCAGTGATCTTCATTCGTGCTCTTGTTGGGCTACAGGGTCCTCTGGCTTTTGTTTTTCGCCTAATATCAGCAACCAATTCAAGCCCCAGTGACCACGTGGGGTGGGTTAACTGTGTAACCGTGTCGGCTTTATTTGATCGATTAACTGCTGAGTAACAACAACAAAAAACAAAAAACAAACAAAAACAGCAGATCCTTCGGCTTGCCAGGATCCAGAATGAAGATCAGCGCTCTAGGGCTGTAGATATGTCAAACAGACAAATGTTGCCGCAGTATAGACAAAGGTGCTAGGACTACGGCCCTGGGGCCAAACTTGGCCTGCCAAGACTGAAAAGGCCAGTGATTAATAAATCAACATACTGTATAAGTGATGTGCATGGGGGAAAAGTTCGGGTCAAAGGTTAAATAAGCCCCATTAGTCTGGTTCAAAGCAGGATTTTATAGAAAAAAAGTGAAAAGCCTTTCATTTAAATAAATTTATGTAACCCAAAAATAGTGCGCCCCCAATACAGTATTGTCTGAACCTGTGTTCACATAAACATAATTGGCTGAGCAATGCCATCCTCTAATGATGTGCTGAGTATAAGAATTGAACCTTACATACTGTTGCTAAATTACTGTAGATATTTACTTTTCCATCTGGGAATTTTTATATTTTATATTTTACACTATATTATTTTGGTCAACACTGAGATTTGGTTTGGCCCACTAACCTTTGAACATTAGGTATCCCTTGTATACATATTCAATATAGGAGAAATATTCAATTTAGATTTCCTAGGAGTGAAAATGTTCACTGTTTGATATATCATATAGAGTCTAGCCCTGGAGCCCATTTACCCATTATAACTTTATACCTTTAGAAACATCCAGAAACTGAGGATGTAATAAGTGCTGAGTTATAGTGTACCAGATTATCTTGTATCAGTGTTATTCTTTCCATCGGAGAGTTTTTTTCTCGCCACTATTTGAGCCCCCCCCCCCTCCCTTGGGAGTTTTTACCTTATGCACTTGCTATTTGTGGGTTCAGGTTTGGTGCTTGCTCTTTTTGCCCTGTTTCTTGCCTTGCTGCTACTCTGTAAAGCATCTTTGTGACAGTTCTCTGTAAAAAGCGGTATTTAAAATAAATTGAATTGAATTGAATCAATGTGAGCCGTGTTAAAAGGCGCTGGTGGTGCCTGCTGAAGAGGGGGAGAGGGGTTTGAGAATGAGGAGGGTGGCGTACCTGTTGAAGCTCTTGTACTTCTGCAGCTCGTGCGGAGTCTCTGGCCCGGGCATGTGAGGCTTCAGGGTGGCTATCAGCTCCTCCTTGCCCTTCATGGCCCGTTCCCACGGCGATACGTACGTCTTTATGAATTCGCTCTTCTTGCCCAGGCCGCCGCCGGCTCCGTGGCCACCCGCTGCGCTGCCTGTCCCCGCGCCTGCCGATACGACGGGAATTTCAGCGGCTCGCTTTCATTCGGGGGGCCCGTCCCGTCACTGCAACACCCTGTAAAGTGTGTGTGTGTGTAGCCTAGCCGGCACAGGAGTGTTAGCCTAGCCGCCACTTGTGTGTTAGCCTAACCGCCACATGTGTGTAGCCTAGCCGCCGCATTTGTTTTAGCCTAGCTGCAACATGTGTGTTAGCCTAGCCGCCACTTGTGTGTTAGCCTAGCCGCCACTTGTGTGTTAGCCTAGCCGCCGCATTTGTTTTAGCCTAGCTGCAACATGTGTGTTAGTCTAGCTGCCATATGTGTGTTAGCCTAGCTGCCACATGTGTGTTAGCCTAGCCGCCATATGTGTGTTAGCCTAGCTGCCACATGTGTGTTAGCCTAGCCGCCACTTGTGTGTTAGCCTAGCCGCCATATGTGTGTTAGCCTAGCCGCCACTTGTGTGTTAGCCTAGCCGCCATATGTGTGTTAGCCTAGCCGCCACTTGTGTGTTAGCCTAGGCGCCACTTGTTTTCTGTCTGTGGTCCACCAGCTGAGCCTTGCACCACAGACCTGCGCTACCTGCTCAAGTGGCACACCAGATTGCAGACACCTCATTGGCTTGAGGATACCAATGGAAACCCTCCATTCCTGGGTGACATCATGCTTAATTATGCACCACTCTGAGCTGATGGGTTGCAGGCCACTGTCGGCACTGGTGTTGGCAGGATTTGTTTCCAGACCACGGGCTGTCTACACTCAAACTCTCCACTTTAGCAGACCCCTCCCCAAACCAACCCACCCCTACCCCAAACAGACTTTTACTGTCCTGACACAGATAGCTGCCCCTCACTCAGCATTCCACAGGGACCGAGCGGTGAATTTGAGGGTGGTATTTACACCCGCAAACATCAGCGTGAGACAGTTGAGGGCGGAGGCTCTGAGGAGGAAGGAGGAAGTAGTCACGGGTCGCGCGATGGGGAACTCACCGTGCAGTCCGCCGCCTTCCTGGGTGCCGGCGCCGTGCTGTTGACCCTGACCTTTGCCCCCGGCGACGCCGCCGTGCCCCGTGGCGTGACCCCCTCCGACCCCGACCCCGACCCCGACTCCGCCCCCTTTATGCATGCTTCCGGGTTTGGGAGGGGGGGCAGGTGCTCTACTCCCGCTTCCAGCGTAGCCCACCATGTGCCCGCTGACTAGATGACCCCCCACGTCCATCTTGCCCCCCAGGCTGGGCACTAGCTTCTGATAGTCATCCTGGGGAGGAGAAAAAAAAAAAAGACCATGATAAAAAAAAGGCTGCTCTCATTTCATAGCTCTCTGCGCTCGAGAAGATGGGCCCCCACTGTCTGCACCTCTTTCGGAAGTCAGAATAACTCCTTTTTGTGTGTAGCCGTGGTACAGAACGACAGAGAAAGGGTGATTATTCTCGAGCGAAATACCCCAGGTAAAAATGTCCCACTTCTTGCTCAACGGGCAACGTGTTATTTTCAAAAATCCGAGCGGAGGGTAGTGGGGGTGAGGGACGAGGGGTGGAGGTGGGGGGGGGGGAGCGGGGGGGTGCAAATCCTATCAGCGTGAGGATCAGAAAGCACATCACTTTCCATTAGAGTGAAGGTTATTGATTCTGAAGTCCCACTTTGTCAGATCACGCGCACTTCAAAGTTCACCCACAGCCGCCGCTCTGTGCATGCACATCAAAGGCAAGGTTGGACTGAAATCTAGTTGGAAAAAAAAATAAAATCAGGGCGTCGGGATTTTCTGCTTGATTTTTAAGCCGCTCGCTGGGTTGGAAAGGTGGGCCTGTTACTGTAAGTCTTACTCAGTGGTTTCTCCTACACTTCCCAATGCTTCCCAGCACCTCCCAACACCTCCCAATGCCTCTCAACAGCTCCCGATACCTCCCAGCACCTCCCAATGCCTCCCGACACCTCCCAGCACCTCCCAACACCTCCCAACGTCTCCCAACGTCTCCCAACACTTTCCCGCCCGCTGCCCATGCCCCCGAAGCCCCCTCACCATGGAATCTCCGATGAAGACGTCGGGGTTGTTCTCGTAGATGAACCTCTCCACCCGCTTCTGCCTCATCTTGAACATCAGGGAGCCCTTGTTCTTGAGCAGGGACAGCTCCTCCAGCATGATGTCCTTGGGGATCCCGATCTTCTTCCCCAGGTTCAGTGCAGACGCCTCTTGCTCAGATGTATACTCTGGGACGGAGAAAAGCAACAGTAGGGCAAAGTGCTTTTTAAGTGAAGATTTCCTGCGCTTGCTCAAGCAATGAGCACAAAATTAAAATAGTAAAGAAACTAAGAGTTTGCCCACCCACTGCATATTCATTCTTACTCAAAAATAAAGGCAAGCATTATTTTTTGGTCTATCCAGGCACAATACATTTTGGTGATCTGCAGCTGATCTCACTGAACTGTGTGCACCTTGCAAGCTGATACGCTCTTAATTTATGGCATAATTTATGGTGGTCAGGGACAATTAGGTTGTATATTTGAGGTTTATTATCTTTAACCATAAAATCATCTGATCCATTTTACAAGACAGCACTGTCTGGTCTCAGTGCGAATAGAAGTGCATCCCACCCACTTTGTAGACTGAAGAAAGTTTGCTGGGTCCGTTGGGTCCCATCGTGTAGGAAAATCCCACAAATCACGAGCCCCTGTGCAGAAGCCAACTCAGCTTCAGCCATGCAGAGCCGTATGCGTAAGTGAATGCTATCTCCAGGACGCGAGAGTAGGAGGATTTTCATATCCGCTTTATTTCCGTCTGAGCCAATGCAGTTCAGACTAACAATGGAGGGCCCACAGGTCTCTGTGCAGGGACACTTCCTTCACACACGTTTCAGCACTTCTGTGGCCAGGTCCGAAACAGCTTACTTGCCTACTATTGAGTATGCAACAATGTATGCTTTTGCGGCCAGGTCCGAAGCAGCTTACTTGCCTACTGTTGAGTATACAACAATGTATGCTTCTGCGGCCAGGTCCGAATCAGCTTACTTGCCTACTATTGAGTATACAAACAATGTATGCAAGTTTGAATACAGCTCAGTATACTTAGTAGTAGGCAAGTGAGTTGTTTCGGACTTTTCCCCACTTTCCTGGAGGTGGAGCGACTTTTTCGTCCTCCGATCTTACCAAGTACAGCGTGAATAACCCACCCTTTCCCTGCTGCGGACTACTGTATGTAGCAATGGCTATCACAGAGATTAGACGCCAGCTGATTTGCATGGCACTTCCTCATGGGTTTGTTAGGCAGGGATGAGTTCAACTTGGCCCGAGTGACATCATCGTACAGTTTCCCCATGTCAAGTATTCATACTTCCCTTAAAGGAACAGTAATCCCATTCATAACGCAGTGAAACTACTCATGACCAAAGGCCCACATCTGAAATTCCGGTTTTCCCTGCCAAACACTAGCCAAAACTTCCACGACTTCACACATCAGAAATGGCTTTCAACACAGAAATGGCTTTCATGTTCTGTTATTATTCTTGCATGGGAATTTTGGCAATGAGAAGACTCATTAAATTTTTTCCTTTTAATCCCCCTTTACTCCCAATTTGAAATGCCCAATCATATTGCCAGCAGTGCTCATTCCAGTGACCTCAGCACAAGCATGTGCTAATCCTCTGAAACATGTGACATCATGGCACAGATTATTTTTTCTCACACAGTCCAAAAAAAAAAACCCTTACAAGTAGAATAAGAGTACTGCAGGATTGACCAGTAGGAGTCGCTGGTGGGCAATTGAACATGTTCATCTTGACAAACTGAATTGATCTCTCCCTGCGTGATGATACGACCAATCATTTGTCGCCCTGCACGACTTAATAACGTTTAAAATTTCTTACATATTTTTACTTTCATTTTTTTTTTTTAACTTTCAGTGCAGCTGTAGAGATAGCTTGAACACAAGTCCAAATAAGCACTGTTTTCCAGAGTCACTTAGACAAAATAAAGACTGTTCTCAGCCGCCTAATCAAACCACAGCTTGCTTCACTGCAGCAACAGGCTCCGTGATGCGCACGCCCACACACAGCAGCTGGGTTTTAATCAGGACGAGAGCGTCTCGGGTCAGGATTCCATCTTCAGCGACTCGCGGCTTTCACACCGAGCGGGTTGCCTGTTAGCCGCCGCGCAGCAGGTCAACCACACACACAAAAAAAACCCCACTTGGAATGAAGTGTTTCTCCTTTGATCTAATTCTGTCTGACGGTGGGGCCGTTTTTTTTTTTTTTTTTAAATACAGACGCCAGAGCGTCAGCCGAAGGGGATTCGTTCGATCCCGAGAGCGCGACTCTTCCCGCCTGCGATGTTCCGCTGGGTTACCCGGGGCGAGTCTGGGCGGGAAGTCGGGCAGGCCTGGAGCAGCGAGCGGCGCCACGTTGCGTCGGCGCGATCCGCCTGTTTCCTCCCGTGGACTGAGGGTCCCAGTGCAGAACAACTCAAAGTGTGAGGAAGACTGTCACGTCGAGGCACTAGGGCTTCGCACCGGAGTCACAAAATTCACACTTTGAAAGTTAGCCATGTTTTCTTCTCTCGTTTTGTTTTTTTCTAGGCACACCGTTGAAGGGGCTAGAGTCAGTGTCAACCGCTAAAATGACGTATCCGTTGGCTGACAGGCTGCTCTTTGGAAAGAAAAAGTTATGAATTATTAGTCGCTGCTGTTGATGATCTATAATGCACTTAATGCCTCGGTGATGAATGGGTCTGGGGCATAAACATGGCCGCAAAACAAGAAGGAAATAAACTGATTTTGACAACAACAACGCACCTGTCTTTTCTTTTTTTTGCATTGGCACATACCAAATCTATTAGCTCTAAATGTGCATGTCTGCCCTAATACAACACATACAAGGCCTAGCCTAACACAGGCACTCCAATCCAGAGCTGTTTACATAGCTAGTATTCTTTTTCTTTACACACAACCCATTTATACGGGGTGATATGCACTGAATCTGTACCGTGACCGTGTACCTTTGCGACAGCCACAACCACAATGCCTCGCCTGGAATCAAACCTGCAACCTTGAAGTTATAGGCTCAGCCCCCCAGCTACCATTGCGCTACACTGTCACCCATTATGTGACAAATGTTCAAACGCTGCAGTTCTCTGGTATGAGAAGCAACTTCATATGCCGAAGCTATATTGAGCTGGCGTAGTTGTATTGCAAAACGGTGGCCTCTGCCACCCAGGAACTGCATGCTGGGAATTGAATTGCATTTGACGGCTTGTTGTGTGTGTCCCAGAAATGTAGATTATCGGCTCCACTTCCACAAACTACAATTTAGGAATGTGGGCATGTAACCCAGGCTACCTCCTGGTCTTAGATGAGAGATGTACGAACCGATACTGTTGGGTTTGATAAGTCAGGACATCTTTTACATATAAGGTGAACACCGGCCAATGAGGTTGATGGAATGAGATGTCAACAAGTAGAATGTTCTGTATTTTTAGAAGTGTGTGAGTGTGTGTGTGTGTTTGCATGTGTGTGTGTTTTCACACTTTTGTCAAGGGAATATATTCTACTTTCTCACATTCTATGCATGTAGCATGTATTATGTGTGTTTGTGGAGAGGAATAAGTGTACTAATTAGACTGCCCAAATCTACGATAAGTTTAGAGACAAACTTTTCTTTATGGACCAACTTGAATGAAAACAACAGATTAATGTTGCATTCAAAGTTTTATGATTTGAAAACTTTTAACATCAGCTTAATAAACTTAAAATTATATTTGTGTCAAGACTGGGCTTAATAAGTACCCAATGTACCCATTAAACCCATAGGTATTTTAAATAAGCCACCTCATGAGTCAGTGATAGAAAATCTTTTTTTTTCCAGCACATTAAATTATTTTTCAAGAGTGCCCAGTTTATTTTCCACTTATCTACACATTAAACTCCAAATTCAATGTCATGGAGTGGGCAATTTCTAAGTTATGCCAAAACTGCTGTAGAGAGGGCCTTTATATGACATTTTCCAGGCTTTGCTGTGAGATTAAAAGACTAATGTCTTCGTACTTGAAAATGATACCCAAGTACTCACACAAAGCAAGCATCGTCATTTATCTGGTGAAAAGATGGATTGTCTCAGTTAGCTGTTAGTCTAACCCCATTGTACAGTTAAACACCTGTGACATAACTGTAACTACCACTTGTAGTAGTATAATAGCACTTACATCTTGTGTTTTTCCAAATGCTCAGACAGTGCAGAGTGGTGTCTAGTTGTTCTCTTAAGTAGGATGACTTGCCTCTAGAATGTATGCCCACTAACTAAAACTTTTATGTGTTTTATGCATCTCATATCAGAAAATTTATTGGTTATTGTTTATTGTGCTTATCATTAAGTCAACTGTATGTTAGGGAAATCAAACATAGTTATCCTGCCATGTATTATCATATTCTTATCAATTGGGCATTGAAAGTGGCAAAAAAGTTCACACTTCTAATTTTTGGGTGATTAGTTTCACATATAAAACCCAGCTCTTGCAAAAGAACAAATGAAAATGGCTTTAAAATGGCCTGTTCTGAAGGGTCCCTTCAGAGCAAAGGTTTTGCTCAACTTTCAGAATGCCTGCCAGGGGTACTGTGTGCATGACCATCCATAATTAAGTAACGTCAGATCTGATTGGCTCAGAATAGAAACTGGCATGGAGATGGCGAGTTGATGAATTGGTTGAGACCTTAAACTGTATGATTTTTTTTTTCTCACAGTTCAAGTCCAAAAATGGAAATAGGGTTATAAGGTGTGCATACCCTACTCCCCTATTCTGTGTGTTTGGGTATGTGTGTGTTTGTGTGCGTTTGAGTGTGTGTGTGTGTGTGTGTGTGTGTCTGTGCATGTGTGGGTGTGTTTGTGTGCATGTGTATGTCTTTGTGTATGTGTGCTTGAGTGTGTGCATGGGTATTTCATGTGTGTGAGTGTCTGTATACGTGTGTGTGTGTATGTCTGTGTGTGTGTGTTTGTGTGCATGTGTGTGCACGTGTGTGTGTGTTTGTGTATATGTGAGTGTGTGTGTGAGGGGGCGGGGAGGGGGTAAGGGGGGTCTCTAACCATCCTGCGTGAGGTGGGACAGGTCAGTGATGATCCTGGATGACTTTTTCCTCTTGTTGGGGGCGGGTGTCCCGGACAGTGGCATGGTGGTGGGCTGTTGGGGGCAGAGAGCACACACACAGACAGACTGAGGCGGTGTTTTAGGGGCACGTCCTGCCTTCTCCACATCTGCTGAAAAAGCCGGTGCAGGGCACCCCCGGTGGCCGACTCGGGTTACTGCACTCCCACCGTCAACATGCGACTTAAAATGGCAACTGAAACCTTGGACGCCGACCCGTCCTCAGGCCACGTCGAGGGCTGAGGAATTCCCCCCCTCATCAAGTTCGGGAGCGTAAATCAGACCCGACCCGAGATTCCCTTGCCAATCACATATCTGAGCGAGGCATATCGTCTGCGGACTCTTTTATTCTGGTATTAGGCTGACGAGCGCACTTAAGGTATTAAATATGCATGCGTGGAGAAGCAGTGCCGTGCTTGTAAAGACGTGGTGCTCGCTAGCTTTATAGCTTCCGAATGCTGCCTTTTTTTTTTTTTTTGCAAGTGTAGCACAAGTCACCTCGGGGGGTTAAAGTACCACTCGGGGTCACGGTGTCATGACAATGGCGAGGGAGACTGGAATTAATGTCAATTATAACTTTATTTACTCATAACGACATGTGAGTCAGGCGAGAATTACTCTCAGCTTTCAGGAACTCCCTCTGTGAGGTGAAACCGATTCGGCCGAAAGGAACAGTACAGAGCGCGGAATGAAGACGTTCGTTTCGACAAATATAAATGCTGCCCTTTGATGCACGCATGCAGCGGCGGTGTTCTGTTTTTAATACTTCGCATACACCGTGTAAATTCCGCACAATATTTCTGTTACTACATCCCCACCCTTTAAATCATACGGGGCTGCTTCCATATAAGGCTGCACTGACAGCTTCATATTTTCACAAGCCTCACCTTACTTATGCAATCCGATAGGCGCGGACGCAAAATAATCGCGGTAACAAGGATTACATGACAGCTGAAGTACTGCAGCTCAAAGTAGTCTTTTATTTATTTATTTTTTGTACCAGGATGGCCCCAATGTGTGTCATCTCCCTGTTTGCTCAGAGCACGGATTTGGTTGGCATGTGTGCCATTACTTAATAAAAGATTACATGGCAGTGTTTGGACATTAAATCCCCCCCCCGATTCGTTCAGGTGGTCAAGTAAATCTGGACTGGCAGCACGTTGTGCGTTTCCCATCTGTTGAGAGCCACAGCTGTCCGAAGTTTTTTGCTTCGGAGAGCGCGCGCGTGGCAGCCTTGAACGGAAAACTATAGCGCCCAAAATTTTGTTTCACCTTTATCGAGGACATCGCAGCCATTGCGCCGCATCGACTGCACCGTAACTCTATCTCCTCCGGCTATTTATAAGCGCCATTTTGAAGTAAGACCTTTCTTGGCCACGGGGCGCTGCCACAGCAAACCCAGCAGAAGCGCACCGCGAACACACACACACAGACATACGCACTCACTACAGACACACATACACTGACATACGCACTCACTACAGACACACATACACAGACATACGCACTCACTACAGACACACATACACTGACATACGCACTCACTACAGACACACACACAGACATACGCACTCACTACAGACACACATACACAGACATACGCACTCACTACAGACACACATACACAGACATACGCACTCACTACAGACACACGCACACAGACACACGCACTCACTACAGACACACACACACAGACACACGCACTCACTACAGACACACACACGCAGACATACGCACTCACTACAGACACACATACACAGACATACGCACTCACTACAGACACATACACAGACATACGCACTCACTACAGACACACACACACAGACATACGCACTCACTACAGACACACGCACACAGACACACGCACTCACTACAGACACACACACGCAGACATACGCACTCACTACAGACACACATACACAGACATACGCACTCACTACAGACACACATACACAGACATACGCACTCACTACAGACACACGCACACAGACATACGCACTCACTACAGACACACACACACAGACATACGCACTCACTACAGACACACATACACTGACACACGCACTCACTACAGACACACACACGCAGACATACGCACTCACTACAGACACACATACACAGACATACGCACTCACTACAGACACACATACACTGACACACGCACTCACTACAGACACACACACGCAGACATACGCACTCACTACAGACACACATACACAGACATACGCACTCACTACAGATACACAGACATACGCACTCACTACAGACACATACACAGACATACGCACTCACTACAGACACACGCACGCAGACATACGCACTCACTACAGACACACATACACAGACATACGCACTCACTACAGACACACATACGCAGACATACGCACTCACTACAGACACACATACACAGACATACGCACTCACTACAGCACACATACACAGACATACGCACTCACTACAGACACGCACACAGACATACGCACTCACTACAGACACACATACACTGACATACGCACTCACCGCGAACACACATACACAGACATACGCACTCACTACAGACACACGCACACAGACATACGCACTCACTACAGACACATACACACTGACATACGCACTCACCGCGAACACACATACACAGGCATACACACTCACTACAGACACATACACAGACATACGCACTCACTACAGACACACGCACACAGACATACGCACTCACTACAGACACACGCACACAGACATACGCACTCACTACAGACACACACACACAGACATACGCACTCACTACAGACACACACACACAGACATACGCACTCACTACAGACACACACACGCAGACATACGCACTCACTACAGACACACATACACAGACATACGCACTCACCGTGGATACACGTACACAGACATGCATCCACACCATGGACACACGTATACAGACATACATGCACATCATGGACACACGTACACAGACATACATGCACACCATGTACACACATACACAGACATAGATCCGCACCATAGACACACGTACACAGAAATACATGCACACCATGTACACACATACACAGACATAGATCCGCACCATAGACACATGTACACAGACATACATGCACATTATGGACACACGTACACAGACACTGTAACCCTGCACACCACAGACACACATACACAGACACCCTAACCCTGCACACATTGACACGCATACACAGACATACATGCACACCACAGATATAAATACATAAACATACGTGCACACATGCTCAGCCACATGTGCCACAGGCAGCTGGGGACAATTCGAGCGAGGATTTTAGAACGTCCTGCGAGGGAAGTCGCGCGGGGAACGCTGGCGGGAAGGACCCCCCCCCCCCCCCCCCCCCGCTGTGGCATAGTGGGCCAGTTCCGAAGCTCGCGTTTCCACTGACGGATATTAGTGGCTTCGCAGGGCTATATAAATCTACAGCAGGGCAGCTGAGGGTGGCCGGTCAGCAGATTCCCCCGCGCCAGCCTGCGCTCGACAACCGGGCAAAGCTAAAAGCGAAAACCGCTCTACCCTCGATCTATAACATTTCACTGAAATGTAGAACCCCCCACCCCCCCCCCCCCCCCACCGCACCGCCGCACCCCCAGCAAAAACACAAACAACCCAAATGATCCACACACGAGTGAGAGTTTCCTAGGAACACAAGCCCGTGGATCCACTTTTTCTTTGTTTGGTTTGTCTTGTTTTAGTTTGTTGACAGGAGTCGTTCATTTTTTTTTTTATAGGGGAGATCAGTCACCGTCGCACATCTTTGCGGTATCCACGGGCGATTAGTCGACACGTGCAAATTAGTGAACGGCGTCACCGTCTGCTTACCTAGGATCCTCGTTGGTGAAAAAGAAAATACCAGGAAAAGGGGCAGCTTTGGATCGATCGAAAGTTTCACGGAGTTCACAAAATCCCGGTTTTCCCTCTGACCCGAGGCTCACTGCTACATCCCAGGGAGTGCGAAATCCCGGCAGAGTTTGGATGGCAGATCTTCGTGGGGGGGGGATACTGTCCCACACAGCCCAAAGTGCTGATGCAAAGAGCTGAGATATCAGGAGACGAATACTTTCTTACAAATGCATCACTGCCCTATATATAGAAACTTTGGAGAGCCAGGAGTTTGAGTGAGGTTATCAAATGGCCCCCCCAGGACTGAAGGGGGGGGGGGGATAAATCCCAATTGATTTATCCCTTTTTCCCCTTCATTAATTTGTTGACTTTGGATTAAATTCTCACCCTTTTCGGTTATGAGGAGACCCCCAATGGCGCCTTCCGAGTCGGTGGCCATGTTTCTTTTCCCATTGATCTGCCCTAACTCCTGTTCGGTGGACGGGGGCATTGTCTGAGCCGAAAACTCTATTGATCTGTGTGGCTGTTGCAACCGGCCAGCCAATCCGCACGCAAAGGGAATCCTGTGTCCATTTTTCACAGGAAGTGTGGAGACACACCTTTGGAAAGCCTGCCCTCCACTTTTTCCACCCGAGCCAGATCCTAGATTCGGAATGCGGAGGGGTAGTGTTGGGGACACGGCATCACCAGGCGATGGGAACAGGGACTGCTGCCAGGAACTTTGTGTTTTCCCAAAATCTTTCCTCTGTCTCTCTCACACCTCAGTGAGTTTCCCTTCTTTGTGTTTTCCCAATCTTTCCTCTGCCTCTCTCGCACCTCAGTGAGTTTCCCTCCTTTGATCAGCTGTGGAGCACTTGTTGTGCGGAGAACAAGTTGAACTAGGGCACAGGTTTCGTTTACCCATGAAGACTGCTACTGCCACAACCCCTCCATGAATACAATCACTTGAGATAGTTTGACAGTTCCTGCTAATAAACGGAATTCTCTTGAAACATTTAAGGAGTTTGGCCCCTCCTGTCGCCCCCCTGCCCCCCAAATATATGCCTCCTGTGAAGCTGAGGTAGATGGGCACACAAACAATAATGCATCTGGAGTGTGTCTGTGTGTCTTCCACCTGCCTTTCTGCAAAACAAGATGAAAACAGCAAGCTAAACCCAAAAAAAAGAAGAAAGGATTTGACCACTGATGTCACGTGCACACGCAAGTGTGCGCGTGAGTTTTCAACTCATCGCTCTGAGACCCCAGTGTCGCTAAGCAACAGTAAAACCGTTGTGTTTTCACCCCCCAGCTCCAATCGGCTGGGATTCCCCACCTTTCATCAGAACAGCTGGTGTACTGGACTCGCAACACAAACCAACACTTGCACACTTGCACACTTGCACTCTTGCGCACTTGCGTGCTCAAAAAGAATCCATCACAGATTTCACACTCACCAAATTGCCCTCGTAAAAAGCAACTGTCGAGCCACAAAGGTATCTGGACACCGAAATATAAGCTAAATATAAGAGGCGAGGCTACGGAAAAGATTCCAACGCAACAGAGAACACAGCTGACTGCCGAGCACCACTGCAATACTTCCATTCATCACTAGGGCGTACAGTTGTGGGTTTACGCAAGTAACCCTAATTAAGTATTTGAAGTTAAGCTATACATACAAAAATGAAAAACCCTTCCAAGTCCTCCAGTATCCTAAGCTCAAAGCATGAAATACTTTTCAGCTATATGTCTACTCATTATTTTACAAATAAAAATAAAATGAGTGTTTCTGTAGACAAATTTAGATTATGACAATTTTTTGTAAGTCTTCATTTGTGAATTTTGATGTTGTGTGAGCATTAATTTCGAAGCCCTTCCTGGCAACGTACCATTTCATTGTCGACGATGAAAATGTTTCCAAGTTTCAAGGTGCACAAATGGAGTCACAGTGCCATCTTCTGATGAATTATAAGAATAGTTTTCATCTGCTGAGCCAGCCTGCTAATTTCACTTTAAAATGTGGGATTATAATGGTATTTTCACCTTGAGTTGTGGATTGTAATGGTATTTTTAACCTTGAGATTTGGATTATAATGGTTTTTTTTTTTTTAAATCTTGAGATGTGGATAATAATGTTTTTGTTTTTTTTGCTTGTTTTTATTATGATATTTAACTTTAGTGGTAAAATGTCAAAACAACAGCGCGAGTCGATATATCAGGTCAACCACTGCTGAGGCACCTTTGAGACAAACACTGTGTCACAAATACTCAAAAGGAAAGTGAGCCTGTATTATTAAATATATAAATAAACAGCATCATAATATAATTTATGAAAAGATAATAGGTCTTGATTCACCGTTTTCAGCTTGTTGTTGCTTTTTTCCCCACTTGAATTCAATTGTCAATTTTATAATAGTTTATACACCTTATATAAAAGGTCCATGAAAGGTCTATACAAAGAAGTCCAATCTAAGCATTTCCTGTTTTCATGTCCAAAAACTTTCAATCAGTGAGGCCAGTTCCCATGCAATTAAAGCTTTCATTTTATCTAAGCTACTCCATGGGCCGTATGACAAATGGTTAATTTAGAGAAAAAATTACTTTTGAATTGATCGTATGATTAGTTTACAGACTGAAAAGTGTGACACTGGATGGTATGAACATGGACACCTGATAAACGAAATGAAACCATTGACAGAGCAAGTGGCAAAGAGCTGAATGTGCACTGTGTTAAAAATACTCTAAAAGAAAAACTCATGGAAGAACCTAAACACATGTTCTCCACAACCTCAGATGACCCACAGATTGCCTGTAACATACACCCGCACACACATGACTTGGAGGCCCAAGGGTGAAGTGTGACGGACCACACACACACACACGCTCACACACACACACACACTCACCTGTGCATTCTGCCATGCTTACAGGGACACACAGGATTCGCATTGTAGGATGCTACCTGTGTAGCCTTGAGCAAGGCGCTTCACCTGAGTTTCTTCAGTATGTATCCCGCTGATACTGTGTAAAAAGCTGCGTAAGTTGCTCTGTGTAAGTGTGTCATTCTGGATCCCTGTAATGTATGAAGTGTAATTCTTTAGCTGCTGTTCCATTTTGCGCTGGTACAGTGTCCAGCTTGACAATAGTCTTTTATTTATTTTTTGGGTGCAGTTTTGCTTATTCTGGCTGAATTCTGGCTTGTTTTCAGGGTCAGACTTTGAATAGATATCGCTTGATAGCAGTTTTTGATTTAGAAACCATCAGCTTCCCTCATACGCTATCTGGTGGAACGTTGATCCGGCCGAGGCCAGGAATGATAGTCTATTTTTATCACGGTCTGGGGAGCGTAAGCTATATCAGCATGCTCCTGTCAGCTAAAAGTTAGTTCGATTGTCCTCCGGTGCCAGGTACAGCTAGAATGAAATGAAATACACCTATTTTTAGTTTTTTACGGTAAAATCATGTGCCAATCAGAAGGGATCTGGTGGTGACATGTGAGCATGTGTATGTGTAGGTGGATGACACACCTCTTGTAGATATATTCCTGTTGAGCCTTGCAGACAAAAGATAGAAACATCTGTCCATCCATCCATCTAATAACCTGCTTATTCCTGGTTAGGGTCACAGGGGGTGCTGCAACCTATCCCAGAATTCACTGGGCAAAAGGCAGGAATAGACCCTGGATAAGTCACCAGTTCATTGCAGAGCACACACACACCCACACACACACACATACGCACACACCATTCACCCACACACCCACATACCTAAGGGCAATTTAAACCCTCCAATTAACCTAACCTGCATGTCTTTTGGACTGAGGGAGGAAACCTGCTTTCACAGAAACAGCAAAACACATTTATCACCTCTTGAATGTTCAGCAGGCTAATCGGCCTCTAATTATTATCTGAGGAAGTGCAACCATGGGTTTCAGGAACCCTTGTTCTTCTCTTACCCGTTCCGTATTACTGTCACACGTTGCTTCCCCTCAGTGTGACTGAGCATGTTGTTCACAAGCCGGTAGATAGGTGGCAGTAATGAGAGAGCACTTTTCATCCGCATCCCCCTTGGCCAATAGGGGTGCTCTTGTGGCCATGAGTGTGACACAGCTAGTCAGTTATAGAGGTAGAAAGCCACAGTTCTGCACAAACCTCAAGAAAGATAATTTACTTCACTAGATCCTGAAAAAAAAGTTTAGGTTTCACAGATAAAGAAAAAACAGACACAGACTGGTAGATATAGGCCTAAATAGATAGATAGATAGATAGATAGATAGAATAGGGAAGATTTGTTTAAGAGAGACAAACTCAGACAGGAAAGAGGGCAGAGTGAAGGTTTCAAGTAAATTTTTATTCCACTAAAAATCAGTGTGTCCTTCAGCCAGTAAAAGCATTCCTGTCTATGGAAATATCTTTTTTTTTTTTAAAACACCAGCAGTTCACTCAACTCACAAGTTCAATCCCCAGTGAGAGGGCCATCGTAGACCTTTCCTTTTCTGGCTAAATTAAGATCATTTCCCACATTATATGCAACAGCAGGAATTAAGACAATATACAAGACAAGTTCTAAAATATACAAGCTCGCTTTTTAAATTAACATGAAACAACAGTCAAATTGATTTCTTTCAAAGGTGTCCTTCGAGTTCTTTCTTGCATTCTCTTCATAGAGCAAATGGCACTGGCAGTGTGAAACAACTGCCCTTCCATCTCCCCACCCCATCTTCTCCAATCACTTTATTTCATTATTCCGGAGGCTGTGGGAGTTTCTTACAATCTCTTCAATCTGTTCCTGTTTGACAAGACTCCCCTCCCCCTAGAGAAATGGTACATTCCACAACAAGAGATGTTCTAAGCCCATCTTAGGTATGTTTAAACAAAAAACAAAACAAAAAAACAAGATGGTGGACTCTGGATGTTACGACTTCAAGAGTTTTTATGACCAAGACTTCTTCATTCAGTAATTTGGATAGCAACAGTGCCTAACTGACATCAGGAAGAAGTGTAGTGTACGTTCCTTGTTGCGATAAACCACAAGCCATAGGACCCTGGTTTAACTTTGCTTGTTTATCGCTCTTGCGAACAGGGCCAAAGCTGGGCCCAAAGGTTGGAGCCTACTTGCGTGTGGTTTGTACCATCTCCACCAACGAAGACACTTATCTTGTCTGTTCCGGGGCCAGCCACACCCTGAACATCGTTCTCATCTCCTTCACACTCTTTCACACCACACCGCAGCATCGTCTAGCTGCAGTGCGGTCCTAACGTCATGGCAATTCGATTCCTTTTAATTAAATATACGAACAAACAAACACGTGGATCACTTTTGCTGCACATTTATCAAACAGCCAACACAGCGCAGGCAGCGACGTGAACGGCTCACGCCAAGTCCAGTGATTCAAGCTACACAAACGAGGTCCTTGCAGCACATTATTATTTCCTATCAATTCATGTGAGTTAGACTAGAGACTAGGAACTAACAGCTTTGCTATCTTATCACCGTTAAAACAGCCTTGGTAGCCTTGCTAGTCTTATTACACTATAAACGGAAGTGGACCGGAGAGGATTCACAAACTGTCATTGAGTTATAGTTTTGTCTCGGTGTCGGCTGATATGTTCGACACCACAGGACTACAGAGCAAGTACATGTGTCCGGTCCAATAATTCCGGTTCATCTTCAGGAGTTCTTTGGTAACCATATTGGATTGAGACACCCTCATCAAGAACAACCTATTTAACCTACAATAGACCTTTCACAGCCGAGTTACTTGCTGCAAGATGTCAAGTTATTCCACCAGAACACAACAGTGAGACTATCACCCTGAAACTTTCTCATTACAGATTAAGTACAGTCCCAGATGTCCATGGTAAAATAATGTCAGTGTCAACGCAAAAACCTTGTTTGTCCATTATTTGGACATTTTTCTTGGTTTTTTATTTTTTAAACAATTTTTACACATACTGAAATGTATCACCCAAATGATGTGTATTGTATATATCTGACAACTCATAAACTAGATTAGTTCAAAGGATGATTGAAAACCCAAAGTGAGCGAACCAGAATGCTGTGTTGATAAACGTAAATCGTTTTTATAGCTTTCCTGACACGAGAATTACGAGAATTTATGAGGATTTATGATCATTCACAGAGACACAAGGTTTACACCAGACACCGACAAGCACCGAACCAGCACCCAACCCCCCATTTACTAGTCACATTCCCTCACCACTACGACACACTCCCTAAAAGCATCTGATGCACATTCATCGCACCAGACACAGGCTGTGATCTGGTCAGGAGTGCCAATCACAGGAGCGGACACTCGGGTTCTAATCTGGGGCTGTGTCCAAATCAGAGCCAAATCTACTGTGTCCGGTTTAGTATGTACTGGGCACAAGCGTACAGTGTCCTGTTTACTATGTACTGGGCACAAGAGTACTGTGTCCTGTTTACTATGTACTGGGCACAAGAGTACTGTGTCCTGTTTAGTATGTACTGGGTACAAGCGTACTTTGTACTGTTGAACTGCATACTGTTGAGTTCAACATGCAGTATGTGAGAAATATCCTCCATGCTATTTTCCAACCGTATTGTTACATTACAGTACATTATTACATTGCAGGCATTTAGCAGACGCTCTTATCCAAAGCAACTTACACAACTTTTTACACAGCATTTACATTGTATCCAATTATACAGCTGGATATACGCTGAAGCAATGCAGGTTAAGTACCTTGCTTAAGGCAACGTACAATGGCAGTCTATACCTGTGACCTTCAGGTTACAAGACCAAACTCCTTACCCATTATAATACGCTGCCGTTCGTATTGTGACAGTGTCGGATGGTGTCCCGCCCTTGCAGTTGGCAGTTAAATCTTGCGCAGCCATACCTCACCTTGTTATTGTTATTGTTACAGAAGGAAAACATCAGTGAAGCTGCGCTTCGTTTTTGAAGCGAAGCCGCTCACAATGTTTATGGGACCAAAATATTTGCGCACTTCTTGAAAACCATACCCCTGCATGTCCTCAGCGAAAACTAGAAAATAAGCATTTCATTATTATGAGTACATTTTATGTATTTCAGTGACATTACATCTGAAGAAATTTTCACCTACTTAACAACTTTCTCAACAAGTGTACTCAGCAAGCATACTCAAGAGTATGGAAGGGCTCTGATTCGGACACAGCCCTGATTTGTCTCATATCATTAAGTTCCTGTTTGCTCAGTGTTACCGTGGTGATCATACTCATCTTCAAGAGCTTACATCAGTTTCCTCTGCTTGTGTGCCTAACATCCATGCAATCACACCCCCCCCCCCCCCCCACTAGACCACTGTACACACTTTCTGAAAGAGACATGGCACCAGGTGGTGCTCCACGGGTCTTCCTGTGTTCACTTGCAGTAGAACCGTTGTGTGAATTGGTCAGCACTTTTGCTTATAAGGCAAGTTAACCTAATACAAAAAACACTATTGTCCCTGTCTTAACAGAAGACAGTTCACAAGCATCCCATCCAAGACAGTCTAAATTTCAGTTGAGCTGTTGAACCGTAATTAACTTGAGTGAGTTTACTCCAAAATCTGAGTTTGTTCTTCTGAACTGACACAGAATATTTGAAGGCTTTCTGTCATTGTGTTGGGCTTAATTTGATCATCTTTAATTTAACTGAAATGCTGACATTTAAAACTTCATTGTTGTTGCCATAGGGATTTGTATCATCACCCCGCAAAACTTTATCAGGTTACACACCTGCTATACAGGGTCTTAATCTCAGGCAATAACACAATGTCTCTCAAATGCTATAAAATAACTGAAGACATGAAAATAATGGTAAACCTTTCCACCAGAATATGACATATAACCTGCCAGTTTATTTTAGGCCTAAGAGAAATCAATTATGCAATTGTCAAAAGCCCAGTGAGACATAGGTATATATTAAGGTGTGTTAATTGGAAAGAAGAGAAGGAAAATCTATGTCCATATGTGACACCTTATTAGATACTCTGCTATTGCATGCCTGTAACTATAATCATCCATTTTACCATTTTACAAGGGGAATGGGATGTTGGTGTTGGGATACTGGAACTTCAATTACATTTGCAGAACAGAAGTAATGTCTCTAAACTGAAAAACAAGTCAATCTGCTTATAATCTTTTTTATTTTGGGAGTGATTCAAATCGTTACTTGAACAATATTATAGCATACACATCACAACCTCTGTATTGCTGTGAACAGGCAACCCTAAAGAATTTGCTCTCCTGTGGCCTTTGTGTGCTCCAATTGAAATCATGGATATTTGCGTTTAGTGGTTTACCGCTTTGTAAATTCCACACATGCTGTATGTGGGAAAACCGTCACATAGGGGAGTGCCAGGGTGGTGAGAGGCCTCCTACGGTGCAGGATCCCCATCAGTAGTGCATGAAGCCGGGCCTCCACACGTTGGCCTGGATGCCCATGCTGGAGGCGACGAAGCGGGGCTTGGCCGCCTGCACCGTGGCCGCCCGCGGGGGGAAGAGCTCCGGGGCACTCTTAAACTGCTTTGCCCCTTGCAGGCCACCGTAGACCAGGCTGGACGAGGCCGTGGGAGGAGCCGGGTAGGGGGCGGAGCCCTGGACGGGGCCGGTCGACAGCCTGGGCAGCTGGGGCAGGGCTCCCGTCGGGGCGGGGCGGTAAGGGGACGAGGCGGGGGCGAGCGGGGCCGGCGGGGGGGGCGAGGCCAGGTCGGGGCGGCACAGGGGCTCGGCGAGGGAGGTGGCGGAGCGCGGCGGGATGACGGTGGGCGTCAGGGTGGCGGGCCCCGACATGGGCGTGGGCGTGGAGAAGCGCCTGATCTCGTACGCGCGGGCCGTCTTGACGGGGACCTGCCGGGGGGAGCTGAGGGAGCTGCCCACCAGGGTGGGGCCCTCCCGGTGGGAGACGACGGGCTGGGGGCTGGGGGCGAAGCTGAACATGGCCGGGTTGAGCTGGTACGGCTGCCTCCGCATGGCGTCCAGGGCCTTGATCCCCTCCCGCTGCGGCCGGCCGCCCCTCTTCGCGGCCTTGGGCTCGGACGGCTTGGGCCCGCGCTGTGCCACGGGCGGGCACGAGGGGGACAGCAAGGGGTTGTAGCCAATCGGCGGCGGGGCCCGGATGTTGGGCGAGTACTTCCAGTGGGCGGGGAGGGAGGGCGTGGGCGAGGGGTCGCGGGACCGGACGGGAGGGGTCACGGGAGGCGGGTGGCGCTGGGGGGCGTTGTCCACCACGTACGAGTCCATGCGGGTCTGTCGGCGGGCGAACAGCTCCGCCCCTCTGCCCTCGGCCTGGGCGATGGCGGGGGCCGCCGGGACCACCCGCGGTTTGGGGGCCACCGGCGGGGGCAGCCGGCCCCGGGAGAAGGTGGAGGCCTCGGCGCCCAGGCTGAAGGAGTCGTCCTCGGGGCAGGACTCGAACCCTCGGTCCAGGCCCCCCCGCGGCCTCTCGTCCAGGCTCTGCACCATGGACAGCAGCTGGGGGTTGGGCGTGCTCTTCTTCTTCTCCTCCTGGCGGGCGAAACAGGGCCTTCCGGGGCCGGTTCCGCAGCGCGTCCTGCAGGATGCCCGTGCGGCCGCCCGGCGTCGCTTCCGCCCCCTGCTGGTAAGGAGGCGCGGGGGCGGGGGAGGCCGCGATCGGCGAGAACGCGACGGGGGAGACTGAAATTTCTCGGGCGGCGGGAGGCGGCGCCAAGGAGACCGGCTGCGCCATCGCGACAGGAGGGGGGCGGGGCGCGCCGGGGTGGTGGGCCGCCGTGGGCGTGGCGGGGGCGGAGACCGCCCGGGGTGCGCTGGCGGGCACCGGCTGGGCCGAGAAGACAGGAGGGAGGGGCGTGGCTTCCGGCTGCATCTCAAAGGGAGAGGGGGAGGAGTGAGGGGGCGGGACGGCCATGGGCGCGGCGGCGGGGCGGGGCTTCTTGGCCGCGTTGGGCCGGAAGACGACGGGCGCGGTGGAGGCGCGGTGGCTGATGAAGCCGGGGGCGAAGGGCCGGGCGGTCCTGTTCAGGACGTTGCTGGCGGGCATTTCGGGCAGCTCCGACGGGGGGGGCGAGGCCAGCAGGTGGGAGGCGAACGAGGCCTGCGGGGCGGCCGGGGACGCCGCCATCGCCATCGTCATGGCCATCGCCATGGCCACGGGGCTCTCGACGACCGCGACGTCCCCGTTCACCATGCCGACGGCGGGGGCCGGGGCGGGGGGCGGCGCCTCGGCCTCCGCTGGGTGCGGTCCCGCGGCGTGCGCCTCCGCGGGCTGCGGCGGGGGCGGGGCCTGCGGCTGCCGGGCTGCCGCCCGCATGGCGTGCTCGGCCGCCCTCCTCCGCTGCTGCTCGAACAGCTGCGCCCCTTTCCCCGAGGTGGCAGTCAGCCCGGGGTCCTCCGCGCCCCCGTCCTCCCCCGCCCCCGGCACCGCCGCCGAGGCCTTCTTCTCCAGCACCTCCAGGTAGTCGCTGTCCCAGGTGGGGTCCGGGGCGACGGGCAGGCCGTCCTCGTCGAACTCGGACTCGCTGCCGGGCAGGACGCCGTCCTCCTCCTCCTCCTCGTGGGAGTCCTGGGGCGCGGCGTCCTCCTCCACGCAGCCGAAGCTGGTCAGCGTGTACTTCTTGGAGCGCTGGCGCCGCTTCTTGAACATCAGCACGCCCTTGGAGTGGGGGTTGGGCGCGTCCGTCAGCAGGCAGGCGATGGTGCGGCACTTGGTGCGGGCCTCCTTCACCTGCTTCTCCTGCTGGCTGTCGCCGCGGTGAAGCTCTGTGTGTGGGGGGGTGGGGGGGGGGGGGGGGTCAAGGGGGGGGGGGGGGGGGAGAGAGAGAACAGGGACACCTGACTGAGCATGCTCTCATCTGCTGCTGTCCCTAAACACCCGCCCATGCAATTCACACCTCAGCCCTCAGACTAGGCCTCACTTGCGACAACAGCTTTTAAATCTCAATGTGATTTCCACAGTGCGAAACAAAGTCCAGAGCAATGACAGTCACAACCTGCCAAAGACACATTCGATGCCCTTGAACAGCATTCATCTTGGCCTGCTGTTGGGACATGCCTCTGCCCGACATCTCAATATCCAAAATGACATCAAATGCTTATGACTATCCTCCTGAAGCTGAATGACTCATCCCAACCACATGTTGGTCTTCCTCCAAACGTCCCTCTCGCCACGTGACACTCACACTAAATTTCGGAATGTATTTTGCACAGTATTAGTTTTTAGTGTTTGACCTCTTAAAAGTACACAAACTTAAAATGAGTGCTCTCACTTGTTTTTCATACCAGCACGCCGCATTTCGGATGAGAGGAGAACATGAAAGGGTGCATCTGCTTACTGAACAAATTTCTCTCGATGCGCCGGACGCAGAACGGGCGAAAGATCACAGGAACGAGCAATTACTCCACGTGACCTTTAAGACGAGGGCCGGACGCATTAGTCTGGATGATTACGGTGAGACGGGGGGGGGGGGGGGGCAGTTTTATCATTGACAAGCGGCCACGTCTGACCTTTAAAACGAGAGGCCCCCGTGAACTCAGACTCTAAAAGCAGCGTAAGTGTAGCATTCGGCGAGCATTCATCTCTGTCGTGCCAGTGTAACTGCCGTCAGCAAACGGTTTCCAAGCCGACGGCCTGGCCGCTGAGGGCGAGAACACGCGGAAGTTAAGTCAACAAGGCCCCGGCGACGCTTTTCGGGGGGTTTTGTGTAAAAAGATACGGTTTGCTACGGTAAAACACTACGCAGCTGCGCTCACAAGCACTCAGGAACATCCATAAACGTTCGTACCCACTCTGTCGCTACTGACTTCAGTGGCCATAGAGTACGAAATGACTTGCGATAAATTGTCATGCACTGACATGCAGACCTGAGTCAAATTCGTATTTGTTTTGGATTCAAATACTTTTCTGTGCTCTACTGATCTTGCCTGGTGTAATGAGCCTGTCAATATGACCAGAAGGCGGGGTTTGCGCTTTTTGAGAGTATTTCATTGGTTCCAACACACCAGATCAGACCAGTAAAGGGTAGAAAAGTATTTGAATCCAAAACTAATACATATTTGACCCAGGGTCTGTTGAAATGTATGTTTTCTGAAATACACTAGGCTGTTATGTCAAGTTCCTGAAGGGTCGGCCATTTTCTGACAATGCAAAAAAAAAATGCATGAATTACTATAGAATTACTAATATTCAAGGAGAGTGTGATCATCCCCCTAGTTTGGCTTGGCATAAGTTAGGTCAGAATAATGTTCACTGCATGAACTGGACTGTGTTCTTGGCTATAAATAGCTGTACGAAATGAGTATTGTACCTTATTGAACCCATGTTTTGTAGTTGTTCCAATGACCATGATACACACTTTTGTATGTCGCTTTGGATGAAAGCGTCTGCTAAATAAATGCAATGTAATGTAATCATGATAACAAATCTCGACCTGTGCAATGGCCAATATAGAGCAGGTATGGAAAGGTGCTGAAAACTGCAGGGTGGAAAATCCAGGTTCAGAAAGGAAAAGTCCTCCCCACTTCCAATCACCTGGATTTACTCATTAGCACTCTACAGTCAGGAGGTAGAACTAATTAGTGGAAAAAACGAATGGCAGGACTTTTATTTTCTGCCTCTTGAACCTTCTACCTCTGATATAGAGGCTACTCAGAGGTGGTCTTACGACACACTATAACTAGTCAGTGGACAAAATGCAAGCATTTATATTTTTATTTTTACCGTTATTTAACCAGTCAACCGGGAACTCAATTCTCACAGTGCTCAACTGAGGAAACAAGGTGAGCAGATAATCCAAGGGATTTGTAGCCAATCTGATCATTAGGCCATTAGCATACAGCAGGGCTTCCACGTAAGAGCAATTTTATTTATTTATTCATTTATTTGGCCAGACAGAGGTAACTGCGCCACTATATGCAAACACCTGCCACAGCATGTCTGATGGCAACGGACCACTATAAATCTCACGTCCCAAAAATAAATAAGTGTGACAATGATACACAACAAGTGACAATGTGACCCTCCTGAGCACACGTGGACATTTATTGATATCTTTCGACAGAACATTTTTAGAAGGTGCATTTATACTGCCTCTTAAAACGGAATGATTGCAAATAGCGTCCTGTCCGCTTCCTCTGTTTCTACATTTACGTTTGTCTAATAAGAGATTATGTCGACGAATCAGGGGTTTATTTAAAATCAGGCGTTTATTTAAATGTACTATATCAGGAGTGGGCTATAAATGTAGTCAGAAGGTCAGTGATCCATGAATAAGCTGTATTAGACTTGTGAGTCATTTCACATTTACTGAAATGTGAACAACTATAGGATGTAGGATATGTCACACTATAGCAAAATTTTATTTAGCTGTATAATTTGTCTTGTTTAAAAATAGCTTTTGATGGTCTGTCAAAACAGACAGTGGTGGTTTATTAATTCATGTACTGAATTGCCATTTTATTATATCATACAAGTAACCTTTATCATTCAAGGAATTTATGTTCTGTTGA